>CP092090.1:1397500-1925000 GCA_029203775.1 Neoneuromus ignobilis | reverse complement strand
TGATTTTTCGAACGTCGAGGAATGTTTTTTATATTGAAATGCGAAAGACAAATATTTGAACAATGCACGGACAGACAGTGGTCAGTGTCGGTGAAATCAAACATTGACCGACCAGTGTTGACCGATGCACGAGCGAGACGTACACAAATCGATAATCGAATAAGGCGCGGTTCGAATTGGTGGACTATATTTTTTATATAAATGGAAAATCGACCGATGCAACGATACGAATCCGGTCATTTTTTTTAGAATCGGTTTAGATCTCGCCACGGATATTTTTAAAAGAAAAAGCCAGCGAACTGGAATAATCAGAAAATCGGTCGATGTGTGTATTTATAGATTGGAATACTCGTTCACAGTTACTTTAACTTGAATTTTATACTAAGTAGACAGAACTTTTCGGTAGACCTGATAGAAATTGAAAAACAGACTGTTTAAAACGTTACATCGAGCTTGAAACTAAATAATCCTTAATTTCAATATTTTAAACTTTGTTACTTTACCAAACCAATTTCATTCTCATTACCAGAACAAGAGATTAACAAGAAAATCGACAGAAAACGAAAGAAAATATAACAAAGAATGTAAATATTAAACCAGCATTATATTTTGAAAACGCGGTTTTCGGTTATATTCTGGTTCCAATATTTTACAACAAAAAAGCAGAGAATTGATATAAAATTATTATATCTATCAAACTTTATACCACATGAAATAAATAAAATATGTAACTAAGTCTGTCATACGGACTTGCAACTTAGCAACATAAAAAATTCCTATATTTAATCTATGATTAATATATGAAAATATGCATTCGATGTTCAACAAGCCGTATCGAAATATGAATAGTGTCTTTGTATCTAAAATAAAATAAACAGTGTCACTTTATTTAAAAAATATATTGAAACATTGCAGACAAGTTTATTTTATTTTCACTCGTTCAAAAATCAGCCATTACAAAAAAATTGTAAAAGAGACAGACCGACTAGATTCAAAATATGTTTAACAGAGAAAGACGGTACATGGCAGGCGTTGTTTTTTTAATAAATGCACAAGTTTGTATATTTATTAATTATCTATGTGTGTATGAATGATTATAAATTAAATGCCATTTTTATATTCATAAAATTTGTATAAACTATGTTCTAAAAATAATTAATATATACAGCGAAGTTTTATTTAACGTTAAGTCGATGTCCTGCCCGAAATTTGTCAATTAATTTTTTCGATTGTCAAAAATTCAATACAAGAAAAACAACAACTGCACAGAGTTCTACTATTTAAATTAAATGTCATTTTTTATGTTAATAAAATTTGTGTCAACTATTTTCTAAAGATAATTAAAATATGTAATAAAGTTTTATTAACACTGAATCTACATTATTACCAAAATTTCTGCATGATTTTTTTCGATTATAAAAAAAAATTCAGTATAAAAAAACTGCACAGAGTTCTGTTATTTGAAGTAAATATCATTATGTTAAATCTAAATGTCATTATATATTATGTTATATTAATGGAATTTGTATCAACTATTTTCTAAAGATAATGAATATACAGTGAGTCAAACTGAAACTCATAACAGTATTATGTTCAATAAATTTTTAAATAAAAAAAATCCCTTTTATATTACACTTAAATTATTTATTAATGATATTTTTAACATATGAAAATAAATAAATCATAAAATAATACTTAAAGACCAAAAAAAAGTACGAATTCTGAAAAATCATTCAAAAACACATCAAAATGAAATTCATACAACTAACAAATTATTTATTAAATTAAAATTTACAATGGATTGAATTATTTTAGTACTTAGTAGAGTAGCATTTATTAATTTTTATAGCCTTTAAACGATTCGAGATGGATTTAACTAATTTTTCACAATAAGCTACATCAATTTTTTCCCATTCTTCTAATTACGATTTTTTAAATCATTGTTATTAATACTAGTGCGTGTTCTAATGGCAACTTCTAAGTGATTTCATAGATTTTCAATCACATTTATATCAGGTGATTATGGTGGTATTTCCAGTACTTTGGGGTAGTTATATAACAATCAACTATGTGTTTTATAGGCTTTGTGCTTGGGATCGTTGTCCTGATAAAAATCAAATGTTTGTAAAATCCCAAGTTTTTGAGCACTGGCTTTCAATTTTTTTCTTAATAGATCAATATAAACATTTTGATTCATAATTCCATCTATAAAATTAAATTTCCAACTCCTCTCGTAGACATACACCCCCATACCATAACATGACCGCTCTCATGTTTGACTGTAGGACGTAAGTGTTTAAAAGACATTTCTGTATTTGGTTTCTGCCATACATTAATTCTCCCATTGGATCCAAATAAATTATATTTGCTTTCGTCCGTAAACAAAACATCTTTCCAATAATCAAAACTCTTATTAACATGTTGCTGAACGAAGCTTAACCTTTTGTTGCGATTAGCTAGATTTATGAAAGGTTTCTTCTTGGCAATACGAGCATGAAACCCATTTTCATTTAGTATATTGTGAATTGATTGGGGGCTTGTTTTTTATTTAGATATTTTTTAACTTCTAAAGTCAATTTGGGCGTGTTAATTTTCGAATTTTCTTTAATTTTTCGTAGAATCCAACGCTCGTCATGGTCATTAAAAATCTTGCGGAGACTCTTTTTGACTTTATTGTCAACATTTTGGCCGTTTTTAAATCTTTTTATTACATATTTCATTTTAGCGTGGTTTTTATTAACTATTTCCCCAATTTTCCGTAGAGTTTTTCCATTTTTGTAATGAAAAATCATTAGCTTTCACTCGTCCTTCGATGATTGTCCCCTTTGTCTACTCAAAGTGAAAATCCAACTTATATTTTTTACAAAATGATTATAAACGACTTAACAATAGTATTTTTTGTAACCAAAGTGACCAAACACATATTTGAAGAGTATACGTTCTTAACACAGCAGTTTTCAAGCGAGAGTAATTCGTTGTACGAGTTTCATTTTGATGTATTTTTTGTTAATTTTTCAGAAATGGTTACTTTTTCTGAATTAGAAGTATTGATTTGGTGATTGAAATTTTCAAATATAATAAAAATAACCCTAATAAAGAATTTAACCCAGAGAAATAAAGAAAATTGGTATTATATTAAAATATATGTGTAAAATTATCGGAAACAAAACTCTGTATGAGTTTCACTTTGACTCACTGTATATAACGATGTTTTATTTAAAGTTGAACCTACATCGTTCCCGAAAGTTCTCTATATTTTTTTCGATTATAAAAAGAAATTCAATACAAAAACAAACTACACACACTTCTATTATTTAAATTAAATGTCATTTTTATATTAATGGATTTGTATAACCTCTGTTCTGAAAATAATTAACGTATACAACTAAATTTTATTTAAGTATGAATCTCCATCATTACCGAAATTTCTATACGATTTTTTTGATTATAAAAAAAATTCAGTACAAAAAAACATCAACTGCACAGAGTTGTATTATTTAAACTAAATGACATTTTCATATTAATAAAATTTATATAAACTACGTTGTAAAAATAATTAACGTATACAACTAAGTTTTATTTAACGCTGAATCTACATCATTACCGAAATTTCTGTACGTTTTTTCGATCGTAAAAAGAAATTCGGTACGAAAAAAAAGTTCTATTATCGTTGAGCAGTCTAGTACGAAATCTAATAATAATAAAAAATATATACAAAACACAGCCATAAATCTGTATTAACAGTGCAAGTACATAAATTAGATTTTTTGTGTGTGTATAATTCGATTCATGTCAACATTGATGTATGGAGATACGATGTACGAGCCGTGGGTTTACGTTAGCACACATACACACAAACACATATATGCATGTGTATATTATATGTGTGTGTGTGTGTATATATATATATATATATATATATATATATACAAATACACACACAGGCATTCATTAAAACATGGGGGGACGGAATATTTCCCTAATTCCGTGCGTATCGTGCAGTAAGGGAGCCAGTCAATAGACACTAATGAAGTCGGGGAAAGATGATGTCGACGACGTCGTCGTCGTCGTCGTCGATGACGGTTCGGTTTTAACAGATTAAGGAATCGTACATTTGACGACATGTACGTACACGTCGACCTAATGTACACGTTTTATTTACGGTACGTAATTGAATTTTTTTCCGCGCGTCAAGAACGGGCACGGACGACGCGGTCCGCGATTGGTCGACGACCGAGGGCGAAAATGCAGAATACACGGGGGAAAAACTGATGCACGCATATTTGCCGGATACATAATTGAATTTCCGTTCAATTTCGTTTCGGCCTTTATTTTCGATATGACACTGTGTACAAGCACACACATATTATATATATAGATATATATATATATATATATATATATATATATAAAGAGAGAGAGAGAAAAGAAACGCGCACGCATGTTTATAAAAAGAGATTACATGGCGTTTATTCGAATTGAACGTAAATAAGATTTCGTCAGATTGGCCTTTTTTCCAGAAAGCAAGAAGTAGGAGCGCATAATCGAATTACATATTCATCTTTTGAGCGTTCCTTTCGATTTGTCGATGTCGTACTTATTTAATTTTTACTTATGATCTGCGTTATTTCATATCTGTTGAGATTTAAGCTGATTATGGATCTGAGTGTCTGTTTCTTGAAGGAAATTATATAAGAGATCGAATTCGAGTGCGGATAATTCGATTACAATTCGATGTACGATCGTTCAGATTTCATTTCTTTAGTGTCTTTTATTAGCATCATCTTCGATCATAAGGAAGATTGTGTTCGAATTCCCGATCAAAAAAAATACTCAAGTTGGAGGTTGGATATGGGACTAATAAGTAAAAATGGAGCTCGTCTAGTGAAACATAAAAATGTAATCGTCACGGACAGAGCTAGATTTAGATGAAGAAACACCCTAAACTAGGCGTCAGCAACCTTCTTTGGCTGCGGGTCAAAATCAACGAAAATGTGATTATTAAGAAGACGTTTTGGGTCAGTGGCATTTTCATTTTAAATCAGTCTTTTAGTGAATAACAAGATAAATTTTATTGAAAAAATAAGTACAAGATGCTTTTAAAACATTTGGCAGCTATACACTTTCTTTTTTATTTTCTTATTTTTATTCTAAACTGTGCAGATATTATTGCGATGATAATTAAAATATGTATGAAAAATTCTAAAATAAATTACACATATGCACATATTGCTTTGAATAAAACTAAATAGTCAATTAGAAAATAATGTAAAAAAGTTTTGTTTTGTATTAATTTTTTGCAGATATTAGAAATTTTTTTAGGCATTCTTTATTTCCTGATTTTTATGCGAATTTTAGAGTTATTTTACTTTGTAGCTTTGGTTATGCAGTTTTTGAAAATTACGGAACGTATCCTTAATTTTTCAATGTAAGTTAAGTATTTTTTGTGCGATTTTTTTAATGCGGTTTTATACGGAACGTATCTACAGCATAAAAACAGACTCAGATGTATGTATATATACATATATATATATATATATATATATATATATATAAGGACATCCAAATATGAAGCCTAGATTTATGTTTTATTAAAAAGAAACTATACACATGTTTCTTTTTAAATAAAACACAAATCTAGGCGTCACATTTGGATGAGCCTATATAAATGTCAACGGAGATTTTCCTTACGCGAAAATTCCGAACCGAAAATCAATTCGCTCGAAACAAGGTCGACAAACAGACAGACGGACAGGCGCGCGCGTCTCGACAGGACGAGTTGCGGACGCACAGACAGACGGACGGACGGGCGACTGTCGTCGTCGCGTCCGCAGCCGGGACCGAACCGCGCGACCCGCATCAAAATTGTAAAAATATTTCAATAAGCGATACAATGTTCGATACATAATTCATTCATATTCAAATCAAGGTCGATAACACCACTCACTGGTGAGTTCAACAGTTCGAAATCGGTTTGAGAGCTTTCGCCTCGCTAGTTTTCCCTCCACACACACATACAGGCATCCCAGATATATATATATATATATATATATATATATATATATATATAATGTCTTGTCTTTTTCCATCCACGTCGATCCCTTCATCGTCATCTTCTTCGACATCGCGAACGCAGAGGTCGTAACGCCACCCGACGCAAATCCGAAACGACGCGTCTGTCTCTCACGACTATACCACAAGAAAAACATTTAAAATTCAAATTTTTCCGAACGTCACCTGAGTATTCTCAGCACGCAAACGAATAAATATATACGTTATATATATATATATATATATATATATATATATATATATATATATATATATATATATATGCATATAAACCTTTTTACAAAAACACTTGGCTCCCACTTAAACTTTGTAATCTTCAACTTATACAAATACACAGATATATATATATATATATATATATATATATATATATATATATATGTATGTATGTATATATGTATACAGTGCCGTATTTACCTATAGGCTTGACAGGCTGAAGCTTAGGGTCTTAAAATCTAAGGGCCCTCCAGTCAAGATATATAATGTTTTTGACATTGTCATAGACCTTTCTTACACTGTTCCACTTTCCTCGACACAAATGGAATAGTCTAGAGCCTCTTTTCTTGTAAATCCGGCTCTATACACATATAGGATTTTTGAATAAAAATGTCAAAACTTTGACAGCTGGCGGCAGCCATATTTGATATTTTTTTATACTCATTTTGGCATTTCAACTCAGTATAGTTTGGCAAATTATCATGAAACGTTCAACATTTCAACAACGTTTAAAAATTGTAAAAACTTCAATAGACTTATTGAAACAAGAGTTAATGAATCCATTATTTCACGAAATGGACCCTTCGACTGGTCGCAAAGATCATGTGATTTAGCTACATTGAATTATTTTCTGTGGGGTTATGTGAAATCAATGGTTTATGCTGATAAACCACAAACAACAGGAGCATTAAATGTGTAATTCATGAAATTGGACAATTATGTGAAAAAGTGACTAAAAATTGGACTAAACTACGTCATGATGGTCATATGAGTGAAATTTTATTCCATCATTAATACCATATAATTCACTTAAAAATAAAAAAAAAGTAATTAATCAAATACTTTTTGTTGTATTTCCATTTACACTTATTGGAAAACTCTATATTTTTGACATTTTCATAAACCTTTCTTACATTCTTCCATTGTCCTCTACACAAATGGAATAATCTAAAGCCTCTCTTCATCTAAATTCGGCTACATATATATATATATATATATATATATATATATATATATATATATATGTATATGTATATATATATATATATATATATATATATATATATATATATATATATATGGGGGGGGGGTAGAAAGAGCAGAGACAATTTTATTCTTATTTAAAATTATTACATAAAATAATACTGCAAAATTAAACCGTTAGTCTAGGAAGATTGAAAATTACAAATATGATTTTCAAAATGCAAATTGGATATTTGTAATTTTCAGGTTTTTATTTCAAATTCAATATTCCATAACTCTGGAATGAAACAATACTCGTTTCACTTACTACCAACTTGTTTGACATTTATTTTAAGTGTTGAAACTTATTCAGCCCTGTCCAAAAGTAATTCCTTCAATAAAAATACCATTAAAGTAATCCTTTCCACTGTTTATGCAGTTCCAAATATTTTTCTCATCTCTGGAATGCTTACTATAAAACAGCGCTGTCGAATCTGGTAGAGAATTTTCGTTCATCTCCTCTATTTATTAATCTGAACATAATTGAATTCCATGTTGGCATTTTTTGCTAAGTACAGTGGTTCAATTCACTTATGATATTCCTATTATTACTTGTACTTTTCCTACATAAATTGAATTCAAGTTTATCATCCCTTCTTGTAATTTCCATAACCAAGAATATATTTCCGGACAAAACAAATGAATAATAAATAATTATCGAATACTTTTTCGATATTTTGTGGTGTTGGAGTTATAATTCGTTTGTTTCAAAGTAAATTCGCTAGAATTTCAGAACAAACAATGATTTAATGTTTTCAAATGTAGGATCATCCAAAAGTGACGCCTACATTTGTGTTTTATTAAAAAAAAAAGAAACAAAAACAAAAGAAATTATACACATGTTTCTTTTTAAAAAGGCGTCACATTTGGATGACCCTATACAATCGATCGTGCATTTTTTTTTTGGGAATAAAAAAACGACCTGTACGTCGATACTAGTGTTAAATTTTCGTGTTACATTAACGTCTATGTCGATTAGGCAGCGGTTTTTAACGCCACCACGCAAAACCGTTCCTCGAAACGCAACAATGGAAACATGCACACACCTGCAGGCACGAACCCGACCGATTTTCGAACCAGTCGTGCCGCTACGAGATCCGTAAACGATAACCGGAGCTATATTTTTTTAAACAAAAACAACGCGAGTTTAATTCGTATAGCGCAGCACGTACAGCTCCGTCGACACGGAAACAATACGAGCTCTTTTACACAAATTCCGGAACTGAGCCGAACGCTTTTTTTTAATAATATCTCGTGCGGCGTCGAGTCGATAAAATCGACCGAAAAGCCCGCAACGTGGCCCCGAAAAGTCACCGCCGTCATCAGACCGGTAATTATAACCCGGCGAAGTTCCATCGGCGACGACCGACCGACACTAATATATATTACCATAATATTTGTCGTTCGGTGCGGTGTGCGCGTGTTCGTGTCTCTGTATAATCAGTGTGTGTGTGTGTGTATGAGGAGAGAGAGAGAGAAATTTCATGTGTGTGGTGTTGTATTCATCGTTTCGTACAAACACCCGATGTAATCTGTTACAGATAAAATGTATTCGTAAAAGATTGATCACCGTAAGTAAATGCTGTTTTTTTGTCAAAATTTAATTATTTGTTTTGTTTTCGAATTCGTACATTCACTCGCATACAAACACCACACACACACACGTGTATTTATTTGCATGTAAATGTATACGGGGTGTTCCAGAAAAATATAAACGTTTCGGTTTTCATCAACGTTGCTCAATATTCATTTGATAATTTGTTTTGTTAATACGTTTTTATACAAATCAATAATGCGAAAAAACAAAAAATTACATCCGTAGAACAACGAAGAAAATACACCCGTCCCTCTATTTAAGCGGGACTTTTTTTACGCGGTATTGATTTACGCAGCATTTTTTATACGCGGTCAGATAGAATTTATTTTTTATAATTTTTCATGGAATTTATTATATATCAGAGTGACGCAAATTCTTACTAGAACGTATAAAAGCACAATATAAATATATAAAAGATTATATTGTGAAACTTATACAGTGTGAAACTTATACAGCCATACAAAATGAAATCATTGAAAAACATAAAGGAATGGAAATTCTAGTAGGAGATATGAAAGTTTATTATCGTTTGGAAACCGAACGACAAACAAAACAATTTTCCCTGGACTGTAATCAATTGACGGATGGAGAAAGAAGTCGACGGCGATACCTCATAACCGCCATTTATTGCCGGCCAAGAATGCGTCTATTCCTGGAATTCATCACGTACGATATTTTATTCGTACGTCCGTTTAACATTTTCCTTTTACAATTATGAAACTCGGCTCGACGACACGGACGCGCATACACACACGTACGCCAGCGGTCATCGGGCACGCACACACGTGCAAAGTCCCATACATGCGCGCGCGCAATTCAATGGCGTCATTGTTCTATAGAAACCGTCGGTAGTGGATTTAGAGAATATGAGGAATTCGTGTTTTCGTAGAAAACATCACGGGGTGACCAGAATTGGATGGCCGCGTCCGGCGATGGAAACAGAACGCCGCATTCGGATGACTGAAGTCGCGGTTTGTACGTTCCGTGTGTCGCGTAGGGACTCCTCGTACGTTTCGACGTACAATTGAATGTCACAAATATCGTCCTTTTCATGTCACATGACCGGACGTCTGTTCCTATGAATGTGATGATTTTCTTCGGGTTTGATTTTATGGTCGAGTCGAAATCTCGTTGTTATTCAATAGTCGTTATACTATTTTCGGTTGTACTGTTCAATTCAACGATTTCATTTTGTATGGTTGTATAAGTTTCGCAAATAAAATCGTTTTATTTAATTGGAAATATATTTTATATAGAAGAGTCGAATATCAGAAAATCAAAGTTATCGTTGAAATTTCGAAAACATCTGAAGAATATAACAAAAATGAATCACTGTTTGTTTTGAAACTATGGTAACTAAATAATTCGTTACTAGATTTTATTTGAATGTCAAATAATCATTTATTAATCATTTTATTTGTTTATAAGCTGATGTACATTTCGACAACTATGCAGTCATCGTTACAACACCGTATTATAAAATCTAATTTTCCAGTTTTTATGATTTAAATCTCATATTTTATTATAATAAAGAGCTCTGCCGATGATGATATTGCCATCGAAATGCACATCAGCTTATAAACAAATAAAATAAGCAATGAGTGATTATTGGACATTTTTATAATATCTGGTGGTGTTTGGGCGATTAATATGTATAAAAACAGTGAATCACTCCTCGCACCAAGCATCACAAGATTTTTTTTAATTTAATCTTATAACATTGGATTTAATAAATAAAATACTATTCACATTGGTTTTTGTTTATCTTAGCCGTTAGTCAGTCCCTCCTATTTTCTCCGGTCTACAGGTGTAAAATGATTGAAGAATGCTGTTCTACTCAGAAGCACTAAAATAGCTTCCTAAACGTTTTATTTTTCATAACTCATTTACGTTGTTAAACAGAAGCAAGTTCGGGGGTCGACAAGTGGAACGGGTAGGAGGTGGAACCCGCTGATTTAAAAAAATAAAAACAGGAAGTTTTTTCAACTCCACCAACATAATATATTTTCGTAAGGAAATAAAAGAACTCGTATCGTAGCGAGAGAAACATTCGTAGACATTATTTATCATCTAGATTCCGACTATACCGGCTCTTCATTTCGTTTTAATCCACCTGACAGTAAATTAAATTACAACCGATGTTCATTTCGACCATTCTTCGTCGGAATAACAGACAGAGCGAGATTTTTTAATCGTATCAAGTATAGTGTAAGCGGTCTAGTGAAAATTAATACCGAGCGCTAAACAACAATCAATGTCTGAACCGAACAGGCGATTCCTGAGTCGCTGCTTAAAGCGAAATCGCAAGATTACAAGATATCGCGCGGTTTCCCGTGTCGTTTTTCAATCGAAACGAAGCCGTGCGGTCGTGGCGACCGATCCGCACGCAACGTGCTGGTTTATTAAACGACATAAATAATAATTATTCGAGATTTGATATCGGGCCGATAGGAAGGACGCGGTCTGTGGCTGCAGCAGGGACGTCGGTAGGAGGGAAAAAAAACACACAAACATCGATCGACGTCGCCGCTGCACTAGAACAGTGCATCGGACGTGTTTCTCCTCTTCTATTGTTGTTATTATTGTTGTCGTGCGAGGTACAGGTTCGTGCGCGCAATCAAGGCCTATGAAATATGTGGATAATAATTCAAACAGCGTCCACGAACGTCGGCGTGTCGCGCGGATCGAAAGCCGCGGATGCGTGCCGGGTTTATATGCGAATACGTGTGTGTGTGTGTGTGTGTGAAACGCGTATGTTCTTCCATTTGTTATGTGTGTTTATACGGTCTGTATGATCGCGTTTTCCAATTAAACTACGCGATGAAAGATTTGAATGAACAGCGCGGCGTAGCAGTACGCATATGTGTATACACATACCCAAATATATTTTATATAGAAGAGTCGAATATCAGAAAATCAAAGTTATCGTTGAAATTTCGAAAACATCCGAAGAATATAACAAAAATGAATCACTGTTTGTTTTGAAACTATGGTAACTAGATCACTCATTACTAGATTTTATTTGAACGTTAAATAATCATTTATCAATCATTTTATTTGTTTATAAGCTGATGTGCATTTCGACAACTATGTCATCATCGTTAAAACACCATATGATGAAGTCTAATTTTCCAGTTTTTATGATTTAAATCTCATATTTTATTATAATAAAGCGCTCTGCCGATGATGATATTGCCATCGAAATGCACGTCAGCTTATAAACAAATAAAATAAGCAATGAGTGATTACAGGACACTTTTATAATATCTACAGAGTGGATCGGAATGATGTACAAGTAACGATATGTAAATTAAGATGATTATAACTTTCTTGCTTTTAGAACTTGTGGAATTGTTTAATCTTTAAGATTTCTATAACTAAGCAATCAAAATATGACAGTTGTTCAATTCATAACAAACTCTTTATAGGTTTTTTGCTTATAGTCATACATTTAGTCTTTCTTGTCGACAAATTCATGTCGTAACTTTGACATGCTTGGAGCTAGTTGTCATTTTCAGCTACAAGTACAGAATCATTTGACAGAAGCATCAACGTGGGGCAATAACAAAAAACGGAATTCAGTTGTTAAAACTTCAAATTCGACTAAAAAAAAAACAAGTGAGCGATTCGTGCATATAAAAAAAAGCTGAATTAACCGCAAAACTAAACCAACTACGATCTCTCTTAGGGTTTAATTGAAATTTCACGCCCGGTCAACGAAATTAATGATAAAAAAACAATCCCGTTCGAAAAATGTACACGAACCGCAACGAAAACTTTCTTCTAATCATCGTTTCAGTATTTTTCCCGAATGTTCTAGAAAAACGACACTTTGTAAATTAAAACGAGACCGGATTAAATTTGATACGAGAACAAAAGTATTTCAAAGTTTATCATTTTTTTCCAGTTAAATGTCGGTGTTCGTTTCAACCCCTTCTATCAGATAATCGTACATTTTTAATTCTGTTCGACGGGGGAAAAATAATCATCAGCCGAGTTCAAAGAGAGGACCTAACGATACGATTAATTAAAAAAAATCGCGTCAGAGACAGAGATAACAATCGGACAGATAAGAATCAGCGACGTTCGAAAATAGACAACGCGCGGGTCGTGAACGCGAGATTAATAATTAGACGTCGTCGTCGTCGTCGAGCGGACGGGATACGACGACGATTGGTACTGACACACACACACACATACAGAGGACAGAACGACGTCGACAAAAGCTGACGATAAAATCGTAGACGGTTTCACAAACATAACCCGTTATGAATCCTCGCGCCGCAATTAGGATGATTGGGTGACAAGGGTTGAGTGTTATTACCCCGAGCACGAATGCATATTACGGGATGGGATATAATGGTACGCACGTTAGTACAGAACGATATAAACAGACCGATTTTCGGGAGGATGGGTCCGGTCGACGCGCGTCCGCTCTGTAAATACGACGACCGGGGGCGAAAATGTACGCTAGATTAAAAAATTTCTCTACAGGGCGCGCGGTGTGCGTTGTTCATCGTGCGGATACGGGGGACGCGCGGGATTCAATACCGATCGACGGGGACCGGAGATGAAATCGAACGTGGATCGTAGGTGCGAGGGTTTTTTTTTAATTTCGGAACAAAACGAAATCGAAAAAAATAAATAAAAAAACAAAAGCAAACATCGAACACAACTGAATTCTACCGAAAACAAAATCGTCGAACAGATGAAAATCACAGAAACATGCTAGATCCTACATATACGTGGATCTGTTTAACAGTTAATTATAACGAAAAACAATAGAATCAATTTTAACAAATGATAAACAATAACTCGTAAATTATATTATATAGGTGGCTGATTCGAATATAAACGAACATTTGTTTCCATAAATTTTATTTACAACTCGATCAAAATGTTTCACATACTGCTTGTCAATATAAACCCCCTTCCATCATTACGGAAGCTTTATGATTCCTATTCAAAAGATTTTTTTTTGTTCCTTGTGAAGCCAGCTTTGGACAGCTTCAGTGGTCTGGTCATAGTGTGGAATTTTTTATATCATCCAATGGGCCAAACAAGTGAAAATCAGAAGGACACAAGTCAGAGCTATATGGTAAATGAGGTAGAACATCCCACTTGAGTTGATTGAGAGTTGTTATCGTTAAAACGACAGTACGAGGACGAATACTGTCTTGAAAGGAATAAATTAAATCTTTCTACATTTTTTCGACATTAGATTTCCAAAACTATTAGCAATTATAATTAGCAATTCCAAAACTAAAGAGTTTGAAATAGAAGTAACAAGATTTTTATAAGAGTGACTACCACCGATAAGTTAGAAATGATGAAGTTGGATATTTTAATTAATAATACACTTTTATATTTTTTTCAAGTGTATTAAATTGTGTAGAAAAAACCGTACGATTTTTTTATTACCTGATGATTTGAAATATAAAAAAATATATCAACCCGTTTTCGATGAATTCTCTTTACAGAAAATTTATTCCGGAAAAACCCCTTATTTCAAATAATTCTATTTTTAGAAAATTAAACATCCCATTAATTTCCATTATCAACTATCTGTGTTTAACTTCATTTTCGTATAATAACGCTTACTCTTTTCCGTTATATCAAGAATATTAATACATAAATTTATTTTCATCGAGTGATCTTTGCAAACGAATAAAACCATACCACCGTCTCAGTTTAACACACATTATCGGATCGTACTTTCTCTTTTACGTAAACGATCCAACAATCAAATTTATCTTACATAAAATCATATTCTCAACTCTGTCCATATCCATTTTCTATTTCTATCCGACACAATATCGCCAATTAACTCTATCTCCTTTTTGTTATAAAAAAAACGATGAAGATGTCAAAGAAACGATATCGCAATTATTTTATCAAAGAACATTGTCAAGATTTAAGTTCATTAAAAGCGTACAAAACAAGCCCTTGTTTGCCTTATAAGAAATCTTTTTAAAACCTCTTAAATATTTATATCATTAGATGTTCGTATTTCGAAAACATACTTACGAGTATGTCCGAAAAGTTTCTAATCTTATCAGTCTTATAAGTATTTAAATAATTCTGTTCTCATACAATAATATATTTCTTTATGGATTTTATATACAGATATATATATATATATATATATATATATATATATATATATATATATACATATATATATATATATATATATATATATATATATATATATATATATATATATATATATATATAATAGCAGTACTTTAAAATTCCTTTTTATTCTTTACTACAAGGATATATAATTATTTTAACAAGTATGAGTTTAATACTCATTATTCATTTTAAGATAATAATAATAATACTTAAGTATCATTTTATAATACAAAGACATTTTTTTTGTAAAAAAAAGAATTATTAATTATACAAAAAATAGCAACAAATTAATAAAAATTTATTAAAGGCCTTAGAACTAAATATTTGGTCCAATATATTTTATTGGCCAATACTGCAACACATCTTCGCGGCATCCAATCATTTAATTGTTAACATCTTTCAACAGAAATAAACTCCCACTGGCCACTCTAAAATATTAATCTTACTGCAGGTAAACCAGTCTTTTGCTAGTCTACTTGTATGATTAGGGTCGTTGTCTTGTTGATATACCCATTTCATGTTCTATTATTCGGCGTATGGAAGAATTGAATTTTTTAATATTTCCATATACAAAATGGTCGTCATGTTACCGTAGATGAAAAATATAGATCCTGAAAAACAAACACCAAATATTGATTTTGGTTTCAACATGATTTACAGTTTTAATTACGTATTTTGAATCGTATGGACTATTCAAACCTTTTCTCACAAACTGTCTCTGACTTTTAGAACCAAAATATTTAGCCATTTTGCTTCAAAATTATTTTTTCTTCAAAAAACATACTGCTATTATTTCAATAATTATTGTTTACTTTATTTTGTTTTTTTAAAAAAAAAATGATCGCATGACCATTGAAATACGAATTAGCGGAACAAATGATCAGAGAGTGACTATTATTGTTTAGTTTTTGTTTTAAACAACACCGAAATTTTGATATTTTGAAAGAATAAGTGAAGACAGTAGCCTCTTTATTTTTAGAATTTATTCATACGATGATAGATGAGTGACCGAATTGTTCGAAAAAGTTTGTGAAGGTTAAAGATGAGTGCTTATTAAATATTTTCATAAAGTTATTTAGTTTTTGTTTCAAATAACACCAAAATATTGAGAGTTTGAAAAAAATTGAGTAAAAGTAACATCCTGTATACTTTGGAGGTTATTAGTGTGATGATGGATGAGGGGTGGATTGTTCAAAGAAGTTTATGAAGGTTAAAGATGGATTTTTTGGATAGTTCCCATATATTTGTATACTAAAATAAAAAATGAATATTCTTTTTTATTATTTTCATTTTTTGTCTAGTATAAATATTTTTATACCAGGTTTTCCAACAAGCGCTTCAGAAGTTTAAATGGAAATAAAACAAAAAATATTTAATTATTTAATTATTTATTTTCATTTTTAAGCATATTCTATGGCATTAATAATGGAACACAATTTCACTCATATGACTGCCACGAGATAGTACGTTCGTTTAATCCAATTTTTAGTCACTCTTTCATATAACTGTGGTCCAATTTCATGAATTACAAGTTCAATGTTTATTTTTAATGCTTCTGTTGTTTGTGGTTTATCAGCATAAACCAATGATTTTACATAACCCCACAAAAAATAATCCAATGAAGTTAGAGCACATGATCTTGGTGGACAATTTATACGTCCATTTTGTGAAATAAAGTACTCATTAAACTTTAATTTCAATAAGTCTATTGTATTTTTTTACAATTTCTAAAGGTTTTGAATTTTAAACATTCCATGATCATTTTCCAAACTATACCGACTTGAAATGTCAAAATTAGATTAAAAAAAATTCAAACATGGCTACCATCAACTGTCAAAGTTCTAACACTCTTATTAGAAAACCGTATATATATATATATATATATATATATATATATATATATATATACACACTCGTCCCTCAATTTACGCGGGACTTTTTTTACGCGGCAAATTATACCTCTATTTACGCGGGATTTTTTTTACACGGTATTGATTTACGTGACACTTTTTTACGCAGTCAGATAGATTTCATTTTATATAATTTTTCATGGCATTTATTATATATCAGAGTGACGTAAATTCTTACTTGAACGTATAAAAGCACGATATAAATATATAAATGGTTGATTGTTTTGAATTACAGTAGCGATAGTGACACCGAATAAAATTTATCTACTTTTGTTTTCTTAAACGTCATTATTTTTTTGTTAAGCTATGTGAAATAAATATGTGTTTTCACAACTTTACTAGCTTTTATTTCCAATACTTTTTCTATTGTACCGACAGACTCAATTTACGCGATTTTCATTCGCGTAAAACAAATCCACGTGGAACGAATACTCCGCGTTAATTGAGGGATCGGCATATATATATATATATATATATATATATATATGTATGTATGTATGTATGTATGTGTGTGTGTGTTTATGTATGTATGAGATAATATCTAAAACGTTTTTTACACTTTAAAAAGTAATGAATAAGTAACAAAATTCATAACGATTATTGACTTGTGAAACTGACACGTGTACAGTATTAAAATTTCCTAAAAAAAGAATCTCTGTCGACGCATCGCACCAAAAAATATATATGCCGGATCGTTCGTGTACACTTTTTTTTTTTGTACCAACACATAAGGACGTCCTGTACAGAGTACACGGTTTGAGGGTCGAACCGACGCCGTGTCCAACTGTCGGGGTAGTGTTTTGTTATACAAAAAAATAAACACCCTCGCGCACTACACCGTTCGAGAATTTCTGTTTGCCGACCGAAATTAAAATTGGAATTTTAAAGTAGTACACGTTTTATACGTTTAATTTTTTACGACGGTCCGTTTAAATTTTATTTTCATACACATTATGTATATGCTTTTTTTTATTCCAACTACGAATGTTTGTTTTATGAACCGGTATCGTACGTGGACGACACGTCGTGCTCGCGGACGTCGGTTTATAAAGCGTCGTGACGACGACGGCGACGACGTCCTCGCCGCTCGACGTTTCCATTCCGAACGTCCGATTTGATTTTATCGCGAGACAATTACATGCAATCTACGTACTTTTTTTTCATTAGCGCTACGCGACATATTTTCAAAGAAAACACACGTCGGCGTAAAAATTATATTCCGCATTGCCGTGTATTTCGCGCGATCGTAAAAACAATGGAAGCTTTTTTATGGGAAGATCGTACAATTATACTGGGATGTGTAGATAACGGAGAATTATGAAATATAATTAGATGTTAGTCGACGGTACGTATTCGCCAGTTGCAATTATGTACAATGGCGGAAAAGTGGAGGAAATGTAATATGGCAGGAGTTGCGAAATAATAATAACAATTTGTTCTAAGGACATGTAGTATATTTCGGTCGTTTGGAATGTGTTATCGTGTGCATACTGGACGTTTTTTTTCATATGCACGAGGCATGGCCGGAAAGAAATAAAATGGCTGCGTGTAAAAAAAAGTGTAAAGGAATTTTCAAAATGTGTTTATTCGAAAATTCCATACATTCATTATAACACTTTTCCACGTAATCATCATACAGGGACATCCAAATTTGACGTATAGATTTTTGTTTTATTAAAAAGAAACAAAAAAAAAAACTATACACATATTTCTCTACACATACACTACCGGGACAAAGTCTGCGCACACCCATTCTACCTTTATTAATATCGCCTATAACATAAAAACACTATTGTTGATAACAAAGTTAACTATTTTTTATTTTTTCTACAAAGTCTTAAAAATTAACAAACATCAACAAAACACTTTTTAAATATCAATAAAGTAAAGAAAAACAACAAAACAAACGAAATTTTAAAACAATTACGTGAGAAACAGTCTGCGCACACCTGATTAAAAATTAAAAAAAAAACTTCAAATGTTATTTTCAGTATGAAATCGAGTAACCTTTCCATTTTAAAACTTCTTCCAATCTTCTTTTCATAAATTGCATTAATTTTTCAGTTTATTCACAACTAATTTTGGTCCATTTTTCAATAATGGTAGTTTTTGACATTTCTTCGAAATTTCCGAATTTTGTGCTAAAGCAAATTCCATAAATGTTCAATGAAATTTAAGTCAGGAGATTGTGGGAGCATATACAAATGCTTTGGAATATTATAGAGAACCCAAAGCTTGACAATTTTGGTCGTATGTTTGTGATAACTGTCTTGTCGAAAATAAAACTTACGGTCTAATCTGATTTTTCCCACATTTTCTTTTAAATTTCGGTTTAAAATATCGAGATAGTCGAATTTATTTATTATTAACTATAAATTCGATATTACCAACGCCACTACTTAACATACACACCCGTAACATCACCTGACCACCTCCACGTTTCACGGTGTGAAACAGATTTTTTTTATCTAAAAACAACAAAATTAAGATGTTCCATGAAGCAATGGAAAACGAAGAAATTCAAAACGAATAAATTTTCATAATTTTTTATTACTTTACGGCAAAAAAGTGTCACTTCTGGCGTGCGTACATAAGTACACACACCTTTTTTGATTGAAATATGCATTTATTTTCAAAAGAGTATAAATTTAATCAATCAGAATAATTTCCATTAACTGTAACTTTTTGTCACGTTATTAGCAACAAATAAATTCCACAATAGAAAAACGACTTATTTTGCAATCCATCCAACGACCCATTTTTTGATCTCATCAAAGTTTCTGAAGAGCACATCTTGAAACCTACATATGTTGCATCGACTGGAACAAGGTGCAATGTTTGGAAAATACACGGGGTGTGTTAAGATGTCCTATTCCAATTTCAATAATTTCTCTTTTGCAGTTCTCGCGACATTTTCATGTTTATAGCGTCGAGGGAGTTAAAATAGTCGAGGATTGTTATATATTTATATTTTGGTACAACATTTTTTTCTGATATTAAATTAACACGAAGGGCGTGTAAAATTCCATTTTTTATTTACTGAATATTACTTTTTTTTTAAAAAAAAACTCGTCTTATACAAGTCAAGTAGGTTTTCGTTGTATTGATCCAATTTTCATTCCGTTGCATGGAAATATTCCTACAATGCAGATTGAAAATATTCAGTCGAGGAAAACGGCAAGAGATGCGATTGTTCGTCGTCGCCGAATCAGTCGCTGTGCACATATCGAACCCATTACCCGTGACTCAGTACATTCTATTCACAGCATACGAACGAACCGAAGAACGCGACGGACGTCGTCACGACTCCCACCCTCCTCTACATTCCGACAATTCGAAAACCCCATCGACTTGAAACCAACGGTCGGTCGGTCGTCCGGGTCGTTTTTTCATCCGTCGAACCCAAGCGCGGTCGATCGCATGGACACGACTCCATTCCTCTTCCGACTTCGCATCCCACGCCGCCAGAAAATATTTATTAATGCTGAAAGTCATCCCGCGACGATATTATTGTAAATTTCAGTTATTTTCCGCTTATTTCCGCCCCGCGGCGCGTTCTCGTCGCTGCGCGTTTAAAATAAATAGAAAATTACGAACCGACGTCGTTCTGGTCCGTCGCGACGTCGAGCCCTGTTCCTTGTTTTGTTTTCGTTTAATTAGTCGGATTTACTTTGTTACGTCCGTTGTCTTCGGATCGATCCGGCTTTTTTTTGATATTCAATATCAATTCCGGCTCAGAGGAGTACGTTTAATGGAAACGGACGTGCCTTTGATCAGGTTAATTACACGCTAAACGACAGAATTCGACGCGGATACAAGTCAAGTGCTCTTTTTTCTTGTTTCCTTAACAAGATGATGAAAAGTTGCGGATGTATCGAGTGTTTTCCGATAAGGAAAACAGACGATCTCTTTTGCAGGATTTCTTTTTTGTTTGTTTAGAAAAAGAACAAACGAGATTTTATTTTTAGAACAAAACGAGGTTGCTAGTCTTCGACTTCCATTTAATTACACCGGAAATTTATTCTGTACGTAAAAGAGATTCGAAAAGTTTTGTCAGGAAATATTTGGACTACATGCGCTGCAAGCGACGAGAAAAAACACTACACTTTTATAAAAGATGAATGAAATATGGAACCAATACAAAATAATATCCTTTGCGTTTTTTTTTTATTTTTTGATAATTTTTTCCAAAATCGACGTATCTAAGGGTGGTGTCTTATTCTATAGGACCAGTATAATGGCGATTAAGTGTCGGTTTCGATCTAACGCACGCAATGGCGTAGCAACAGCGTCTCATCATTTTACCAGTCTGACAATGCCAAACATTCAAGATCTGTTCATGAGCACCGAAGGCACCGAAAGTATTGGAGCCGATTTCTGACTCTTTTACACGTACCTACGGACTATAATCAATATATCTATGCCAAAAAATTGACAAAAATAAAGTTGAATTTTTTTGACAAAAATTGAAGGTCATACCCTTTGCGTTTTTTGCATTTTTGAGCAAAAATTTTTTTTTGGAAATCGGCGTATCTAATAGTGGTTTACTATTCTACAGGACCAATGTAATGGCGATTAAGTGTCCGTTTCAATCTAGCGCACGCAATAGTATAGCAAAGGCGTTATGACATTTTGCCAGTTTAGCGTCAAACTTCCAAGGTTCGTTTACTAGAGATGTAGGCGTCGGTGTAGATTTCTGACGCTTTTACGAGTACCTAGGAACCATAATCAATGCATCTATATCAAAAAAACTGATAAAAAAAATTTTGATTTTTTTACCAAAAATTGAAGGTCATACCCTTTGCGTTTTTTGAATTTTTGAGCAAAAAATTTTTTTGGGAAATCGGCGTTTCTAACACTGGTTTACTATTCTATAGGACCAGTGTAATAGCAATTAAGCATCCATTTCGATCTAACGCATGGAACAGCATAGCAGCAAGTTTTGACATTTTGCCAGTCTAGCGACACAAAACGTCCAAGACCCGTTTACGAGGGATATAGGCGTCGATATTGATTTATGACGCTTATAGGCAATATCAATGAATCAATATAATAAAATGACCAAAAAATATCGAAATTGTTTAGCAAAATTGAAGATTATTAACCTTTTTACTGATGCTGCCACTGTACGAGGCAATTAATCCTCGAATCTACTACTGATGCAAAAATTTTAACTCGAATATTAAACGGTGACTATGGGATTAAAGGGTTAAGCTAATAAAATAAGCAATAAATGATCATTGGACACTTTTATAAAATCTCATGACATTGAGAAAAATTATTTGTTCAGGAAAAACACAATTGGCCAACGCAACAAACTCCATGTTATGAAAAAAAATGATGAAAATATTTCTCTACGTGTGACAAATGTTCAGGAACATCTGTACATCCCGAGAGAATATTTAACATTATGAATACTAAACATCGAATGAAAAGAAATAAATTCTGTGTTGATTTAATTAAAAACGAATTATCAACGTATTTTAATATTCGCCTGCAGGGACTTTTCACATAACGATATGAAAAATGATAACATTTATTGGTTTGTTCGAGTGTACTGTTCAAATGAGGACCGAAATGGAATGGCAAACATCGATTTTCGACTATTCGTTTAATACAGTGGATAATTCGTTTCACGTACAGGTGAATCGCTTGTCCCAAAACAGTACAAGATTTCATAAAAATATACACTTCGACGGCCATGCAGTCATAGTATTAAAAAAGAGCGAAACGACGAGATGATTTCTCACTTGACTATTTTATTATTTATAATATACGAAATTTCATCATAAAAAAAATCTAATCGAAAACTTTTTTTAATTTACTAATTGACATTTACAGATGCTTTTCTAAATCAATAATTGAGAATTTTCCTTCTCGTTATTTGGCTTCTTAGCTATCGAGTATTTCGTTAATAATGAAATCAAGAGACCTATGAAAATATGAATTTAATTTTAGCAGGAACGACGTTCATTTTTTTAAATAATCCGTTGTTTATACGAATCTAGTTGCATATGAAATAAATTTTTGTTTTATAATTCAACAAGTTTTGGCCAGAGATGATCAATTTTGAAAATAAATACAGGTAACTTTCCTACAACACGGTTTCGCTCTAACACGATAAGAAAATTACGGAAACCCTTGTACTGAATTACGGAAAGCTTTCTACAACACTAAATTATACGATTGTTATTATAAAAAATATATTAGAAAATTAAAAAATCATGACTATTGAAGACGTTCAAGATTTAATAGTAGAAGAAGAAATTGGCGAAGCGGATTTGGTGAAAATGGCATCCAAAGTTGTAAATCAAATCGATTCTGAGGACAATAGCACTGATGAAGATTGTAAAATTATTAATTTAACACTAAAAAAAATATAGGAAAGTCTAAGCTTAGCCAAAAATCTAAAATAATTTTTCTTGAATGCAGACCCTTCGCTGAAAGAAGCCGAAAATTCAAAAGAGAGCCATAAAATTGCCATTCTTTAGGAAAAAACTATTGCATCCAATAGTTTTTGTACTCTTTTTACATAAATGATTTTTTTTAAAAAAATTAAAAAGTTCCATTAAAAAAACTCCATTTCATTTACGTTATTCTAAATATATAAATTTACCACTGAAATGCATATAACTAGGAATTGTAAGAATTGCAGTATAAGAGTCCTCCTCATCTCTATATTTTCCAAAACCTCTCGTCGACAAATTACCACGTTCTTAAACAATTGTATGATTTGCTAGCAGATAAAAATCCAAAAATGAAGAAACAGTCAAACGTCAATTATTTATTTTTAATAAGTTTTCAAATCGTAACTCATCTTTTTATACTGGCTCCTAGTCTCATATAACACGGTTTCACACCACACGGCATTTTCTAGGAACCTACCTAGCGTGTTATAAGAGGGCTACCTATATATCAAAATATTTCAGTCTCGTTTGAGAAACCCTTATATAAGACACAAAAAATAAAACTCAATTTTGATGTAGAAAAAATATAACCCGATCGACCTTAACTCGTATTGTTCGTAAAGTTCAAATTGAATTTCTCATAATTAACCGTCCGATGAACAAAAAACATAATTATTCAAAAGTATCATCGTCTATCCGCAGCACAAAGGCATTATTTTATCTGTTCCGTAATTCCACGAATCTCTGTTATTATAAAATAAGTAAATAATCTGCTTTATCTTTTCTGTAATCTCGCATTCTTGGAAAATGTTCGTATCGTATTATGAACCACCACACACACACACACACGTGTGTGTGTGCATTCGTCGAGATTCGCTGAATATTACATTACTGTTACCCTTTGATGCTCCATTATACGTAAATATAATTTCAAGAAGAATAATAATAATAAAGTAGAGAAACCGAATCGAGTTCGTACCCACTCGAACGATTCTAATGGACGTTCAGCAGATACGGCCGATCAGAATGAATATCGGTAATAAAATGGCAATAAATCGAATGAATATAAATCATAGACGAGCGACGTCGTTCGACAGAAGGACGCAACGAAAACGGCACGAGACGAGTGGAACAAAGAACAGAAAAAACATACACAAACACGACGCGACTAACCGATACACGTACACATACAGACAGACAGACATGCTTGGAGATTCGTCGTCTATTGTGCCCTTCCGGTACATTGTTCGCGGAGAGACGGACGCGATTGAATCGAAGAGGGAAAAAAGAGCAAAGAGAGACGTGCGCTTGTTCCGCTCATTCCGAGAACAAATCAACGTCTAGAACTACTTTATACACTGCTCGTTCTTCTATCCACATACACACACACACATACAAATACATATATATATATATATATATATATATATATATATATATATATATATATATATATATATATATATATATATATCGATCCATCGGAGCTTTGCTATGTCAGCATTGCATAAATTTCACTAGACTCGTACTACATCGTATATAGAGCATCACTGATATATGATGATGGAATTTCTTTATAATTTACTACGAAAGCTGATGACGACATCGTAGCATTGTCGTACTGTCATTATTGTCTTCATTACGTGGCAGGAACGGATTCGATTTGTTCTCGTCAAGAGATGGGGATTTATTAAACGTACGTACGAAAAAGTACATGAGCGTGAGTACGTCTCAGCGTACAGGGATGTTGGAATGAAGAATTCTGTATGGAATGGATATCGATACAAACTGTGTACGTCATGTTACAAGAACGGTGTAAAAGCATGTCACTTGTAAGGAGCTTTATTTTCAGCTCAAATATAAATATTAACTGTTGATAATGAGTTTTCCAATAAGCGCTTCAGAAGTTTAAATGGAAATAAAACAAAAAGTATTCAATTAATTAGTTATTTATTTTTTTTATTCTTAAGAATAGTCTATGGCATCAATGATGGAATACAATTTCACTCATACGACCACCACGATTTTGATTGACATAGTACATTCGTTTAATCCAATTTTTAGTCATTCTTTCACATAATTGTGATCCAATTTCATGAATTACACGTTGAATATTTATTTTTAATGATTCTGTTGTTTATGGTTTATCAGCATAAACCAATGATTTCACATAACCAATGGAATTAGATCACATGATCTCGGTGATCAATTCATGGCTCCATTTTGTGAAATAATGGACTCAATAAGTTTATTGTATTTTTTACAATTTCTAAACGATGTTGAAATAATGGACTCAATAAGTTTATTGTACGCCATCATCAGAAAGGCTCTGATGATGATGGCATCGCCATCGAAATTCATCAGCCGATATAATTATAAATTATATAATTATAAATAACAAGTGAACAATAAGCGATTATTGAACACTTTAAATTATTGTGGTGTTGAGGTTAAAATTCATTTGTGTAAAATATAAATATATATTTTTTTTTAATTAAAATAATACATTTTTCTTTAAATCCTAAAAAAAAAATTAAAACAGTGCTCGTCGATTTCTGGAACTTAACCAAAAAAAATCTCAATTATCCAAGTCTGTTATTCGAAATAAAAACAATAACGAATCGCAATTTGCTATTTACAAACAAAAAACAACTGAAAACACGGAACATTCGATTACACCTAACACCAATTTTCATTTTCTGTCGATAAAGTCCTGACGTCACGCCGTACTTAAAATTTCCTAATAACGAATTCTTTCGAAAAATCATCCATCAAGCAAACGCCTTTCGTACTGTTTTTTCCCACCCTCGTCACCATTTTACAACGAGCAAATATTCGCGCCGAGACCGAACGCGTTATCGATCAACGTATGACGAGTTCGGTACAGAATATACGACATTTCATTAAGAAAACGGCCGTGTCGAACGAGCGTCGGCTCGTCGCCGTCGTCCTAAAATAACTCGAACGTCGAAAAAAATATTTAAAATGCGAACGAAAGGACTAGAAACCTGAATCGTTTCCGGTCTTGTTTACACGACCGGGCGCAACAAAAACAAAAAAACAAAAACAAACAAACGCACGGGCGACGACCGCTCGTAACACTTCTTCTACACATCGACGTCGATTGCTATTCAAACTCGGCCAGGCCCGGAATAATGTCCGGGCGGAAACGAGAAAAAAGCGCCTGTTAATTAACTAAAACCCGGACTCGGCGTGTTTACGTTGTTCCACATTCGCCATCGAACAGATAGCGCGCGTACGACGCATGCGTCCTCATCCTCGGCCTCGTACTCCTCCTTAGGATACACAAACACACGTACACACACAGAGAGAGGAATCGTATAGAGAGGAGAACTATGTGATGTACAATGAGCGAGTCGGTCGGTACGTTGTTGAAGCACTCCGCATTTCCGAGTACCATCAAACTGCCTGTCAAGTTCACGTAATGCCATTAAACGTGGTTCACCGGAACATAGGTACAACGGCGGGAGAGCCGCGGAATTATGTTATACGGACGGATACGTTCGTTACATCGTTGTTTTCTCGTCGCGGGAATTTGTTTAATTCGTCGGTTGATATTGTTCGTTTCGATTCCGGCAATCGCATCCGT
This sequence comes from Neoneuromus ignobilis, assembly GCA_029203775.1. Lineage (NCBI taxonomy): Eukaryota > Metazoa > Arthropoda > Insecta > Megaloptera > Corydalidae > Neoneuromus > Neoneuromus ignobilis. The sequence goes on along the minus strand of CP092090.1, from coordinate 1,898,027 downwards.
CGCATTCAACTCGTCTCGAAGTACGAGATCTTATCCGAGACATGTTGAGACTTCATCTCGGTGTATTAGAAAGTATGTATGAATAAGATCCGAATCTCGGTTACAAACAGATATCCTAAAAGTTAAACGAAGAGAACACATGGACCGGTAACGCGAGACAGACAAGGAAAAACGACCGAAATGTTTAAGAGCTATTCCAACGGTATCGTGATCGTGTTGAAATAAACAAAAGAAAAATTGCACGACCGAAGTCGACTCTGGAATAACAAAATGTGGATCAAATATGATTCATTCTCAAATTTATTTATTGAAATTTATTGTCAGAATTTCAAAAATCTTAAAATTTAGATATTTTTTAAAAAAATATATGCAACAATGATAATTTTAAACGAAAATATATACTAAGTGAAATAAAAAAAAATGTTGCGAATTTGTTTATCTAAATCAAATAAGAACATTATATTAGATTGCTGTGTATAAAATGGCGGATTTCGAAGTGTAGTGAAGTTGGCTGGGATTTTTATAATAAAAATTGGAAAAAAACATTTCTATTTAAGATTTAAATTTGAGCAGTAATAAAGATTTTAAAAATATGGAAATTTGAAAAAACTTTCCGTCTCATATGCATTGACCTAAGAACAGTCAGAAACGCCTTCGAGGAATTTCTCAAATGTCAAAATTCGAATTTGTACAAAACTTGCATGAATGCACTTATATTTCTTTGGGAGAAAACTATTGCGTCCAATAATCCTCATTTTACATTAATGATTTTAAAAAAAAAAAAATGAAAAAGTTCCATTAAAAAAACTCCATTTCATTTACGTTGTCCTAAATATATAAATTTACCGCTGAAATGCATATAACTAGATATTGTAAGGGTTGCAGTATGAGAATTCTCTTCCTCTATCACATTTTCCAAAACCTCTCGTCAACAAAATACCACTTTCTTGAACATTTGCATGATTTTCTAGCAGAAAAAAATCCAAAAATGAAGAAGCAGTCGAAAATGCCTCCGAGGATTTTTTCAAATTTGAAAATTCATATTTCTAAAAAAATTGGTACCAATGTATACTACCTGTATTTCATTAGTAGAAATGTATTGCATCAAATTATGCTTATTTTGATTAATAAATATTGTTTTTAAAAAAGTTAGATGTTTAAAGTCTCATTAAAAAAAATCCATTTCATTTTTATTTACCTAGATATACAAATTTACCCCTGAAATATATTTAACTAAGAATTGTAAGGGTTGAAGTATGAGACTCCTCCTCATCTAACACATTTACTAAAACCTTTTTTTGTCAACAGATTACTACGTTTTCAAACATTTACATTATTTTCTGGAGGAGAAAAATCCAAAAATGAAGAAATAGTCAAAAATCCCTTCGAAGAATTTTTCAAATTTAAAAATTCATTTTTCTAAAGAACGGGCATAAATGTACTATTAATATATTGCATCCGATGGTGCTTATTCTAATTAATGAAAATTATTTTTAAAAAAGTTATTTATCTAAATCCTCGTTACAAAAATCTTCCAATTCATATCCGCTGCCCTAGATATATAAATTTACTACTGAAATGTATATAAGAGAATTTATGTAATTAAAAATATTTTTTTGAAAAAAAATAATTACGCTATCGTTGCTTTTTCAACCGGCCCGTCCTTTTTGTTAATAAGTTCTTAATTTTAACAACATTCTCTGGAAAAGTTCTGCAAAGACGTCATGTTCGAACGAATAAATAAATTGATTTCAATTAAGATTACTCACCGACGACTGCTTGCCTGTACCGAGAGATCGTTTAATTGCGAACCTTGCGAAACTTTAATAGATAAAGTTTCGAAACAAACGTTGTATGCTCGTAAAGAGAGGGGAAAAAAAGATAAATAAATAAGTAAGGACGGACGCGACGCGACGCTTGTACATCGCGCTCGATGGCGAGCGAGCCGACGTTGGCAATTTCTTATAGAATTTGAAATGAAGTCAACGTTCACGGACTAAATGGATTAAGAGTATACTTTACGTAACATAATCAGATGATTCCGTCGAACCGCCTAGACCGCCGCCACGGACGTCGCCGCCGCAAACGCCACCACCGCCGTCGACAAGATGTTCAAATCGGAACGGCACGGCCGCGTACGTAGTGCACGAATGCTGGGCGCGCCGGAAACCCGTAAGACGGTAATTGGATTTGTTACTTTTACTCGCATCAAACGTCGACGTCGCATCCGCCGGAACGCGCGCGCAAACATGTTTATCTGCACGACGCAACGCCGTCGTATTAGGCGCTGGTCACGGCCGATTCTCAGCTAACAGTCACGTTAAATTGGGTGTCGGAATTGTTCATAAAAGTTGTATGACGCGGAATGAACTCGCCGCGTAATACAATGTATAGACCGCAGTCCGGAGGACGGGGCGTTCTTCTCGCGATGGGGTGAGAGATCGTCGTTACGAGCACGAGCTTTACTGGCACGACGTGCGTCGACGATCAAATTCGACGAAAGAGCATCGAAAGACGTCGTTCCGAGACGACGCCGACCGAATTTTATAGCCACGACGACGAAGATCACATTCAAACTAATTGTAATCGCTTACTCGACGATAGAATCGAAATGAGAGTACCGAAACGAATATTAACCGTTTCGTGAAGAATATTAGCCGGATGGAACGAGATCAACGCAAATGGACGCGCGTAACAGTTCTGCAGAAGCAATACGAGGAGCAATCGAGGCCCGTGCTCGAGTTTCGTTAATTGAATTTCGACTTGTTTTCATCCGTTGTTATTGGAAAATGTATATTCGGCGAGAACAGCTCGGAGAGTAAAAGGCAAGGCGGTGTTTTTATTAATAAGTCGATTGGATAGAACGGTTATTCGACCAATTCACATAGGAATAAAAACAAGTAGTGATTGTTTGACCCCTCGTAATCCGCACGCCTTTGTATTTACATTTACAGTTCCAATAACTCACAAAAAAATTATACCCTTCATCAATTGTTGCAAGTATTTGCAACATTTAATAGAGTTGTAAAATGAGAAAAAGCAAATTAATTATGTCCAAAATGTTTATTAAATTTACAACTTAAAATTAACCATTTACATGGTCTCTTTTAAAACAAATGCCTGAACAAGTACAGCAAATTGTTACTTTCCATCCTCCAAAACATTACTCTTGAAATATTCATTTCCAAAAAAAAAATATTTTAGCAAATTTTCAACAAATATATTTACAAATTAATTCAGAGAACGATAGCACAGTTGCAAACGCAAAAATTCAAAACGTTATCCCAAAAAGCATAAATAAAGGCTTAAACTTAGCCGAACAATTGAAGATTTATTTTCTAAATGCAAATCCTTCGACTGAAAGAAGAAGGCACAAAATTCAAGAGAGAACTTTACAAATGCTTTATAATTTATAAAGATCTTTCAAATGAAAGCAAACAAACAAAAATAACAGATTTTTGCAAAAAGTGGAGCACAGAAATCAAGAGTTACAGAAAAAAGATCTTAAGATGAGGTTATTTTGCCATAAATAAAACGCACTCGTTTAATGGTGCTTAGCAATGATGAAAAAGAAAACATTGTGTCATATTAATCCTTATCGGACGTTAGCATTGTGTACTTCACTTTCCGCTAGGTCGGAGATATATTTGAGTGATTATTGTAAAAGTTAAGTTATAAAAAGAAAATTGAATATTTTTTTAATTTTTTAAACTTAACCTTGTTTTTTTTGTTTTAACACGAATGATTTTTTTGTCACCAACATCACAATGGTTATAAAGTGTTCAATAATCTCTCATTGTTTATACCAATGTCGGCTGATGCGCATTTCGATGGCGATGCCATTATCGTCAGAGCCTTTTTGTTAAAAAAAAATGATTTTTATTTCGTATAACATGAATTCGCATAACACGCTAATTTTTAGAAACCTAACGACCGTGTTATAAGGAGGTTACCTGTATATGTATATATATATATATATATATATATATATAAATGAGTAAGTGGAAACCGGTCTTCTTGTTTCCGAAGATTCCGTCCAACAAACAATTTTAATAACAGAACAACAAACGCGCGCACCAGGTTACGTTTAAATTAAATCGCTGAGTGAGTTATCCGAACGTCGATCGTAAAACTTGATACGACGAGACGTGAAAGCGCACCCGTACATACAAATGGGACGGTTTTACTGGCAGAGGCGACACTGGACTCGAATCGAATATATATATAAACACAACACAGGCCGCCGAAACGACTTCCCACATAATTATAAATTTTGTACCGTTGCACGCGCTCTCCTCTCGGCTGCATGTGGTCGCTGTATGTGTGTGTGTGTGTTTGTCTCGTGTTGCCTACACGTCCGACGCCGTCGACACAAACAAGTGTCCGGTCTTGTAAATTAACACGTGCATCAAAACCTCCGATCCGCCGAGGTGGTCGCCGCACGCAAAGTGCTCAACACGTACGTGGCCATATGGGCGGATCGTACGATCGACCGAATGGATACACAATCCGAATCGACATCGTACAGCAGCACGAATAAGACATTCTCATAAATCAGCACGAATCACTGATATGCATATCTGTGACATGTGATCGGATCGAACTCGTCGATACGTCCTCCTTAGCAATCAGTTAACAAATTTATAAACAACTCCTATTTTACAATAACTCGAAAGATGAATGTTTATCCCCAACTTCACAATGGTTATGAAGTGTTCAATAATCACCTACTGTTCACCTTTTTGTTTATGACAATAGTAGGCCGATGCGCATGTCGGTGGTAAAACAAAAAAACTCTGACGATGTGGCATCGCCATAGAAATTGTTATAAACAAAACGTGAACAATGAGTGATTATTGAACACTTCATAACCATTGTGGTGTTGGGGATAAAAATTCATTTGTGTTTAAGTGGATCCGTCGCAATTCCAAAACAAACAATAACTCCAAAGATGTTTCTTTAGAGAATTTTCAGACTACCCGACAACACAAACATTTATCCGAGAATGTTCTAAATTGTCTAAATTTTATAATTATTTGAATTTGAACAAGCAAATCAATCATTCCGATCTCACAGATTTTACAAATCGTATTTTTTAAAATAATAAAATATTTATAAACCGTTATTGGACTCTTAACTGAAAATCATAATTCAGATTTCCAATAACCTTCATGTATTCATTAATAGATATTTATAGAATTTCCTTAAAGTGCTTTGGTCAAAGAGTATCCTTAAATAAAAAACTGTTGAAATGAATAAAAAACGAACCAATGAATACTGAAATCAAGAGAAGTAAATAGAAATGGAGTGGCCATACTTTACGAAAAAAAAATATTGTAGAGAAACAAAGAAATTCATAGAATCTTCAAAGAAAGAGAAATCGGAATGAGTACTGAAAAAGAGATTGAAGAGAAAGAAAAGAATTGGAGACCACAAAAATCGGTATCTTGTATGAAGAACTGTTGAAATAAGCAAAAAGAGAATCAATGGGTACTCAAATCAAGAGGAGTAAATAGAAATGGAATAACCATATTTTATAAAAAAAAATGGAGAAAAAATACTAACGTAGAATCGAGAAGAACTAAGAATATCCTAGATAAAAAAACATTAAAAAAGAGATTAAGGAGGTAGGAAAGAATTGGAGATCCCAAAAGTCATTACCTTAAATGACGAACTTATGAAATAAGCAAAAGAAGAACCAACTGATACTCAAAGTAAGAGGAAAAAATGGAAATGGAGTAGCCATACTTTTCAAAAAAAAATAAATAAATACTGTCATAGAATCTTCAAGGAAAGAGAAATTGAAAAAACTAAAGATGTAAAAAAGAAGCACTGCAAAAGAAATTAAGAATGGAGGAAAGAATTGGAAGATTCGAAAATTCTAATACATAACAGAGTTCTTTAATCCTGTACTCTAGATAGACCAAAAGGACATAATTAATACTTTTTGTTTTGTAACTGTGGCCAATTCACTTTCACACAACTGAATTATCATCTCCAACAAAAAGATGAATTTCTATGAAAAAAGGCTCTAGACTATTCCACGTGTGAGGCCCTTGATGGCCCTCTATTGCAGTGTCAAAAATATTATACATCTCGACCGGAGGCCCATTCAGGTTTCATCCTGCCAATCCTATATGTAAATCCGGCTCTGCTCCAACACTACAAGATAATCTAAAAGTGAAACGAGGAACAAATAGTGAACAAGAAATAATTATTGGTAACTTTTACAATATTCTGTGGTGTTAGTGTGATAATTCACTTGTGTGAAAATAAAAAATTACATTTATAATTCATGTTAGAATTTCTAATGATTTTTCATGACGAAGAGCGTAAATAAAATATATATATCTAAAAAAAAAACTATACGAATAATATATATCGTGTTAAATCTATCTTTTACGAATAGAGACGCCCACGGTGGTCTCTGTATCATCACCGTTGACCCGAAAACGTATCGACGTGGATTTTCCGTAAAGTGAAATAAATTACAACCAGATGCCCGGCTCGTTCCGACACCGAACGCGATTCGAGCGTCGTAACAAAACGACAGAATGGTAAAAAAATAATCAAAAACACCGACCGACATGTAAATAAGTAAACAATTTCTCAACGTCATCGTCGGAACACCCGTCAGACGCCGCGTGTTTACAATTCGACAGAAATTCCTGTACGTTTGCCAAATCGGCACGCGGTATCGAGGCGGACGCGGTCGACCGAACGGCGACCCCTAGGACTTACAGACGCCCGTAACAGATTTCCTAGAAACAAATGAATACGCGCGCACACATAAACACACGCCATGTGTACATACGGAGCCTACGTGGATAAGTGAGTGAGTAAGTGATACGGTTCGGATCCGCGGCGCGCGCGGCCGTCGGTTATTTTTAAGAAGAAAATGCTAAAAACGCGATTCGAAATAAATTGAAAAAAAATATGTTAAAAAGATTACAGCCGGTCGACGTTGACAGGCTAATGGAAGAAGCGTATCTGATATCTCGTCTATGTTTACATACGAATTAAAAGCGGACGCGTACATTTCGATATTTACAACCGAATATAATTCACAAACGTACATTTATTTATATACGAGATATATATATATATATATATATATATTACAAACGTACACATCAAACAAAATTAATAGTGAAATAATTAATGGACAACTTTCATCCGTTCTCTAATGTATCTGAATTGAAAAAAATTAAAATAAAACGAATAAAGATATGATATATTCATATACAGAATGGTAATTTTGTACCACTATAGAAAAATACATTTAAATTTCGTTTTAACGATCAAACTATTTACCAGTTCAATATTGAGGCCTGTGATATACTGTTCCTTATGTATTTTTTTTATGGCAAATCGATTGGCACAGGTTCAAGTCAATACAGTCACTAATATTTGAGAAAATATGAAAATTACACGATTGTAATATTATAGAATTACAAACAAAATGGAGACGGTTATACAACGTGCTAAAAAATAGTTGAAAGTTGTGATAGGAAATGTCATTTAATTATTAGTCATAATTAAGACCGGACAGTGTACTGATCTATTTTCGAAATATAAATTAATAGTGAATTAATTAATGGACAATTTTCATCCGTTCTCTAATGTATCTGGATTGAAAAAAAATAAAATAAAATTAATTAAGATATCTATAGACGTATGAATACACAAGATGGCAACTTTGTATCTGCACTACAGGAAAATATATTAAAATTTCGTTTTAACAATCGAACTAGTTACCAGTTTAATATTGACATCTGTGAGGTACTGTTTCTTATGTATTTTTTTATAAAAAATCGATTGGTACAAGTTTCAAGTCAGTACAGTCACTAATATTTGAGAAAATATGAAAATTATACGATTGTAATATTATAGGATTACAGATAAAATAGAGAAACTTATCAGTGGGCTATGGTAAAAAATAGTCGAAAGTTGTGATAGGAAATGTCATTTAATTATTAGTCATAATTAAGACTGGAAAAAATACTAATCTATTTTCAAATTAGAGCTTTGAATATATTTTCAATATGAATAATTGAAATTGAGGAATTTGTCACGAATGAATTTTATAAATTTTTACTAATAAAAAGTAGTTTACTTATATCTAATAGTGTTTTTATTACTTGCCTTTACATTTTCCCCTTTTATCGAATATTCGTGATCGTACTAACTTGAAACCTACATCAATCGTTTTATAATAAAGAAATACATAAGAAACAGTACCCCACAAACCTCAGTACTGAACTAGTAACTAGTTTGACTGTTAAAACGAAATTTCAATGTATTTTCCTATGGTACAGGTACAAAATTAGCACTGTGTAATATGTTTATATATATATATATATATATATATATATATATATATATATATATTAGGTTGGCAAGTATCTCCCTTCCGCTTTTTTTTTGTATAGCTGCGAAATTCAAAAGACCAGAAGGCGGAAGGGAGATACTTGCCAACCTATATATATATATATATATATATATATATATATATATATATATATATATGTAATAAGTTTGTTTCTTTCTATATTACTTTTTTTTAGGAATTAATAACTTTATGAGGTTTCACTGTAAAAACAAGATATTTATTTATTTACAAACATTTACAAACAACTTAACCTAATGTATACGCTTACCTGTAAAAACAAGAAACGACATTAAAAGCTATTATTCCAAAAATTATATTTTTATCACTATCTATCACTAATAAACGTTAAATCAAAAACTTGTTCTCACTAAGAACTATATTCACAGACTGAAACGTTAGACAATTGTAATGGTTACTATTAATTTCACAGTTGCATAATCTTAACTCATTACTTACATATATATAGAATTATATAAAAGAGTTTACAAGGAAATCGCAGTACAGTCTGTGAAAGGAACACACGCAATACTAGAATGTATTTCTTTTACATCTCCCCCACCCCTCGGAGTGTATAACAAAAATTAAAAGTATTTTAATTTACGTATGGTAGTAATTTTGTTATATGAAATAAATTTGTCTCTGTTTTTTATGTCCTATATCTATCTTAAAAATGGCATTTGATATTTTCTTTAAGATTTTAAATGGACCTATTTTTAGTTCATCTGTTTTTTCCTATTTAATTTATTACCATTTTCTACGTACACTAGGTCACCGATTTTTAAATCATATTCTTCTCTATTTCGATCAAATATCTTTTTATTATAATTATGAGATTTTAATTACACGCAATACTAGAATGTATTTCTTTTACATATATATATATATATATAATATATATTGAGTGTAGTTTTTTATATTCACTTTTTGCTTGCCTAGTGAATCCGGTAAATACGATCGAACTAAAAAAAATATACAATTTGCAGCTGTATCCGTACATCAGGTCAAATTCGAAATAGAAGACTAATTCACTGTTCATCTCACACTAAGACACTAATTCAGTTTTGATGAATCACACACACACACATCACAAGATTTCATAAAAATATTCAATAATCATTTCCTGTTCACTTTACTCATTATTAAACATTTTAATTGCCGTGCTTATGTTAAAACACAAATTGTATAACATTTACAAATTGTTTCAAATTCTGTGCTATGAAATGAACGTCGCAGCCTTTGAAATACATATCAGCGAATAAAATAAAAAAATATTTAGTTACTAACCGCTTTTATAAAATCTTGTAGTTTCTAATTCCTAAAATAGAAAATGTATGAAATTGACAAAATTAAATCAATTAAAATAAATCGATTGATGCTTTAGAATAGGGGTGTCAAAATGGCGTCCTGCAAAAAAACAATTTCTTACGACCTACGACGCTTCAAAGAAAGATACAAAAAAAAATACAGAATAAATTAGATTTTCAATATTAATTTTGCAGTTTATTTATATACATTTGAATCTAATTAGTACAGTTTTTTTCCATTAGAAAAACATTTTTAAAACCTACCACAAATGGCCCACAGTCCAATTAAATTTGCCACCTCTGCTTTAGAGTATCAATCGGCTATCTGAAGATGACACACGTTTCCAAAAACGGTTGTAGCACACTATCAACAATAAATATTATTTCAAAATCGGAACTCTTGCCACCGAAATGGAAATTCTATGTAGGAGTATTAATTTGATAAGTGTCCATTGACCGTCGATCATATTTTTAATAATTTTCAACCAAATTTATCGATCATTAAAAACGTACGAGTCGCATATACAAACCTGTACGAATGTCTCAAATTCAATCGAATTATATAGGGATTTACAATAATAATATAGGATCTTTAACAGCTGTTAGTAGCTATGTTTGGATTTTTTTCAAGCTCATTTTGACGTTTAAACTCAATATAATTTGGCAGATTATCAAGGTACGTTTAACACATTTATTATAAAAAAATAAAAACTATATCAAACGAAGTCGTGGTGGTCATATGAGTGAAATTATGTTCCATCATTAATACCATAGAATATACTTAAAAATAAATACTTAAAAACTTTGTTTTATTTCCATTTAAACTTCTGGAACGCTTATTGGAAACCCCTATATTTCCATCCGCATCGTTCGCACTCCATACACATCAGATAATTAATTACGCAATTAATACGACAACATATCTAATACAGAACGTTTCTTTCATTTCGAATATTACTCGAACAGACAGACAGACGTGGGGAGAAAAAGTGTGTGTGTGTGTGTGTGAGGGAGAAACGGGCAGAGACGGACAGACGGAGAAAAAACGTGTACGCTAGCAGCATTACTCATGTGTTTAATTTCAGTAAAAGTTTCACACCAAGCCACGGGGCCCCGCGACAAGTGTCATTTCAATTACTCGATGTTTTTTTTTCGTATGTCGCAGTTGTCAAGACCGATGGTGACTTCCATTGATCACGTTCCGGTGGGTGGTCGGGGTGTATAATATGAATGAATGTGTGTGTGTATTTATATATATATATATATATATATATATATATAGAGAGAGAGAGAGAGAGAGAGAGGGAGAGACTCACAATCTCCTCTAAAATGTCACTCTTGTTTGACTGCTTTAATTTTAACGCCATGTTGTTACAGATATAGGGTCATCCAAATATGACGCCTGGATTTGTGTTTTATTAAAAAAGCAATCAAGAATATTGACGAGTAGTATGAAAAATATTTCGATTGAAGTTCTTTTAAATAAGAATGAATTTTGATTTCGTCGTAAATAAAATCCACAGAAACAATTTTATGTTTATATCTAAACCAAAGCCAACTGCCACGTCTGTTATTGTTTCAAAAACGGAACAAAACGTGTAGAGTTTTTCCAAAATGGCGAGACGTACAAGAAGAAAACGAAATATCCGCACTGCGATTAGAAAATTCGGCTATTTCGAACAGAAACCACGTAAAGCTAACAAGATTTCGCATGTACACGAAATTTAACTGTCCTTTAGCTACATCTGAAAACAACATGGTCGCCGTGGAACCGTACACTTATCAGTAATGTCAGCCTGATTTATATTTTATTAAAAAGAAACATGTGTATAATTTTCCCAGAGGAGTGGCGGTTGGTTCCAACTCCCCCTAAATTTGCCTTGGACCAAGCTTTTTTTAAAAGCTTTAATATTATTCGTCATCTGGTCAAGAGAACTTCTGTTCTAGGACGTACCTAGTGTGTAACATACCCCGTCTTCCATCATATGTCATCTTATAATTTTTTGGGTCTTTTTGTATACTGTTCGGGCTTCAAATTTCCATCTGGGAAAAATGCCTTGAACCAAAAAAACCCCCGTAGATCTCTTCAACGCCCACCGGTGGGCGGTACCGACCCCTTCGGGAACCACTGATTTAGACTCACAATCTCGTCTAAAATGTCACTCTTGTACTTGACTGCTTCAATTTTGTCACAAATATAGGGTCATCCAAATGTGACGCCTAGATTTGTGTTTTATTGAAAAGAAACATGTGTATAGTTTGTTTTTGTTTAATAAAACACCAATCTAGGCGTCATATTTGGATGACATTATACAATTAAGTGACGCCGTCATACGTAATTCTCTACCAATTGGCGTTTTTTTATCTTCAGAGTATTTTGATAAAACCCAAACTGATTTTTTATACTCGTAGAATTGACCCAAATTTTCTTTAAAAAAACAATTAAATGAGGGTCGTTTGAAAAAGAGGGATCTTTGTTTATAGGAACAGATCGTATGGAATGTTTATAGATAAAAGAAAAAAGATATTCGTAACGAAATGACAAAAAGATTGCCATTCGAGTCGATAAGAATAAGTAAGAAAGCATGTAGTGAAAATTGTGGTGCCGCCTGTACATCATTCATATCGGTCCTACAGACGTCCTACAAAAGCAGCCGTACGACTGACAGACAAAACAGTCATCCGACCTCCGCTATTGCAAAACTGATGATGTGACAGTAACGCTTTCGCAGTTAATAACCGGTCGGTGTGATGATGTCCGTCGGTTCGTTCCTCTCGACAGACATTGCCGTCGAAACGATTCTCCATCCCTCGCGCACACACACGTGCACGTTTTCCCCGTAACATTTTCCATTGCATCCGCGCGTGCAGCTCTCGTCCCCGGCTCTTTTTCCCTTGACGATAATGGCAGTCGACTCGCGACCGTTTGATGTCCGCTCAATATGACAGCCGCGTCTCTACAGATAATCTGTGAAATGGTGTTCGGCTCAATTTGACTGAACGAGACGACCCCGTCAGATTTATTGTAATCGCGCGCGATGGATGGAAACGTGCACGAAGAACGATTTGTTTTTCATTTATATTCGCACGGGCGCCATTGTGTACACGTTTGTTTTTGTTTTTTTCATACTCGATATGTAGACGAGTGTACGACGTTTGGGTTTCTTTCGGTTTTATCTTTCCAACGGGACGCCGTTTCTCGAAATTACAATTTCTTTGAATCGCTACGGTTATTGTTGTCGCCTGTTTTTCAGATTTGACAATTTCGAATAAGAACGACGGATACTTCTGACGGGGATTGTTCACAAGGATGAAAAAATCGAAAAAAATCGACTGACATTTCTCGTTATAAATAAAATATATTCTTTCGATTCTGATCACAAAATTGTTTGATGGATACAAAGATTCTCACAAAATAATAATTAAAGAGTAAAAATACAAACAGGCTTTCCAATAAAACAGTAATTTCTAACAAACTGATTAGTCCCTCAGACAAAACGCCAATAATTTCTATTTAGTATTATTTTATTTTTTGTTTTGGAACTATGGTGAATTTATTTGAACACAAATAACATTTCACCCTCAACACCACACAATATGGTATAAAATCTTCCACAATCACTTACTGTTCATTTTTTTTATTTATAACAATAGTCGGCTAATGCGCATTTCAATAGCAAAACCATAATCGTCAAAACCTTTTTGATATTAAAATATTAATTGGAAAAAGGCTCTGACGATGACGGCATTGCTATCGAAATCCGCATTATCTGACTATTGTTATAAACAATAAGTGATTATTGAACACTCGATAACCATTATGGTGTTGGGGATAAAAAAATTATTTGTGTTAAAGTTCCAAAACAAAACAGTTCACAGTTCCAAAACAAAAAATAATAAATTGCATAGTGCATTTGTTTAATAGTCCAATTTTTAAGCACTCTTAAAAATTTGGTCTAATTTCATAAACTACAAGATTAATGTTTTTGCTGTTTGTGGTTTATTAGCATAAATCAATGATTTCACATAACCCCACAGAAAATTACATCAAATGATATTGGTGGTCAATTGATTTTTATAATAAGTTTTTACAATTTTTAAGCGTTGTTGAAATGTTAAACATTCCATGATCATTTGCCAAACTATACCGAGTTAAGATATCAAAATAAACTTTGGCTGCAACCAGCTGTCAAAATTCTAACATTCTTATATAAAAACCCTATACACTTTTGGAACAAACCGTATATTCCTCCAATTCCAAACATGAAATTGTTGGCTCGATTTCGAAACTCTTACAAAATTGAAATATCGAAGATGAATATAAAACATAACACGAAATCCATGAACAACATTTTCAGAAATACCGGAAGAGAAGTACAAAAATCGCGGATACAGGAAACACGCGTTTCAGTCGAAACAGACGTACCGTACAACGGAAATCTCTACGATCGGTTATCAACGTGTCACAATTCCTCTAGCTTCGTGCCTTCCATGTCCACATTTATATTTTATGACAATGAAATGGTCAGATCTTCTCGTACACTCATTCAATATCGCGTTTTTGATGTGTCGTAAAAGTTCTATATGTATGCATATTACATATTATACACATTATATATATATATATATATATATATATATATATATAAAGTGTAATATATCTGTGTATGTTTTTGTATGTCGTACTAAAAGCCTTCGAAGTTGAGCCATAAAAATTAAATCAAGTGAATGAAGCAAGAGTGTAAACGAGCATACATGTCGAGATAAGATGCCGGGCGTTATATGCCTGTGTGTGAACATAAAATGAATTACACACACACACACAGTGTCACTAAGAAATTTCACTCGTACGCACCGACGACGACGACGAGGAGGAAGACCTCGACGTCGCCGCCGTCAGCCGCCATACGAACGAGAAAGCAGTGTCAGTGTCTATAAATGACGTATCTGTTTTTATCTAGCGAGCCACAACGTTGCCGCAAGGTCGATGAAAATGTCTGTTTAATGTATCTTTTATTGAGACCGGGTGGGTTGTTAAATGTCGCCTGCGTTCTTATGACGACGTACAGATTTCTATACGTTCTTTTTTCTCATCAACTCTTGTTCCGATATTGTCACTGTCGACGGAACGTTCGGTCGTTAGTTAACGCACAGATCTTCCGAGATATGGATTATACATGTTCTTGTATGTATGTACATGTTTATTATACACACACACACTTTTATATACATATATATATATATATATATATATATATATATATATATATATATATATATATATATATATATATATATAATGAATCAATAAAGAACTCGGGCACTTATTGACTTATTGTTTCAGCGGAGATTAAATAATGCTAAATTGAATTTTAAAATGAAAAATTACAATTCAAGAAATTTATATCAATCCTCTACAAAAAAAACAATAACGTTAAAAACAAAATTAATTTTTCTTTAATAATATTGTAAGATAAAATTAAAATTGTGATCAGAAAAGAACTCAGGCAGTTGGTAGAACTGTCATTTGTTTAAGTCTAAAAGTGGAAATTCCCGTCTTTTGTTTATTTGTTTTATCCAACTGTCAAATTCAAACAGCAGACTGTCACAGTAGGTGAAAAATTCCGTATTCATGGGTGAAAATGGGAAGACAGCGTGGACAAACTTCTTTAGAAGTGAGAGAACTGTTTATAAGACATCAAAATGAGGGAAAATCGTGCCGTGATATTGAAAAAATTATAAATAGGTCTCAATCGACAATTAATGATGTTATTAAACGTTTTAATGTGACAAAATCCATGGAAAATAAAATAAAATCCGATAGACCTAAGGTATTTACCAAATCAGACGAGCGGTGGATTGTACAAAAGTGTCCCAACTTTTATTGTATAGAGTTTTTCGATAAGGATGTTAGAATTTTTACAGCTGGTCGCAGCCATTTTTTGATTTTTTAAAGCTCATTGTGATATCTCAACTCGATATAGTTTGACAAATGTAAAAACTTATTATAAATAAGTATATTTTTAAAAATTGTAAAAACTTATTATAAAAATCAAGTGACCACCAATATCATTTGATGTAATTTTCTATGGGGTTATATACACCAAATAAAAAAAAAAAAAAAAAAAAAAAAAAAAACAATGTTGAGTGCCCCAAAGTTAGCAAACGAAGTCTCAACATCTAAACAAAAGTGTGCACACACTCTGATTTAACACACACATATATAAGTATATATAGAGAGAAAGAGAAAGAACATAAATTAAAAAATTGGTCTTATAATAAATGTTAATAATTTATTAGTATTTATTTTGAAACTATGACGAATTCACTTTCACACAAATGAATCATCACCTCCAACACTACAAGATATTAAAAAAATGTTATTGTTGACTTTATTTAAAAAACAATAAATAAAATCTCTTCAGTTAAAAGTGACAGAATTTTTAGATGCAGACAATAAAAACGCATGCATATGTTCAAAAGTTAACCACTATATGGATATGCATTGAAACAAGATAAGAAAATACACAAGAAAGAGTATATAAGTAGTTTTAACCAAGAATTAGTCTAAATTTTATATAACAACACTCTGATGATCATATAATCACCATAAAAATGTGCATCAGTTTGCTGTTGTTATAAACAAACAAAATGAACAATAAATAATTACTGAATACTTGTAATGTTGAGAGAGATAATTTATTTGCATGAAACCTCATATCGAGATAAAAGTAACGTTCAATAATTTCTCAGATCAAAGAAGAACCGAATTAAAAGGAAGGAAAACAAAAGTTGAAAACTATGTATAATAAAACAATAAATAATAATTAAACAGTTTTTACTGTCTTGTAATGTTAAGGGAGATAATTCATTTGGATGTTGTTTCCCTCCACCTAGCAGTGGATACAGAAAACTACTCCTACCAGAGCCGATTTAGATGAAGAAAAGTCCTAGACCAGCAGTGGCGAACCTTTTTATATGCGCGTGCCAAATATTACAATTATTTTTTTGTTCAACCTCTGGCGTGCCGGAAAATTCTTAATAGGAAATAAACAGTAAAAATTTAATTGTTATAAAATTTTATTAAATTAAGAAGTCGACTTAAAAATTCACAAAATAATTGTATAATATACATTTTGCGATATAAAAGTCAATACTAATTATCACTTTTATCGATGAGATTTTTGTTGTTGTACTTTGGATGCCAAATATTATATATCGTTGTAAAATGAGGATACAATTTAAAAATCGATAACGTGCCATAGGTTCGCCATCGCTGTCCTAGACTATTCCAGTTGTGAGACTCCTGACACTGCATGTGTAAGAAAGGTCTGACAAAATCAAAAATATTATACACTTTGGCTGGAGGTCTTTAGATTTTGAAACCCTAGATTCAGAATCAGAATCAGAAAAGATTTATTATCGATAATTGATTACATGTACAATGGTACGGTTGTTTGATTTACAATTTGTAGTGTGCTAGCTTAAGCTATTTTACTAATTACTAGATGAGTTTATGATTATCGTATGCGTTTTTTGAAAATGTCTATGATAGTCCAGAAAAAATTTTCAAAACAACCTGATTTAAATGACTCTAGGTTTCAACCTGCCAAGCCTATTGGTAAATCTAGCACTATCTGCTACTGATACATTATTTATTAATATTATCGTCTTTGCACTCTGAACTAAACCGTATGGTTTGGACAAGACAACTTCTTCCTTTTCTCGTAAGTTTCATGATAAATAGAAAGATGCTGATGATATAAATGTATGTATATACTATTTCACCTCATACAAAACTTATTTGCACTTTATCACACTCGAAACAAACTTCAAACTACATATACGACGATAAAACATTTTCGAATTACAAGCAAATATATGTTTAAAACATAAAAATTATTACTACACTGTAAATGTATGATAAAAGAGAAAATCCTCTTTAAGAAACAGCCAGCACGGATTTCATCGCCTGAAACCTACATAGAATACCTACGTACGTACAACATTCTTCTACACAGAAACTTTCAACCCGATATTAAATTTCTGTTTTATGTTTTCCGCCATAAAAATACTTAAAAGCGAACGAATTAAGTACCGGACAACGAAATACAATTCGGTGTAGGCATCTAACGTTAGTTGGTAAATAAATAAAAATCAACGACGATAAATAATTACGAGGTGGATGTTTTTTTCAGCACGACAATTTAATCGGGACGTAGTAAGTGGACTAATTGTAAATTTCATTTAAGTCTCTAAAAAAATTTCGTACGTTATACATATTGGTAGATATTAATACAACAGAATTGAATCTATTATTTATCGATAATAAGACGTTCGAATAAAACATTTGAATAAAATATCAATAACAGTTTAATATGTCATTAAAGTATTTCTTGTCTTGTGTATCAAAGAATTAAATGACAATACATAATTCACTGTGCTATGAATTTGAAATAATCTAATAATAAAATACAGATCTTAAATCAATGTAATTTCTTTACAAGTGTATCAAACAAGACGTTAAATTATATATATATACAGTGAGTCAAAATAAAACTCACACAGTATTATGTTCAATAAATTTTTATATATAAATTTTTAAATAAAAAAAAATCCCTTTTGTATTCTACTTAAATTATTTATTAAGGATATTTTTATCATATAAAAATAAATAAATCATAAAATAATACTTAAAGACCAAAAAAATTATTTGCCTTGGACTAAAAAAGCCCCCTTAGATATCTTTAACACCCACCGGTGGGCGGTACCGACCCCGTTGGGAACCATTGGTCTAGGGCATCTTTTCGTCTAAATTCGACTCTACTTGTTTACTTTTATTCTTAATACAATGTTCAAGTTTATATCACTCAATAGTTTGTTAACGTGTGAATGCACTTTTATTGACTATTTCTGATATTTTTCATCGATTTTTAGGATAAAAAAATCATTCTTCAATCAGCTTCGTGCTCCATTTTATATAATGAATAACACCAAACTACAATTAGGAAAAAACGTACTCAAAGCAATTTAATAGCATCAAATATTAAACAGTTAATACTCTGCTCCAGAATATTAAAACAAGAAAATTTCCTCCAAAATTTACTTAAAGTATTATTTTTGGTAAAGAGTAATTTATATTTTTTCTTGTTAAATATTTACACGGAAAATTATCATCCTCACGCCATGAGATATTAAAAAAAAGTGTTCAGTAATTATTTACTGTGCATTTTCTTTGTTTATGAGCTTTATATTTGCATGAAAATGAATTCGTCACAGTTCCAGCACAAATAATATTTAAATATTGTTTCATGGTCAATACTAGCTAACATATGTTGTCGTTTATTTTCATCTGAAATCTGTTTTCAATATGAAATATAAACATAAAAAATTGCCTGTATCATTTGAGCTCTGAATCACTATGTCGAAATGAAATTTGGATCCATAACAGATAAGTGAAAGATTTATCGCCGAATTCGTTCGCTCGAAATCGAATGAAACTCCGATACATCGGAAACCTCGACTATTTCGAACGTCGTCACCAGGCGCACGTTTCCCACGAGCCGCATCTAATAATACGCATCAGCTGCATCATTACAAAATGACACACGCTCGACTTTATTCTATCGCGATTCAAAAGGTCACCGACGAGAAAAACATATTGTATGGCTGAAAAAAGATTCCGTTGCATATTTCATCGGCGGAGAAAAAAAACGTTCTCGCGCACCGAACCGATGAATCATTGCTAGAGAACGAACGAACAAACGGACCGAGCCGAAATGATACATTGTATTCAAAGATAGAACTTAATGGAACGTACGTGCTTTTTTAAGCGCGTGTACGAAAAGTCCTGCGTGCGGGTCCATCGTCGCGACCCATTGACCCGCGCGGTCGTTTAACGCGACGAGGTTAGTAGGTCACGTCTATAAAAAGGACATAGCCCTATCTTCCTCTACATCTAATCCTGAAATTTCTAATCATACTTTTTTTCGTACTCGTTGACAAGACACTCGAGTCGTGCTCGTCGGCTCTCCGCTCTTATTAAAAAACACGTGGAAGATTTACAACCTCAATACAAACGTACAGATTCTCAATTTACCGGTACTGTTCATGCAAGATTCAATTTTACAATTTCGCTGCAGCACAAAATATATGATGATGAATAGCGATTCTTAACGAACGAAAGGAGAGAAACGACGAGCTGAATTTCCCACTTGATTGTTTTATTATTTACAATGTACGAAACTTCATCATAAAAAAAAGTATCAAACACTTTTTGTATCATCTTTTTTTAATTTACAAACAGTCATTTACGGATACTTTTCTAAATAAATAATTTTGATTTTTCTTCTTGTTATTTTTTTTCTTAGCTATCGAGTATTTCGCTGTTAATGTAATCAAGAGATCTATGAAAATATAAATGTAATTTTAGCAGAAACGACATTCATTTTTTAAACAATCTGTTATTTATACGAATCTAGTAGTATATGAAATACATTTTTGTTTCATAATTCAGCAAGTTTTGTCCAAGAATTGATAAAGTATTTTTATCTTATACCAAAAATCCAATTCCTCGAGATCTTCCAGCCATTTTCTGCCGATTCCAACTCTTCAGTTGAAAAAAAATCGTTGCTATCAAGGAATTTTCAAAGTTTGGGAATAGACGGAAATCTGATGAAATAAAATAAGATGAATAAGAAAGATGGGGGAGTAAATTTTATTTTAATTTAACTAATGTTTCCATTCGAACGACATTTGTATGAGTACATGCATTATCCTGATAAAAACGATTCTTTTTTTGATAAATCTATTTGTTGTTTTGGAGTTGTAGCTGATTCACTTTATACAAATGTATTTTAACCCCAACACCATAATAATTTAGTGTTCAGAAAGGCTCTGACGATGATGGCGTCGCCATCGAAATGCATCAGCCGATATAATTATAAATAATAAGTGAACAATAAGTGATTATTAAACACTTTAAATTATTGTGGTGTTGGGGTTAAAATCCATTTGTGTAAATATGATAAATCTATTTTTTACAAAAAAATTTTTGATTCAGTCAGTCTATAAGATTAGCATAGATTTCTCCCATTTATCATTTGAGCCTTTTGAAAGTAATCAATTAATAATACCCCCTTAGCTTCCCAGTTAATGGAAGACGTGATCTTCCCTGCAAATAAAATCTACCTTACTTTTTTTGATGATGGAAAATAATTAAACTTCCACTGTTTCGACTGTTGTTTTGTTTCTGGTGTGTAGTAGTAGATCCAAGTTTCATCAAAATCAACAAATGAAATCAATCTTATTGTTATTTAAATGATCTAGACACCCTACATTTTTGTTCAACTGTCAAACGCGGCATCCATCTTGCCAATATCTTTCTCGTAACTTATCCTTCGGTTATGATATGACATATTCGTTAATCTGAGACCACACAACTTCAGCAATTTCAAACATTTTTAATCCACGATCCTCAAAACAACATCATGCCCTTTGTTGATAATTTCTGATATCGTAGGACTGTTTTTAGTCCTGTACAAAATCTTGCAGTATTGAGACAATGATTCATTTGCGTTATGATTCTACAGACTAACTGCCTTGATATGTCTATTCAAATGGATATTCATTCTAGACGATTTCAAATCGCACTGTTACTTTCGCACGCCTCTGCACGTGCACAATGTTTTCGTGTACATCTATGCACTTGTTTCGTTACAAACGACAAGCAAACAACCTGTGTTCGTTCGTACGTACTCACGTCCGTCTATGTTTGTATCGACATAAACGAGAGACCCGGTTGTTCGCAACATCGCATTACATATTGTTGCACGCAACCTCTTCTTCGTCGTGGTCTACAAACAGGTGTGTTTCGTACGTGAGCTGATAGTATCAGTTAACCGCACAGATAAATTCTACTGCACATTCGTTGTGACAGAAACGCTGTTACGTTCGTTGCTTGCAGTTGTTGTGCATTCTTTTCAGGTTAACTGCTCACTTCTAGCGACGATCGCTATCGCTTCAATTGTGTGTCCGATACATTTCATATTTAATACGTCGACAGTTTTTTTTTTGTTGTTGCTGTTCTTCTTCGTAGTGCACCGCAGAAAAATCAGCAGTGCATGTGTGTCAGTGTTGTAAAAATAAAAGAGCGTTACATGTGTTAACAGATCGAGTGGTTAAGTGGCACGTTTTCAATTGTTTTACAAAACAAAGTCGTAAAATATGTATATTTCTCTCTCTCTCTCTCTCTCTCTCTCTATATATATATATATATATATATATATATAACAAGCAATTCACTCTATTGGACAAAAAAACCTCATTGAATGTTACCAATCACACACACTTGGTCACAACTCACCACGCTGACCAGGCGGGTGGTGAAAAATTTTCATCTGTGAGTTTACTCCCTTAGGCAGGTTGTCTTCGCCTCAGTTATCACGTTAAACGTCATGAGCATCGCCGATGATGATCAATAAAAATAACTTGTTTGCCACAAGCAACACCGTTGATATCAGTTTGTATTGAATTTAATGTAACAATTTGGTATGTAAGCACTGAAACAATGATTTAAATTTATTGGGACAACTGATGAATATCAGAAAAAATAGTTGGTTATTTTCGACACTCGGCGCTAGCAGGAACTGACGTAAGGCATTTTTGTACTCCTTGATTTTATTAATTATGTTTGCTATATAGGGTCATCTAAATACGACGCCTAGATTTGTGTTTTATTAACAAGAAACATGTGTACAGTTTCTTTTGTTTCTTTTTAATAAAACAAAAATCTAGGCGTCTTATTTAGATGACCCTATACATAATACAGTTTAATTTTCTCTACCTTATCCACTACCAACTACATTATTACGCACATTCATATCTACTTTTCTTCAACTGAGCTTTATTTAACTCATAAAATAGATTATAGAAGGTATCAGTGGATTTTCATTTGTTTGTTTATGATGACGTCGTTTTGTCAACAAAACAACATCCTTGATTTCTTGAAAATCGGCAATTCTCTATTTGTCATTTTTCAATAAATAAAACCCTTAGATGAGATTTTTGACGTTTCCCTTTATATTTTTATATTTTCTCAAATATATCGTACCGACTTACAACCTTTACCAATCGATTTTATATTTAAAAAACACATTAGAACCAATACAGAAAATGTATAAGAAAAAATACATAAGAACCTTACAGACTCCAATATTTTACTAACAACTAATACCACCTTTGAGAGGAAATTTCAATGTATTTTTCTACTATGCAGATATAAAATTACCATCCTGTATATTTGTCTATATAGATATTTTTTAAGCATGATTGAACTTTAAATTGAATCCCTATCGAATGTTCTATCTAATCTAAAAATCACCTTTTATCATTCCTTTATATATACATATGTATACACACATACATGTATATATGAAGATGTTTTTTAGGTTAGATAGAATTTTCGAAAGGGATTCAATTTAAAATTCTATCACACTTTTAAAAACATTCTATACATGTGTGTAATAAATCGATTTACATCGTAAAAAACATATTTAATGTGTAATATGTTTTAAGAACAACATCGCCGAATCTGAAATTGACACACAACAAACACATAACTGTAATTATATTAAAATCGTAAAAGACATTCATCAGGTTTCATCTCGAGCGTTAATCTAACATCCACAAGATTCGAATACAAGTACCACTACATCTGTGCGACGATCACAGCCCCTTGTTCCACAACACCGGTTCCGTCTCATCTCAGTCGGAAAGCAGAGGGGGACCTGATTAAAAAGCGACGCGCCGAGAGGATCTCCACCGTGACGGGTCGTCGTTAAACGCCAATCCTCCGCCGTCCTTGTCGTCGTCGTCGTCCAATTCCGATTCCGAGCGATAATTCAAAAGACGGCGGCATGAAACGTGCATAATAATTAATCAGCACGGCGGTTATAAATCGTAACAGCGGTCGTAAACAATTTATCCGGCGCGCGCGCGCTCGTCCGCCGACCCGACGCAAATTGAAAATTAATTCGACGCGATGTTTGATGATTATCTAACCGAGTCGGACGGGAATCGTCCGTATTAAAATTTCATCGGATTCCGGATTTCGAACGGCATCCGCCCGCCCGCCCACGGCGTGTCGTTGCTGCTCCACCGCCGCGTCGCGCCATAAATATAAACTGTGGAAATTTATTGTCGGGCACGGCGGTTGCGGCCATTATCCTCGGACCACGTCGTGCCGATCGGTGGTATGCGCAGCGTTCCGACGACGACGACGACGACGAGATTTCCAGAACGGAGATTTATACGACCGGAAGGGTCCGATCGCGGGCGCTATGGAATGTTTTACAATGGCCGCTCGTTGTGTTGGACATGGCGTTCGGTAATGCGGATCGACGGTTCGACTAGATTCGGATTAATTTTTTTTTTTGGTACTGAATCCGATTCACATTTAAACAAATGAACCAGTAACCTCCAACACTATATAATATTTTATAAAATTATTTGACAATCAGATACGCATTTCAACAGCCAAACCAACTGCTATTAAAGATGATAACATGGATACAAAAATACGAATCAATAAACAATAACAAGTAATTTGACTGAACACTTTTATAAAACCTCAGAGTACTCATCAGGACCATTCCTAGTATCTCTTTGGTTTCTGAATAGGTTTTTCCTCCATATTTCATTAACCCAAACCTCCCTAGCATGAGGTATTTTTGTACCCCATGATTTTATTAAATATATTAGTCGATATTACAGTAAAGTATGTTCTTTAAGCTCATGAAATAAATTATTTCTTTTATTTTTTATGTGTAAAGCAAATTATTGCAGAATTTTTGTAAAAATCTCATCTTTTAACAAGAAAAGCCAATTAATTGAAACTCTTCAATAAATTAAAGTATACCATTGTTATATTTTAAATTTGTATATTGAATGAAAAGTCGGGGTACAAAAATACCCCACATCGGATCATGTGAACGCCTGGCGTCAAAAGTAAAGAGTCTTTCTGTGATCTTGTAGATTCATACGAGAGCAAATAAGTTAAATGAAATGTTAAATCTATACTTATTTTCCATAAAACAAAATATGAAACAAAAGAAGCCATCCATGACTTTCTTCTGTTCATAATACTCAAAGCATAGGCGACTTGATAAACAGCTGATCAATAAGAAGTTTCCCTTGTGGACTGCTTGAATTTTAGACTCAGAAAATGCTCCAGATCTTCACGAATTTATACCAAACCAATCGCCAACTAAGATATTTGAAATACAAATCGTTACCACTTCCAGAGCACTACTAGATTCTCAGAACTGCAACCACACAATATCTGATGAAAAGAAATTCGAATTCTTGTGACTGTACTTCTGAAAAAATACTAATTCTACCAAAATATCCATAAATAATACACAAGTTTCAGAAAAATCAATAAATGATTTAAGGTTGAGTTCTTTGACACTTTTGTAGTATTTGAGGTAGTAAACAAATTGTAAAAATAAATTTAGCTAAGGTGAACTGTAATTGTGTATTATAAAAATATAACAACGTGAACAAAAACGAATTGGAGGATGTACGAAACAAAAACGAGTGAAATTTTGGAGTAGGGACGAATTAGAAGAAATGCCAACTATCGAAACTTGATTAAAAACTTTAAGCTCGCAACAGTTAACGGCCATTGAAATTTTTTTTTGATTTTTTAACCAGCTTATTTACAAAGATGTTAATATCGGAGCTGATTAGCTATTCAAAACAGTCGTCGTGTTTCAATAATGACTGATGACAAAACACAGAATCGCCGACTAAAATGACAATGAATGATTTTCGAGCATTTTTATGAAACCTTGTAGCGTTCGGATGATTTTTCCAATATGTGAACAAGCACCTTTAAGAGCGCAAAAAAACTGTTCTCGATCGAGGGATAAAAATGTCAACCGCCATTTTCCGCTGTTAATCGAGTTGAGAAAAAAAAACACAACACAAACTCGATTTATGTCTAAAGCACTTATGAATATTTGATCGGAATGCCGTTGAAAAAAGTCGGGTCGCGCGCGTTCGTTTTTATCAACCGCCCACGTCGCTCGAACCCGGTTCCGAAAAACCGTGTCCATTTACGGAACAGCCCGTCGCCGACGTTCCCTCCGGAAATGTAAACGCTTTCGCACGACTAAAAAATAGATAAACCTGTATGATCGATAATTCGTTTACAAACAAACGCGACGAAACGCCGTCGGAAACGCAGACGCGCGAATTCGAATGTTCCGCATCGGAAAGGTCATCGGTTCATCGTTTCTGTGTTATGAAAACAATCGAACGAAAAATGTGTCGGTGCGGCTGGCGCGCAGGGACGTATCGGGGAAAACGGGAACGGCGGACGGTACGCACGCACGCACGCACCGGCGAACGTCGGTTTTATAAATAAGTTGAACGTTCGCGAATATGTAATTTATAACTGGACATTAAAAATAAACGCGGCCGATAAATATTACCCGATGCGCGATTTTCGTACATTAATTCGGCGCTAATTTCAACTGTTCAAATAAATGGAAACGATTTTTTTGGTACACTAAATGAATATTTTTTATCGGGAAACAAACGGACGTGTGCAAGTGAAAGAGGATAAACGTATATGCGTGCTTGCTTGTGTACGTGTGTGCGTTTCAATTTATTGCAGTTTACTTATGTCGATACGTGCGTTCCGCGGAAATTCGGTTCAATGGACTGTGAATAAATCTCTACTATATACATAAATGGTATACACTCCGTGTATATATATATATATATATATATATATATATATATATATATATATATATATATTCGTGGTGATATGGCAAAAACAGATATGTCACTTTTTCGAAAAACGGTTCTATAGCTCCAATAATCGATGAATTATAAAGAAATATGTACAAACTGTCCCGAGGGTACTATTTGTTTTTTTTAAAAAATCAAACATGTCCACAGTGTACATTTGACCACCAAATTATGTTTTTCGTTCCGTATGAAATTTGAAAAAGCGATAAATTCACTTTTATCTTATAAATATACATACATATACATATATATTTGTGTGTGTGTGAAAACAAGGAAGAAACCAGAACTCGTACAAAAAAAAACATAAAAAACCAAGCGTTCCACCAATATCAATTATCTTATCAATACACATATATGAATAGGTGTTTTTTAAACGTGATAGAACTTTCAATAGGAATTCAATTAAAATTCTATCACGCTTAAAAAAACATAATTTATATATACATAATGGTAACCTTGTATCTGAGCCATAGAAAAATACATTTAAATTTCATTGTAATGGTCAAATTAGTTACCAATTCAGTATTGAGACCTGTAAAGTACTGTTTCTTATGTATTTTTGAAGTGAAACTTCTTTAGCGGCGTTGGGGTAAAATTTTTACATGCAACGGAAACCACGTATATAACGAACTATATAGCGGAACTCTAATATGCATAGTATGATCAGTGGATTTTTTAAAAAATTTCCCGTGGTCTCACATTCCTAAACACCCCAAACATCAAAACACAAACACCTGCTTTCACTTCATACTGGTAAAATATCTTAACAGATAACACACCACATCGACTCATTATCTCATTTACTGTAAAATTTATGTATATGTATACTTTAGATCAATAAATTTTATTTGAATTTGCATAGTAAGCTTAGAGGATAGAGAGGGGTAGTGAGATCCATCACGCATGCGCGTCGGTTTAATATGATTGAGCAGGCAGTACGTTGTTTTACTATTATATTTGTCACTATTTTGTTAGTAATTATTGTTTACAATTAATCTGTGAATTGTGTTTAAATAAGAGTGTTATTATGACAAATCGATTGATATACGTTTCAAGTTAGTGCGGTTACTAATATTTAAAAAAATAAGAAATTTATATGATTATAATATTATAAAATTACAAACAAAATGGAGCACGTCATCAGTAAGCTATGCTGAAAAATAGTTGAAAGTTGTAGTAGAAAATGTCATTTAATTATTGTTAGTAATAATTAAGATTGGACAAAATACTGATCTATTTTCAAATTAGAGCTATGCACATACTTTCAGTATGAATAATTGAAACTGAGGAATTTGTCACCAATGAATTTTATTAATTTGTATTAATAAAATGTAATTTACTCATACAGCTTGTTGAGAGAGTCGTTATTACATTTTTTTAATAGAGATAAATTTTAGACAAACATTGTATATCTAAATAAAATATTCAATTAATAAAAAAAAATCAAAGACGCAAAGAAGAGAAATAAAAATCAAAGAATAACACAGATCCCTGATTTACCACCAATTAATCATTATTTATTCAAATAATTTCAAAAACATCCCGTAACAGAAAAATATACGACACATAAAAGCAATTTTTTGTTGTATATTTCATTTTTAATAAATGTACTAATAAAATAGTAATAAATCATATTTAATACATATAAAAATAAATTGAAATTGTTTGAAAATGTTTTTAAAATTACTTTGACAGGTATACATTTTTTTATATTTAATAAACTTAAACACGCACAGCCAACTATTCGATAAATTTAAAAAATTGTAAAAAATATAGATTAATTTGACAATTTTATTAAATTAATATATTATTTTTTAATCCAATTTACATTTTAAGTTTCGACAATAATCAACTGTGATAATCATCATACGAAAATCATTTTTATTTCCATTATTTTATAACCAAAATACATTAATTTTTGAAATACATTTGGCAAGAATAAAATGTTAACAAGTTGAAATACACACAGCCAACTATTTAATAAAATTGTATAATTATAAAAATGACAGATTAATTTGATGATTTTATCAAATCAATACATCATTTTGCAATCCAACTTAAATTTTAAATTTCAATCATAATCAATTGATGTCCTATCATACGAGAAATATTTTCACTTCCGTTATTTTTTTAACAAAATATAAATACAATCGTTCGATTTTACAAACATTAACATTGACTTGAAGTGATAACCGCTGAGTATAAATAAAGGACAGAAATACGGTCATCGGTATGTGTGTGACACGTACGGACATACACAACCGATTTTATGTGTAACAATTTGGTCAATCAAATATTTAAAAAGTGATAAAAAAAATATTATTATTGACATTTTAATTTTGTAAACGAACAGATTAGGGAAGCAGGCATACAGTTCGATTTTTACAAATAATTTGTTCCTATCAAATATCAACAAAGTGTGTAAATACGTTAAGGACGGTACGATGATTTCTTAGCGTCTACGTACACGGAGATAAATGCATACGCATCACTGTTTAATACGGTTCATCAGCAAGATTCGAAACGGTGCTACACGTTTCCGAGCATCGCACACATGTATGTACATTCTCGCACACACACACACACACATATCGTCGTCCGTAACGACTCAGCAATTTCAAACATTTGGCAATCGTTCCGAGGTTGATGTCCCATTTGTAAATGCGTTCGGCAACGTTTTCATGACTCGGGAAAGGGGACGTAATGGACGGATTGTTATTATTGTATGCATATAAACAACTGATAAAACATTCAGAATGTGTGTGCGTATGTGACACAGACGGGTACGACCGGAGAGCCTCGGCATCGTGGACAAACGACGTTATAAACACGTGCTTATTCGACAGATCGGCTCTCGAGATTAACATCGTCCTGAATGATTACTTAATCGACAATATTGGGTTATTATACGAATGGAACACATGGAGAATAATTACAGGTTTTAGACCGTTTGTTAGATTCGGGTAGTTAGTTTAAATAGTCGACCATTTCTATTAAATATTTCGATATTTTTGTATGAAGGGAAATGGTTTCTTTGGTTACAAATTAGGTTAGAAATCTAATCAGAGTTTTTGAAATTTTTCCTGGTATCGTCCAATGTTAAGGAGAAAAATAAAAGCAGTTACTTCACTCACAGTGCTGTTAGCATACATTTGGTATTTCTAGGAATGATTTCTTTGTTAACCGTTTGTGGAACTATTTTTTTGTCTACGAATTTAAATTGAGGTGAAGTACAACTTCATTTATGTAAATTTCAATAACAATTCCATCATCTTCACAAATGAACAAATTATGAGTAATTAATGAATGCTTATAAAATCTCGTGATATTACTAGGTCGTACTGTATGAAATGTTCTATTTCTGACTATTCATTTTTGCACAATAGCAAGATTTTTTACAGGTTTGTTCCTGTTTTGCCGTTGTTTACTATACAAGTGACTACTTCACTGGGTTATGAAATTTTACAGATCCTCCATATTTATTCTCCATTGTCATCGATTGATTTTCATTTTGTCACACAACTTGATCTCTTGTTTCGAAATAAAACATTTATACATCAAGAGGGCCATAGTCGACTTATTTACACATTTTGTTTCTTTTAAAGATATGGAATTTTTGACAGAAGGAGAAATCTATAATTTAGTATCACGTTAGAAAAAAACCCTGAATGTGAATGATGCATATTGAGTATTGTTTCCTTGCAATATTATGTTTTCATAAAATAAATTTATATTTACCTTTAGTTCTCTTCTTTACTGTTTATTCGTTTATAAAGTGTGGAAAAAAATGGTAGAATAATACTTTGAGCTACTGTATACACATCGATTGAAATTCGATTCAAATCTACAAACGTTTCTCATTTGAGATTATTTTTCCCTACTCCAACTCATTTCTATTAATCGTTTGTTTCTCCGTCCGTTCTAAATTAAGATCGACTATTTTCGTAATGAATATCATTACATGTAAATATGTTAAATAATCTAAAAATAAAGCCCGAATGACTCAAAGACAATCGAACGGTCCAATGACTAGCACGTTCGGAATCCGCAAGACGATTTCCAATTATGACAAGGAAAACTAAGTGCTTGTTAAAAATGCACCGCCGTGCGTTTTCTAAACCCGTAAATTCGGCCGTCGGCCGTGATTTATTTCCGTCATCTCGTGTGCCAGATCTGCAAATCCGACCGCTCGTTGAAATGTGTCAGTGACGATACCAGCTGCGCGCACGACCGTTTAAAAGCGATTAGCAGGTAATAAAGTCGACGAGGTGTTACTTAAAACATGCACGCGGATAAACGCGAGAAAGAAAATCTGTAAGGCGCGTCGGATAGAGATTACCATCGCGGCGGCGTTGCAGTTCGGTGAAGTTATTAGGACTCGGTTCGACGGATCAGCGAGATCGACGGTCTGCCGAGCGGAAATCTTCCCTCCTCGTCGCCGTCCAATTCATTTACATTTACTGAAGCACGAGACGTGCGTAGCGCCGACGACGCGCGGATTCGCGAACGAACGGGCGCCACCACGCGTGCCATCGAAGCACGTCTTCGGCATGCGTCCGTCCGTCCGACCGCACTGCACTTAATTAAAATGTCGCGTGCATTTCTGTCAGGCCACGGATATAGACAAATTACATACGCGCGTCGACATTCCGATTCTCTGAACATATTTTTTTATTATTATTAATTATTAGTATGTTTCGAGCAACGTTCGCCGGCATCCGACATCCGACACCGCACATTTATTTTAAAACGAGTCCGACAGACGTGCGTTTATTAAAAAAAAAAAGAACGACCGTTCCTCGTACCCTCGATGACGTGTTTACAACCTCCGAAGATAATGGAACAAGATTTAATTACAAAACATGCACGAAATTGAAATGTTTTTGAAGCATTTATCAAACGGTTTTATTTCTTTTTACAACAACGCCGGTAATAAATTCTCAAAGGACTTGAATAATAAATTGCATCAGCTGCGTAATTTATATTTTTTTATTATAAAACGTTGTAAATATAGTTTCGAATGATGTATTTTAATATGTGTTCAACTTGAGAGAATAATTGTCAATGCGTGTGTGCGTATCAACATTCCTAAGCAGTAAAATCAACAAACAAAACAAAACAGGGCTTACATTTCAAAGCAATCTACAGAAAAAAGATTAATACACTCATATCTGTACTTCATTTATTTTTCATCAGATTGTATGACATAACCCAAAAATAAACAATTAGTGACTGTTTCATTTTTTTTATAGAATTATACTGTTCTAAAAATGTGTACTGTTTAAAGATGTTCTCATCTCTTGCTATATGATTAATCCATTTCCTTTTTAAACTTTTTACTTTTGCTACAATTATTGTACTTTTTTCTGATCCTGTGTATTAATCCTAATATAAATCCCTCTATGCTTCTTTTTATAATCTAGAAAAAAAATATTTTTTTAAAAAATCCATTACAAACGACTATAGGAAACTAGCATATTTTCAATTTAGAAATTAATTTGATTAATTAAACAATTAGGCATTACCTCCGAATAATGTGATTTGTTTGAAAAAAATCTCTTGTATATAAAATAATTTTTTTTCTTCCCAAACTACTGAAATTGTGAAAAATGACATTTTGCACAAGCTGGAATTCGAAAAATCAAAAAAGTAATTTTTTCAGGCAACTGTAATTATTTTTATTAACAATTGATGTTTTCGTCAATTATACGTCATTGTTTATGATTCTAGAGCAAAATAATTGATTTTTGAAACTTTTGATTTTTTGACAAAATTTCCATACTATAGGTCGTGTTTTTTTTTGACCAAAAATTTCGAATTTTTTAAAACTGAAATTAAGGCAATTTGTTGTTTATACGAAGATTATTTATGGTAGAAATAATGTATTACTGGTAAAAATTATTATTATTATTTATTATTTAACATTTTATAGACAATTAATCATATTTGAGAAAAATTGTTTTTTCTAATCTATTGTATAAATCGCCATATTTTCACTAGAAACGTTGCAAATTAGTTATACATGTGTGTAATAACTTAAGAAAATACATATTGTTGTAAAAAAAACAACACTTTTTTGAACTTACTATACGAACTTTTCCTTCAACAACGATGAAATTTAAAAAATGACATTTTTCACGAGCTAGAATTCGAAAAATCAAAAAAAATATTTTTTTCGGGCAACTGTCATTATTTTTACAAACGATTGATGTTTTCATCAATTATACGTTATTATTTATGAGTCTAGTGCAAAATAATTGATTTTTGAAACTTTCGATTTTTTGACAGAATTTCCATACTATAGGTCGTGGTTTTTTTTAAGCAAAAATATCGAATTTTTTGAAACTGAAAACTACGCATTTTTTTGTTTATACAACGATTATCTATTGTGGAAATAATGCAGTACTAGTAAAAATTGTTGTTATTATTTATTATTTAATGTTTTATAGATGATAAACCATATTTGAGAAAAATCGTTTTTTCAATCGATTGTAGAAATCGGCATATTTCCACTCGAAAAGTTGTTAATTAACTATATATGTGTATAATAATTTAGGAAAACATATATTATTGTAAAAAACACATTTATTTGTTCTTACTATATAAACTTTTCCTTTAACAGCGATGAAAATAAAATCTGACATTTTTCACAAGCTAGAATTAGAAAAATCAAAAAAATCTTTTTTTTCAGACAACTGTCAATATTTTTATAAACGATTGATGTTTTCGTCAATAATACGTCATTAATTATGATTCTAGTGCAAAATAATTGATTTTTGAAACTTTTGATTTTTTGACAAAATTTTCATACTATAGGTCGTGGTTTTTTTTGATCAAAAATATCGAAATTTTTGAAACTGAAAACAACGTAATTTTTTGTTTATACAACGATTATTTATGTTAAAAATAATGTATTACTAGTAAAAATTATTGCTATTATTTATTATTTAACATTTTATAGACAATAAATAATATTTGAGAAAAATCGTTTTTTTATCGATTGTATAAATCGACATATTTTCACTAAAAAAGTTGAAAATTAGTTATACATGTGTGTAATAACTAAAGAAAATACATATTGTTGTAGAAAAAATATTTTTTTGAACTTATTATACGAACTTTTCCTTCAACAACGATGAAATGAAAAAAATGACATTTTTCATAAACTAGAACTCGAAAAATCAAAAAAAATATTTTTTTCAGACAACTGTCAACATTTTTATCAACAATTGATGTTTTCGTCAATTATACGTCATTGTTTATGATTTTAGTGCAAAATAACTGATTATTAACACTTTTGATTTTTTAACAAAATTTACAAAATTTTTTATAGGTCGTGTTTTTTTTTTGATCAAAAATATCGAATTTTTTGAAACTGAAAACAACGTAATTTTTATACGAGGATCGTTTGATAAGTATGGTAAATTTATTTATTATTTAATTTAATTAATTAATTTAATTACATTTTTCAATTTAGTTTTTCTTACTTTTTTACGATACTTATCAAACGACCCTCGTATTATATATATATATATATATATATATATATATATATATATATATATATAATACACTTCATTATACTACTATAGAAAAAATTCTTTTTAAAACTAATATTTTTATTTAGAACTTGAAATATGTTCCAAATATTAATATTTACGAAAAAAGATTGAATTTTATTATACACACATTTCTAAATACATAACCAAGATAGATCATTTGTTTGTTTTTTGTTAATTAAATACTTTTTGTTTTATTTTCATGTCAATTTCTCAAACGCTTATTGGAAAACCCTATATATGTGTGTGTAAGTGTATATACCCACGCATACAAACACACACACACTATATATACAATATATATATATATATATATATATATATATATATATATTCGAGATCAATTCGTACACAAATTGTGTTTCTGAAATCCAGTGTGACGGCGACAACAAAAGTGTAACCATATTCTTTTTCAACAAAAACGTGCGCTTACATATCGAACAGAGAAAACAGCCGTACACAACAAGCACCGGAACAAAGCAGAAACACAATATTGCCTAACATACGCACACACACACAAATATATATATATATATATATATATATATAAAGTGTGTGTGTCCGTGTGTTTTGTGCAAAAGTGCATATATTACTTTCATTTACACAATGCGCATCCCGTCCCGTACGTGTACTGTGCTGGAATTGAGCATTGAATGGAAAACCTTTTAAAATCTCGAAACCAATTTGACGTGACAACAAAGACCGAGGCGAGTGTGCAGGTGGGTAAATAATAATAATAATAACACAACACGGATACGTGCGCACATGCGTGTGTGTGTGTGTGTGTGTGTGTGTGTGTGTGTGTGTGTGTGCGAAACTGTAGCTTTTCGCTCGTTTGTTTATTCAGTAATGGAAGGTAATGTACGAGATGTACACCGTATATGAACCTATATCGTATTCTTCCAGTATTGCCTGTAATAACAATAATAATACGTTGCGGTGAGGGTGCCGCGACCGATGGAACGGGTGTTTTTTTCTCGTTTTTTATTACACGGATAGACAGGAAAACGTACGGTCGGCTACCGTACGTTTTCCTGACGGAAACGCATCCTTTGTTTTAATTAAATATGTATAACACTTGGACCGAGTCGTATGTTTTCGATTCGTGAAAATCAAGTATTGGAAATCGTACTCGTCGGAGACTGTTTTTTATAGCGCGGTAATGGATTCTCGAACACGTATTAATTGGAAAAAAGTACATGTTTTTTCCTCGACTATCTGAAAAACAAAGAAACGAACCGAACACATTCGCTGTGTAGAAAAAGAAATCCCGTAGATAGAAAATGTGTTTTCTGCGCTAGGTCGTTTACTTATACTCGTCTATAAAAGTTCGTCGAAACGAACAACAATTAAAGAGAAATCATTACTCGAACGTCACGAGATTCGATTAAGTGTTCGATAATTAATTAGTTAAAATAATCGAATTCGAGTTATTGAATTTAGAACAAAACCGAGTGGGTACTCGATTGTGTGCAGTTTGCGAAAGTTACAAAGAGACCACGCGACAAAATAAAAATAAAAAAGGAGAGTCGCACAAAACTAGAAGATATTTTTAAAATCGTTACAAAAAAGATAAATAGTAGGCTTGTTTATGATAAATCAATCATATCAGATATAAACCCCTCTACTACGAATCAGAGAAAATTATAATAATAATTTGAAAATTAGGAAAAACAAATTCCGATTGAAAAAAAATTATTAAATTAAAAAACAATATCAAGTTTGATACACATTTGAATAAGAAAATCAAATACCGATTCGTTATAGAATATTCCCGAATGTCCTAACCGAAATAGACGTTTAATTCGAAATCATTTTAATAAAATCTTATGTCTGACAATAAAATAAAATTACACACAAAGACACATTTACGTAAACACATACACACATATGTAATAGAAGACAGATGATAGAAATGTGGAAAATAAGACAGAGATGACAATGAACGATCGTCAATAAGAATCTAGTCGTCCGTAATTGTAAAATAAATGAAAATAATCATCGATCATGTAAACGTGATCGCTATATAATAGAAAAAACAACGTCGGGAATACAAAATGGAGACGTCTCCATAGTTCAAATGGTAGACTATTAAATTGAAATCAATCAGACGACGAATCGGCAAAGCTATATGCAATCATTTCACGTGATATTTTTATAAAAAGTTTTGAATTACATAAAACTTACTTTTAACAATTTAAAAACAATGTATATATATATATATATATATATATATATATATAAAGTGGTGTGAATAATTAAATATAATAAAATGTAATAAAGTCCTTTTCATTACATTTTATTATTATTTTATTCAATAACAGTTTGTCACAGAAATCAAACAATATTACAAATAAATAAAACACTAAATTAAAAATTATAAATTCATATACAATATCTTGACCAAAAAAATTTTTTTTTCAAAATTGATGAATCTAACGGTGACGTGTTATTTCATAGGAATTAGGTATTTGGAAGGATGAATAATATAGGGTCATCCGAATGTGACGCCTATATTTGTGTTTTATTAAAAAGGAACAAAAGAAACTATAAAATAAATGAAAATAATCATCGGTCATGTAAACGTGATCGCTATATAAAAGGAAAAACAACGTCGAAAATACAAAATGGAGAGGTGAATATATGTCATTAATACACATGTTTCTCTATATATTATGTTGTCAAGTATCTCTCTTCCGCTTTTTTTTTTTTTTTTTTGTACATAGCCGCGAAATTCGGAAAAGCGGAAGGCGGAAGGGAGATATTTGACAACCTAATACTACCGTATACACATGTTTCTTTTTAATAAAACACAAATCTAGGCATCACATTTGGATGACTCTATATATTCGAGGATCGTTTGTTAAGTATGGTAAATTTATTTATTGTTTCATTTAATTAATTAATTAATTTAATTACATTTTTCAATTCAGTTTTTCTTACTTTTTTACCATACTTATCAAACGATCCTCGTATGTATGTATATATGTATGTGTTACAAATTTCTAGAGCATTTTATAGCACTTTATAGACCACTTATTTCGCATTCCTAGCAAATAAAAACTTCGTCTTACCAATTACCTCTTACAAAGAAACACATTTTAGTTAACTTGTTAGTCAGAAAAAAAATATATTAAAATTGGCAAGTGTCGACAAACGGAAATATCCGTAACCGGTCGTTGATGAGTCGAAAATCACTCCACACACAAAAAAAAATCGTCCGTCCGACGAACAACACACATAATTTATACAGAAAATTTAATCTCCGGACGACTGAAAAAAAAATATGTCGAAAACATGTTCAGTAAATGCAAAACAGACGGGCGTTTAAACGAAATCGAATAATTCTTTTCTAGTTTAAAATACAAATCTCGACGATGTTATGTGCTTTGTCATCTTTCATTAAGACCCAAAAAAAAAAAAAAATTAACATTGTCTTGAATAGTTAATGAGCTTCAATTCTGACAGCTTTGTAAATAAGCTGGCTAAAATCGACGAACACGACGGCCGTTCAAAAAAGTTTCAGGTACAGCTAAAAGCGTAAAATATTTTTTCAATTGAGTTTCGGCAATTGGTATTTCTTTTAATCCGTCTCGGTCGTTTTTATTGCCTATACCATGAAATTCGAATTTCACACACATATAGTTTCATAATTTACAATTATAGTTCAATACAGTGACTATATAATTTTTATTTTTCGTTCGTTTCCTCTCATATCCCCTTTCAAAGACCAAATAAACCTCTACCCATTTGTGATGACTTAATATAATTTTACAAATTATTTACTACCCTCAATCGCTGTACAGTTATCAAATTATTCAGAAAATATTTATTTAATCACTTGCATGGACATTTCGATGGATTTACTATTAGTTGCGAAGCAAATGCATTAATATTCCACTTTCTTTCAATACACAAAATGTTTATCAAATCGCATCTGATTGGAATTCCTAATCTAGATCATTACTTAAAAGATGTGTCACTTTTTCATTTTTTAATTTGAAAGAATAAAATATAAATTGATTTAATCTCGAATATTTAACTGATTTAAGAGAGTATTTTAGTCTTGAATTTCGAAAAAATCGATTTTTTTATTTGCATATTTTCAAAGTGTAGACCTTTAAGAATATGTCCTTAAGAGGATTTTTCGAAATTCGAATTATTTTCGAAGTTACAGCTATTTTTGTGACGCGTCAACCAATCCGGTCTGGCCGGAACTCCAAACTTTAAACGCGTTTTTCTGATATCTCAAGTTCTAATGGACCGATTTACTTGAAATTTGGTACAGAGCTTCTCAATATAACAGTGATTGCCCCCGCCTAGGATTTTTTGAAAATTTTATTTTTTACTATTTTTAAAAAATTCTGAAAGTTGAAAAAATAGGGCAAAAAATGACTGTTTTTTCACACTGCCGCCATTTTGCGAAAAAAAAATTTTTAATTTCCCTAGACGGGGATACTACTACAACCTTCTTTTTCAATAATTTCAAAAAAAATTTTGTTTCAGATAACCGGAAGGGTTGGAGCCACATCAACCAGGAGACACCTTTTTTTTCGAGCCTCCACTTTGCCAGCCTGTACCTTTTTCAATTTTGATTTTTTTGTTTTTAATAATTCTTTTTTAGACTCTTGAAATGTCAATAAATAACTGATAAAAAATGGATAGTAAAAATATTTGTTGGTTTTTTTTATAGCGCCCGAAAAAACACCTAAAATTCGTGCATCTAGACTAGAATACCCCCTTAACTGTGACATATCTTATAAAAAATTATATTTTAATACTAAAATTTAATTTTATAAAATATTAAATGAAAATTAATAAATTAATACAAATTCTTTATTGACAACTATTTCTAAATCTGCAATTAATTTCATAATTTATAATATACATTTATATATATAGGGTCATCCAAATATGACGCCTAGATTTGTGTTCTATCAAAAAAAAAAATGTGTATGTATAGGGAAACATATGTATAGTCTTTTGTTTCTTTTTAATGAAACACAAGTCTAAACGTCATATTTGGATGACCTATATATAGAGGGGGATTGAGAGGATGGGGTGATCACATGAGGATTGCACTCTCATCATAGCTCACTCAAAAAAGAGACGATTTATTCAAAAATCAAGTTTTGCACTCCTGATGAAACAACTTTATAACGTGTCCGAAAACTTTTTGAACAAATCACGTACAACATACATTTGCTTATATATGTCTGTGTGTGTAAATGTATATGTATGTCGTTTCAAAACGCATTCACATAAGCTTATTATACATTTCATAGTCAATTAAATTGGACGAAAAGTCTATTAATTACAATCGTGCCAGTGGAACACGTGTTTTCAGAATCCGTGGCGAAAATTAAATTATTTTTTTCATAATCCAGTCGCGTTTCTCTGACATGCCTCACCGTACATAATTTATATACATAAACATAAACACACATGTGTCTCTCCATACATATAAAAATTCCTACACACACGTATATATATATATATATATATATATATATACATCTCAATTATTGTCAAATAAATTACAACGTACACACAGAGAATAATAAAAACGAGCAATATGTTTCATTTGATGAGATATGTGTATCAGTGTTTGCGTGCGTATGTTTTTTAAATGTGTTTATTGCAATAACGGACAGTGTGTCGTGTCGATGTGACGATATTCTGTTCCAGAATTCGACGCGAAAGGTAATACGGGATCGATGGAATTTTCCACGCGGTGGTATTTTCACACGATTAGAAAATATTTCCAGTCTGATTCATCGCGTTGTCAACATTGCAACCGATCATAGAATTCAATACGCGAAACACACAGCCTACTTGAGAATACGGCTATACGTTCCTATAACCGCACGCATTTGTTTCAATAAACAATTTTGATACGCGGTCGGAACGAGCGAAACTTCTTGCATAAAATCTATCAGAAACGAAGAGTAAATTTCTTTGCGAAAGAAAAATAAATACTGTACTCTTACACGAATCAATTGTCATCCCAATGCCATAAGATATTCTAGAAATGTCCAGTAATCACTTACTGTTATTGTTTGTTTTGGAACTGTGGCGAATTCACTTTAAAATAAATTAATTTTTATCCCCAACACCATAATAGTTATCAAGTGTTGAATTATCACTTATTGTTCACATTTTTTTGTTTACAACAATAGTCGACTGATGCGCATTTCGATGGCGATGATGCCATCGTCAGAGCCTTTTTGTTGTTAAACTGAAATTAACAGTAAACGTTTTGTTGTTTACTGTCAATTTCATTTGTTTATAAGCTAATGTAAATTTCAATACCTAGACCAGTGATATAGCGAACCTATGACACGAGTGTCAGAGGTGACATGCATCGACAGAGACAAAAAATTGCATAATTCAAATATTTGTCATCATCATATTTTTTTGAGACTTTGTTCTCAGCATTAAATAATATTAAAACGAACAAAAAAAAACGGCTAACAGATGAAGTTAGTGGCGCTTGCTTGGCCTTAAAGTGCACCAAGTATGAACCTGCAATCGAAGAATTAGCAGACAAACTTCAGCACCAAAAAAAGTCACTAATTTCTAGTTTTCGTACCGTTTGATTATCATTATTTTTATTATTATTTTTTCCTAAATGTACATTGTTTTTCTGTTTTTGTTCATTTCATACATATTTTTTGATTGATTTTTCTTTGTTAAATGGCATTTAAATATATAAAATAAATATCAAAAATATAAATCTTTTTTTTACTATGGTTGCAAATATCAAGAAATATGAATATTTCTATATGTGACACGGCACCAGAGTTAAGGAGGTATTCTAGTCTTAGAATTTCAAAAAAATGATTTTTTTGTATGTTTTCAAAGTTTAGACCTTTAAGAATATGTTCTTAAGAGGATTTTTCGAAATTCGAATTATTTTCGGAGTTATAGCTATTTTTGTGACGCGCCAACCAATCCGATCTGGCCGGAACGAATCAACTTTAAACGCGTTTTTCTCGAAACTACTTTTTTCGACAGGGTTGACGTGATATCCCAAGTTCTAATGGACCGATTCACTTGAAATTTGGTACAGAGCTTCTCAATATAACAGTTATTGTCCCCGCCTAGGATTTTTTGAAAATTTTGTTTTTTACTATTTTTAAAAAATTCCGAAAGTTGAAAAAATAAGGCAAAAAATGACTGTTTTTTCACACTGCCGTTATTTTGCGAATTTTTTTTTAAATTTTCCTAGGCGGGGATACTACTACAACCTTCTTTTTCGATAATTTAAAAAAAAATTGTTTCAGATGACCGGAAGGGTTGGAACTACGTCAACCAAGAAACACCTTTTTTTTCGAGTCCCCACTTTGCCAGCCTGTACCTTTTTCAATTTTGAATTTTTTGTTTTTAATAATACTTTTTTATACTCTTAAAATGTCAATAAATAACTGATAAAAATGGATAGTAAAAATATTTGTTGTTTTTTTTATAGCGCCCGAAAAAACACCTAAAATTCGTGCGTCTAGACTAGAATACCCCTTTAAGTTAGGGTTTTTCAAAATTGTGACACGCCGAGCTCAAAAGGTTCGCCATCACTGACCTAGACCATCATCGTTAAAACACTGCATTACTCTTATTAATCAAATTATCTAAATGTATTGACATTTTTGATATAAAAAAATACATTATGACGCGAAAAGATTCTAAATTGTTTTTTCATCTATAATATTAAAAAAACACCCTATATTTATTTATGTATATATATATATATATATATATATATATATATATATATCTAAAGAGAAAGAGAGATAAAGAGAGAGAGTACAGCCCGAATGAGACCGAATGGTTAAGACATCTATTCACTTCCTTACTATCATTTACTATCCTTTGCTATTCGTCAGTCTTATTTTGGACCACTCTGTATATATTATTAACACCAAACAAAGTTATAAAAATTCTTGTATAGTGATAAAATAAGAAAAAATCTTAATACTAGAAATTTTACTATAAGAAATAATTACTGTGTATACACACACACACACACAC
This sequence comes from Neoneuromus ignobilis, assembly GCA_029203775.1. Taxonomy (NCBI): domain Eukaryota; kingdom Metazoa; phylum Arthropoda; class Insecta; order Megaloptera; family Corydalidae; genus Neoneuromus; species Neoneuromus ignobilis. The sequence goes on along the minus strand of CP092090.1, from coordinate 1,855,923 downwards.
ACACACACACATATATATATATATATATATATATATATATATATATTTGTATGCATGTATATAAATTGATAATTGTATATGAGAACCCGAACGAATCTATTATCAACGATAGCGCTGACGATATTTATTAACAAACGATATACAGTACAACCATGTAAGCCATTTGTTCTCAAATGTCAAAATTGTATAACCGATTTACATACTTGTACGTCCGATAGCATCTCCACGTATTTATGAAGAGGAAATATTCATTTTACACTCGATCCCATTATTCGCTAGCGTACGATATCGAAGATTAACAGTACGATTTTCGTGATAATTCATCTCTATGGTCGATAATTTTTCCCGGTTCGTACTTTTCCACGATTCGAATTAATTATGCAAATGAACATTGTTCGATGTTTTATCAAACGAAATACGAGCCGGTGATTCTTAATTTTAAAAACAGAAATATCGTCTGTTTTCTTTAAAATGGAAAATAAACTGAATTTTTAATGAACCTCTCTGTCTATTAAAAATAATTTAAACAGATTTCAACAACAGTACATATTTTCTATAATTTCGGAAATAAAAAAAAATATGTACTGTAACTTTTAATATTAAAATCTATCGAAAAATAATTATATTAGGTGTACCCATAAGTAATGTCGTTTTACAACATTCCCTTTTTGTAAAATAGGAGTGATTTTGAAGTAAAATATTCTTCAAGTGCATTTTTGACACTGAAAAAAACGACATTACTCATGGGTACACCTAATATATAGTTTTTTTTTTAGGTTAGATAGAAATTTTGATAGGAATTCAATTTAAAGTTCTATCACGGTTTTAAAAAAACACCTAAATAAATAAACTCAAATTTTGTACATTCTTAAAAAGATCTAAAAATGACATCTTTGTAAAAAGTTATCAATTTTTCACCAATTATTTTAGAACTATGGTGAATTTTCGTTCGCACAAATGAACTATCACCCCAAAATACCACATATTATATTAAATGGTTTCTTTGTCTTTTTTTCGAGGACATAATTTACAACAAATATAATATAAAAAAAAAAAACATCTTTTACACAAATAAACTATCGCCTCAAAACCTCAAAATATTGAAAAAATGTTCAATAATTATTTGTTATCCATTTTATCTGTTTATAAATTGAAATGCATTGATGATAACATTGCCATTGATATGCATATCAACTTATGAGCAAATAAAATTAACAATAAATAATTATTACAATTTTCTCAATATCTAGTAGTGTCGAAATGGCAGTTCATTTGTTCAAATCGTCCATTTTCTTCGAAACAAAAAATAACGAATTAATTTCAAAATCAGTCTACTGAGATTTTTTTAAATGGAATTTTTGTATTTTCTTATAATTAAATATTTTGAAGATACTTCTATCGAAGATTTTTTTGAAATAAAAAATAAATCCGATAATTAAACAAGTTAATAGAATACTCAGTTAGAAAGAGTACAGATTAGAAAACATCTGAATAGCGCTATATACTCTCGAAATGACATTTTTCCAATTGGCAGAACAGATAACTCGAGAATGACTTGAAATTTTAACTGTAAATCAGCAAGATGTCCTCTATCTCAACAACGAAAATCGTTTTAATATTTGGAATATTTTTTTATCGATAAAATTAACAAAAAAGTAAATATGTTTAAAATACTGCAATTTTCTGAAATAATTTTAATTCGACTGATAACAAAAATCAATAAGGACGAAATTCTTAAGGAGTCGCTGAATTCGCGATAAGGAAGCGAAATTAAAAAAGTTGTTAGAAAAAACGATCATCAATTTAAATTGACTTAAGAAACTTTTATTTTAAAAGTAGTTTTTCCAAAAAAAAAATTCCTATATTTTTTACTGATCTGTTAATCAATCCGGTTCTATTAAAGAACTAGTTTAAACAATCCCTCGGACAAATGTTCACTAGAAAAATCTCAACAACTACCAGATTATTCTGTAATCGCTGCTAATATAAAAATATACTTTATTATAAAGACAGATAAATGTTACAGTCATCACAGACGATACCCTACGATACTATTATACAAATTCGTTTCGGTCTCAAGATGTAAAAGAAAGTATACGAGTTGAATATCTTCATCGGATACGGCAAGAAGTATTTCAAGGTATTCTAAAACCGTATAACATAATTACGCATCTCGTTTACTCTCACGATCGTTTGTAACGCTTTTACTTGTTTTTTTTTAATTTGCCTCTGATACAAAAATCGGTATTTTCGGTAAATCTTTTCCGATCTCGCGATCAATTTCGATCGTACATAATTTCCAAAATCAAACAGAGATACGTATATCGATCGTTTCGGGGGAAACCGCAATACGACGCCGAAACTCCTCGGAAAGAAGTGGAGGAGATAAGGACCGCGCGTTCCTGAAACCGAATCGAATTGATAGACGGCCATGCCCGACTTACCGATAAATCCGAAAACGGCAAGAGCACATATCCAGACATCCATGGAAACGAGTTCGGCCCTCATCTTCGTCGATCACGTCAACGAATCGGCCGCAACGAATTGGGTAGAAGAAGAGCCCGTGGAATATGACAACAGCCCGACGACGACACGACGACACCTCGTGACGTTTTACATCATATCCACTATTTTCTCGACATCATCCACACGAGATGGGATTCGTTTTATCTCAACTGTCACACCACAACATTACGGTGAAACGCGTTCGGTTGTCGACGAGGAACGTGTGCACGATGGAACGACGGACACAGTCAACAATCACGACACAGAGGGAAACGTTGTCATCGTTAAACGGATTAATTGTTATTGTCGATCCGATTTTTATTTTATTTTTACTACTAGCGACGATTGCGACTCGCGCGGGGGCTGAATTCGTACGACTACTGTATTAATAAAAACTCCGCGTTATCGGTACACTCTCTGTCTATCTGTCCGTATCTGAAATTCTTATGATTGTTCGCTAAATGTCACATATTTTTCAAAGAACGACAATCGCGAGATCAATCGAACGATCGATCTGTCGATTGTTTGATTTTGTTTTTCGGATGCGTTTTGATTTGTGTCTGTCTGTATATATGTATGTGTGTGAGTGGATTCGTGTATCGTGTGTGTGTGTGTATTTTTTACTTCTCTGTATATAATTTTTATATTGGAAACGCACGCGGATTCACATCGTAACGACGAGCGTCGCCGCAACCGCGTCGCTCGATCGTCGTGACCTGTCCGTGTGAATCGATTCGATATTTTTTAATTCAACAAACCGATAAAATCTAATGACATGTGCTCATGAAGTAAATGCCCGTGTATATCGCACTACGAACACACTCGAATGTACAACAGTCCGCTATATGACTGGTGAACTACAGTGAATCACGGCGTGTGCACGGAGTATACAAGTATTGACCGGTTCGCTGGAGGGAAGAGTCTTCGCTACGACGCGACCGACGACGACGCGTACGAACGAGACGGAACGATCGTCGTGCGTCTGAAAAACGTATATCTGTTTCACGCGCGCGCCGACCGTCCGTCCGACGCATTTCTTTGCATCCACCCGCCCTGCGATGTCTTGAAATGCGCCTGTCCGTTTCCCAACGTCCCGCGCCGCGACACGTCCGCCCCAAACGGCGATACTATCTCGCTCGATAACCGAACGAAACGTATACGCGCTCGCGACTGTCTCGCTCGGACCGCCACCTTTTTCCCTTTTAATGCGGTGCCATGCGTGTATCGGAATAGATCGGATCCAGTCGTGTGGAGGAATTTTTACTGTCGGCCTATTTCAGGGGATGCTTTTTATTATGCGATGCTTACGTAACTGCAATTATTCTTTACGGAAACATTTTATGACACGATATAAATGTTAGTATTATGTTGTGTATGTGCGATTTTGCGAGTATTTTTTTCCACGTGAACATTTTATCAAATCGTACATACAGCGAGTCACAGAAGTCATGGGACACATGTGTGATATTTTAAACAACAAAGTAGGCTTAATTGATACGTTATATTCAGATTTTTGTAATATAAACAAGCACAAATGTCTCAAAAAGAATAGAAACAACTAATTTCTTGATTTTGATCGCTGTAATAAAAAATAAATACTTAAAAATAGCAAATCGATCTCAAAAATAATTATAATGTATAGTACTAAGAAAACAATTAAAATCATATTTTTTAAAAAAAATCGTTTTAATATTTAATAACGTTTTCTTTAATCTTCTTGGAATTGATTTTACTAAATTAATATTTTACTAAATTAATTTAATTAATTTTTGGATAAGAATAATGGCCGATTCATCTGCTAAAATCTGTTTAAATACCTCTTCTTATAATTCTTTCACTACATTCGTTTAATAATTTTAAAGCTTTTTTTTAATCGATTCTCAATTTGAAACCTTTTCATTACATCGAAAACTTTAAAAAGACTTATTTTAAGTTTTTGTGTAATTTCTCTTACAGTTTTGTTTTCCAGCATATAGGTACTTCAAAAGAGATATGGAAAAAGATTTTAGCAGATGAATCGGCTATTATTTCCATCCGAGTGATGAAAATAAAAGAGAAGATTAAATAAAATCTTGGGATTAGAAAAAAAACAATATTCAAATATTTTTTTTAAAAAATATGACTGTAATTGAGTTATTAGTATTACATTGTTCCATGACTTTTATGAAAACGATTTGTTATTTCCAATTAATTAAGTTTATTTATTTTTATTTTAGTAATCAAAGTTAAGAAATCAGTTTTTTCTTTAATTTTTGACACATTTACGATTGTTTATATCAAAAGAAATGAAATAAAACATCAATTAAGCCTACTTTGTTTTCTTTTCAAAATTACACTTGTCTCGTGACTTTTGTGACTCTTGTATGTAAGTTATATAACTCATATATCTCTCATATTATTTCTCAAGGCTAGTCACACGGGACAGCATACATTAACAACCACGTAACGATTATTTAAATAATACTTCTCTTGCAAGCGCAAAGAAGCCTCTAGAACTACAAAATGCAACATAATCAATTATGTTGATTGATTATGTAAACAAAATATCTTAATAATAACCAGAGGTTTCCTTTTTAAGTAAAACATTCTGTAAAGTTGGTTCGAATATAGAAACCGTATCGGTAACATATAGAGCTCCTCGAGCCACTATAGTAACTGAGTGATAAATACCATTGTAATATTTTACAAAAAGCTGTAGTCGACTGATAGAATAAATAAATATTGTTTAATAAATTGTACATTTAGTGTAAATTATAAACCTGGCGCAGTCGGTAGGACATTTCGGTGTACAATTATAAAACTTGTATGACTCTTGTTCGGTATTAAGTAGATTGTACACTTTTTTTAACATTAAAGATGTTGTCTTTTACGTTATCTGTTCGCTCCGTCTCTCCCTCTTAACGTCGGAAAACGATCCGATCCGTTAATTCGCGACAAAAGAGTAACGTAAAAAATAATTCAAAAGATATTAAGCAGTCAATCGAAAATAGAATTAACGTCTCCGACAAACATTCTATTCGTTCGTCGGTCGGCTATAAAAAAACCCATAAATCCCTTAAAATCGACCGCACAAATACCTGCTCAACTCTGTAATATATTATAATTACAAATCGATACGTGGTACACATAGTTTTCAAGAAACAAATGGAATATATGTTTAAAAGTCGACATGCTTTTATACAAGCGGAACACGCCCACCCGATGCGAGATTTCGTTTTGATTGAAATGTAATTAAATGATTTTAATGCGTATAAAAGCTGATATTTATATACACGTTTAATAACGAGTCCGAAACGTTATATGCATATGTATAACTAATTAATTTCAAATCTTGAAACATTCGAGACGAATATTTATATTACTATTCGGGAATAAAGTTAGGTTCCATTTTGAAAATCGAGCATTGCATTGAACCTCGTAAAATGTTCAAAATTTGTTTATAATTTTATTTCAGACACTGACTGATATAGCAACATCAGAAAGAAAAAATTGTCAAATTTACATCTTCAGTTATTCATAAAAAAATCATTTAATATTTGAGAAAAAATATGCATCGACCTAGTCCCGGATTTACTTATAGGCTTGGAAGGCTAAAACCTAGGCCCTCAAAATCTAATAGGTCTCCAACTTTGATGTATAATATTTTTGACACTCACAAGACTGAGAAGTGAAATAATCTAAAGCCTCTTTATTTAAACCGAGTTCTGCATCGACCGCATAAATAATCCATATTTCATCATATTAACCAATTTTTCCCAAATTGCGCATTTCATGGCTAACAATGGAAAGTAAGACAAGACAAAAAACGAACATCGGAGATTACCTCCAGGAACGTTAAGGAAATCAAGAACTAATAGAACAAAATTATAAGTTAGACCAACGACCAAAATCGCAAAAAAAAATATATTAAGCAACTAATAATGTTTAATAATACCATTTTCTAGAAAAAAATCGAAACAAATGAACGTACGAGTCTCGTTTAAAACCGATAAAATCGAGATCTTTTATTTTGAATACAGGACGCCATTTTATTTTCGAAATTGCAATGAATCGAAATTTTGAGAAAAATCTTATTGAATTTAATGCGGACTTTATACGAAAAAAATAAAACTGGCTCGAATTCATCCCTCGATTCAAATCAAATCGCTTGAAAATGGTTTATTGCCAAATGTATTACTTATTGATTAACATTTTTAGAAGATGAAACTCTTATCTGCATGCGTACATTTGTAGGCATTATACATACATACAAACATATATAAATTTTTTGTATACACACACACACACACACACACATATATATATATATATATATATATATATATATATATATATATATATATGTGTGCGTGTGTGTTTGTGTGTGTGTGTGTGTGTGTGTGTGTGTGTGTGTGTACAAAAATATGAAAACAATTAAAAAGGAAACAAAAAAATACAAGATGAATATTTAATTACTCTCTCAACTTGTTTTTGCAAAATTTCGACTTTGAAATCAAAAATAATGAACAATTTAAAAAATAATTCGAAATATAATTGAAGTACGAAAAAAGAGGAACAAATATCTCCTTATAACAATGTACTAATTCCGATAAATAAATGATTAGGTATCGAGGTAATTATTCAACTGAAAATAAATTTAGTTTTTTTTCCCAATCAAATATATATAACAATGTACAAAACAAACATTATTTTCCACAAACAGTTCTCGCGAATTAATTATAAATACATGTCCGTGCTGCCATCTCATACAAAACCACCGAAGCAGCCATCTTATAATATTTATATTGACATTACTTGTAATTTATATTGATTTTGATTTCGTTTTTTATTTATTGCGCTTTTGGCTAATTCTCGTGTAAATAGACAAGTAAACAAATTAGTGGATATATGAACCATAAAATAAATATAACAACAGTAATTACATAAACCGAAAGTATTTGTTACAATACAACAGAAACAAAGATAGATAGCAACCGTAACGAGTTAGAAATATCACGCTATCTCTTTTCAACATTTCAATTGATAATTTTCGGCCATCTACTATTCACTTACTGGACAAATAATCTTTTAATCATTAATATTAATGCTGCAGATGTATTTTTATTTGATTATTTATTTTCATTCAACCAGGGTATTTTTGTAATCCATGATTTTATTAATTATGTCAGTATTATTTTAAATCGTCATATTTAATGAAAATCTGAGAAAAAAAACACCCCACGTTAAATCCTGTGAAAAAAATAACATATATATATATATATATATATATATATATATATATATATATATATATAAGATGATCCAAAAAGATGGATAGATAGAACTCAGAAATAACCAAATGACCATATGACCAAATTCTATCAACCTTAAATCCTCCCTAACTTCGCTACTCTAATTTTCTATCTTGATCTAGAAAAGTGTTGTTCTCAGAAGCATTTTGACTGTTAAAATATGACTAATAACTTCTATAGTGTTAAGTGATTTCGTATTAACATTAGTTCTAAGTAATTTTTGTATTCATGCAGTTTTTTGAAAAAAAAATCCTCGACTGTCATTATAAACTATATAAGAAATTATAATTCAATAGCTTTAAAATATCTCTCAATTTATATATTATAATACAATATTTTATTTTAATAGTAAACTAAACTATATTACCTATAACTTATGTATTTCCCTCTTGTACCATTTTATTTCATCAATAAATTTGTATTATATTGTATATGCAGTGAGTCAAAGTGAAACTCATAGAGAGTTATGTTTCCAATAATTTTACACATATATTTCAATATAATAACAATTTTCTTTATTTCTCTTGGTTAAAGTTCTTTATTAAGGTTATTTTTATTATATTTGAAAATTTCAATCGTAAATCAATACTTCTACTCCAGAAAAAGTAACCATTTCTGAAAAATTAACAAAAAATACATCAAAATGAATCTCATACAACGAATTATTCTCGCTTGAAAACTGCTGTGTTAAGAAAGTATACTTTTCAAATATGCGTTTGGACACTTCGGTTATAAAAAAACCTATTGTTAAGTTGTTTGTAGTCATTTTATAAAAAATATAAGTTGGATTTTCACTTTGAGTAGACAAAGGGAACAATCATCGACGGACGAGCGAAAGCTAATGATTTTTCATTACAAGAATGGAAAAACTTTACGGAAAATTGGGGAAATAGTTAATAAAAACCACGCTAAAATGAAATATTTAATAAAAAGATTTAAAATCGGCCAAAATATTGACAATAAAGTCAAAAAGAGTCTCCGCAAGATTTTTAATGACCATGACGAGAGTTGGATTCTACGAAAAATTAAAGAAAATTCGAAAATTAACACGCCCAAATTGACTTTAGAAGTTAAAAAATATCTAAATAAAAAACAAGCCCCCAATCAATTCACAATATACTAAATGAAAATGGGGTTCATGCTCGTATTGCCAGGAAGAAACCTTTCATAAATCTAGTTAATCGCAACAAAAGGTTAAGCTTCGTTCAGCAACATGTTAATAAGAGTTTTAATTATTGGAAAGATGTTTTGTTTACGGACGAAAGCAAATATAATTTATTTGGATCCAATGGGAGAATTAATGTATGGCAGAAACCAAATACAGAAATGTCTTTTAAACACTTCCGTTCTACAATCAAACATAGGAGCGGACATGTTATGGTATGGGGGTGTATGTCTACGAGAGGAGTTGGAAATTTAATTTTATAGATGGAATTATGAATCAAAATGTTTATATTGATCTATTAAGAAAAAAATTGAAAGCCAGTGCTCAAAAACTTGGGATTTTACAAACATTTAATTTTTATCAGGACAACGATCCCAAGCACAAAGCCTATAAAACACATAGTTGGTTGTTATATAACTACCCCAAAGTACTGGAAACACCACCACAATCACCTGATATAAATGTGATCGAAAATCTATGAAATCACTTAGAAGTTGCCATTAGAACACACACTATTATTAATAACAATGATTTAAAAAATCGTTATTAGAAGAATGGGAAAAAATTGATGTAGCTTATCGTGAAAAATTAGTTAAATCCATCTCGAATCGTTTAAAGCCTATAAAAACTAATAAATGCTACTCTACTAAGTACTAAAATAATTCAATCCATTGTAAATTTCATTTTAATAAATAGTTTGTTAGTTGTACGAGTTTCATTTTGATGTATTTTTGAATGATTTTTCAGAATTCTTATTTTTTTGGTCTTTAAGTATTATTTTATGATTTATTTATTTTTATATAATAAAAATATCCTTAATAAACAATTGAAGTCAAATATAAAAGGGATTTTTTTTATTTAAAAATTTATATAGAAAAATTTATTGAACATAATACTGTATGAGTTTCATTTTGACTCACTGTAGATATTATATGTAATTATTAATTTTGTAAATAATTACAATATATTATCATCGCAATAATAAAATTCAAAAATATCGTCGGAAACAAGTCCAATTATTCAATTTTCTTTATTTATTTTTTTATTCTTAGAACTTTTCAACTTATTTTATATCAACATAAAAAGTAAATTAATAATTGCTATACACATTTTCATACGCACTCCATCTTAAAAAGACATTTATTATTAATACAATAAACACGTCGTTGTCATGGAAACAACAGTTACCATGCAACATATTTATAAATATACATATATACACACACACACACACACACACACACACACACATATATATATATATATATATATATATATATATATATATATATATACATGCATATTATTACGTAAACCAATTCAAAAAGAAAAGCGTAACAATTAAGTGTCGTCGCAGGACCGGAACACGGTGCCCTTTTGTACATCAGATAACGACGAAACGCGAAAAGCTTTTAATTCTGCGACAACGGAGCGGCGTACTAATGCACGCTTAAATACCAGTCAGGTGTTATCTCTTTAACCGGATTCTTGCTTACGAGAAATATTCAAAAGGAAACTGTTCGCCGTAAAGACGTTACAGATAACATCTACCTGTTTGTATCTCTCTTACGTATTTTTTTACAAAAAAAAAAAAAAAAAAAAAACTGCACGCAAACAAAAATCGTTTTACAAACCGTTTTTATTTCAGATACATGGAACGGATTGTATCTTTTATTATTTATTTCGTTGATAATCTCTTCCATTTACAATATATATATATATATATATATATATATATATATATATATATATATATATATATATATATATATATATATATATACAAAGTGTTTGCATAAAGAATTCCAGAGAGATTTTATTAATAACGTCGTTTCTAGAACGGTCTAGACGCATTTAAATTCGCCGTCTTTGAAATTACTTACGGCTTATAACAATATTTATTTTAACTGCAGTAGAGGAATATATAAGTGAGTGGGTGTAGTATGTTTTTATCATCTCGAGTACCGATCTCGCGGAGTTCCGATTCGATGCCATGTTATTCAAATGAGATGGGAAGTTTATTAAGCGTCAGTATTTTTCTATAACGTGTTGATACTTGTTGTGCGAGTTAAAAGGAGGAGTTCGTTTGTTTGTTCATTTCAACGGAAAAAAAGTCGAACTTGTTTATTAATATATAGGTGAATACGGATATTTTCGAGTACGAGTGATCGGTTCGATTGATGTTCGAAATCTATTTTATTTTTTAGATATTGGTTATTGTAAAGAATTTTGATAAAGAAATCACTTTCACACAAATGAATTAACACCCCCCCCCCCAGGACGACAATTTATTAGTAAATGTTCAATAATTATTTATTGTTCATTTTGTAACAACGATAGACTGGTACGCATTTCGATGGCAATGTCCATCATCATCAAAACGCCGTTTATAATGTTGGAGTAATTCATTTATATAACCATAAGTTAATTACAATAAATAATTTCGACTGTATTTATAATATTTGTATATTTCAATTCCTAAATATTTATAATATTTAATAAAATGTAAAATTTTCAAAAAAACACGGTTTAATATTTTAATACATAAAAAATGAACAACTAAAAATCAAGGCCAGGTTCGATTGCAATTCTGAACTCATTTCATGTCAAAACTAATAACACATCTTTTGAATAATGATGGACGACCATCGAAATGCGCAAATGAACAATAATTAATTATTGAACACAAAGTGACAGTGCATTACCCGTAGTACCGAACGAATACTGTTTTAAGAATGTTTATCAAACGTAAACATAAAAAGATACAAATCATAGAAAATATAAACGAAAAATGGCCGAAAATTTAAACAAACATAAATAACCAAACAGATTTATCAATAGGAAAAAATAGTTCAGTCATAAACTAGATAAAAAAAGTATTTATGTCACACTCAAAAGATATAATAAATTTCAATTTAAAAACATCGCACAATAAAAATTCAATTTTCAGTACAAGTATGTTATTGTAGAGATATCGTCGTATTTATTACTTTTTTTCATAATAATAAATAATGTTAACAAATTTTATAATTATATATATATATATATATATATATATATATATATATATATGTTTCTATTAAAATACTCATAAATAATTCCTAATTATTTCAGATTTACAACCTTTTCACATTAAAATACAAGTACATGACGAATGTAAACAATTATAACAAAAAAAAAACATTTAAATTTTATATGTTTTACTTATCATCAGTTCTACTTAAATATATATATATATATATATATATATATATATATATATATATGTATGTATGTATGTATATGTGTGTGTGTGTTTATACAAGTACACAATGCTTGTGTTTATGTATAATTGAAACAATTGAAATAATGAAATAAAAAACGTAAACATCGGCAGAGATGGCGTCCGCAACGACGCGATAAATAATTTTTAAAAATAGCCCGACACACAAACGAAACAAATTTTCGAATGACTTTAATTAGAATATAAATCATCGCGTTAATTGTCTGGATTATTAAGCTTTCAAGTTACATACAAAATATATGTACGTGCGTATGTATGTATTGGTAGCTCTTGTTAATTACCATCGTGTGCGTGGTGAAACGGCGATTCGACTTGGTTCGTTCCGTTTTGTTGTATCTCATTCGACTATGAGTTTGTTTACTTTCGTCTTTTTGTTATCCCATAGCAATTCGGCCGTTGTATAGAATGATTTGACGATGTATGGAGCGAATTATTACAGACTCGTATGTCATTCCAATTAATATTTGGTTGCTGTTTGTTTTGGAACAGTGGCGAATTCACTTACGCGCAAATTAACTACCGTTCCAACAAAGAATATTCGATAATTATCTTTTGTTCACTTTCTTTGTTTATAAGCTAATGCGCATTTCAATGACAATGCCATCGTCAACAGAACATTGCGTTATGAAATCTTTCAAGATCTCTCATAATAATGACAGAATTGCCATTGAAATATGCATCGGCTTATAGACAAAGAAAATAGACAATAAACAATTATTGAAAACTTTTTTCAGTTGAGGTTGTGTAAAAATAATATCTGGTTGTTAATCGACGAACTTATTTAATAAAGTGTTCAGTATATAAATTAGCAATAACGAGATATAATAATATACAGATGTAGATGGATTGAATAAGGACGCAAAACGCAAATTAGTATAGGTATATATAAAAAAGTTAGTCTAGATTTTAACAGAAAGGCTCTGACGATGATGGCGTCGCCATCGAAATGCATCAGCCGATATAATTGTAGATTATATAATTATAAATAATAAGTGATTATTGAACACTTTAAATTATTGTGGTGTTGGGATTAAAATTCATTTGTGTAAAGTGAATCAGCCACAGTTCCAAAACAACAAATAAATTAATATACAGTGAGTCAAAGTAAAACTCATACAGAGTTATGTTTCCAATAATTTTACACATATATTTTAATATAATAACAATTTTATTTATTTCTCTTGGTTAAGTTCTTTATTAGGGTTATTTTTATTATATTTGAAAATTTCAATCGTAAATTAATACTTCTACTCCAGAAAAAGTAACCATTTCTGAAAAATTAACAAAAAATACATCAAAATGAAACTCATACAACGAATTACTCTCGCTTGAAAACTGCTGTGTTAAGAACGTATACTCTTCAAATATGTGTTTGGTCACTTTGGTTATAAAAAAAAACCTATTGTTAAGTTATTTGTAGTCATTTTGTAAAAAATATAAGTTGGATTTTCACTTTGAGTAGACAAAGGGAACAACCATCGACGAACGAGCGAATGCTAATTATTTTTCATTACAAAAATGGAAAAACTCTACGGGAAATTGGGAAAATAGTTAATAAAAACCACGCTACAAAAAAATAGCTGGAAACATTTTAAAACATAATATAATACTCTTTCCAACAGCATAATAACTAATGAGAATGTTTCAATTCTCTTTTAATTCAATTAGTTACAATGCCAAACAAATAATATAAAACAAAACATAAGATGAATCAATATCAGATTAAATAATAAAATCAATTCAAGACGAATATTTTATTTAATATATTTTAAAATACTGTTTTTAATACCTTAGGCATGTTTTTCCATTTGTCATATATCATTAAATATGCCAAAAAAAATATATTTATCTTGCAGTTAAATAACAATATTTTATATATTACACCTTTAATCATTTACTGCAACCGCTGTCAAACAAATTGATCACTAAAAAATAAAAAACCTGTAAATCATTCTGAACAAAAAAATTCTACGCTACTGAATATTACTTAAAAAATAATGTAAAGTAACTGAAAAACAAAAAATAAGTTATGAAATTGTATATTAAAATTATATTTTAATTTTTTCCTAAAAGACAGTAAAATTTAATTTTTAAAAACCTAAAATAATTAACTTAATGATAATTATATAGCAATTCATAGAATTTTTTTAAAAAAAACTTCAATATTATATATATTTACTTTTTCATATTTTTATAAAAAAAATATAAAACTTAACATGCATTCAATGTAATATTAGAACAATGACTTAAAACGTTATGAGCATCTTATAAAATAATTTTTAAAAGATAACATGTATGTATATATAAGATTGGATTGGTCAAAGTAGAAAGTATATACATATATAATACCGTAATTAAAAAAAAATGTATACATGCAAAATAATTTTACATATTCCAAGTTTCTAAATTGTATTCTTTAGAAAACAAATTTCTGATTCTGCAGTTTTAGTAAAAAATTAAATTCAGAACTAATTGCACGACACTTTTAAATCAATATTTTCTTTATTTACAAATAATGAAGTAGAATTTTAATGATTTTATTTACGGAATGTCATCGCAAACACTGGAAATAAATATTTTTTAAACAAACAAAATTCGATTATTTTCAACATAAACAATTATTATTGAATGAACCAATCAGAAGATTATAATACTATTAAGTCGATTTAAAAAATGGCGGTAATTTATTTTCTGGGATATATTATTTATTTCAATTATTTTTTTTAATATATATATATATATATATATATATATATATATATATATATATATATATAGGAATATATTAATACAGGAAATGAAATATTAAAGCCAGTTTCTGCGTTTATATCCAAACAGTACTCTTTAACCTTTTTAAATACTTAATTAGTGTCGCTTAACTATTTTAATTGATGACTACTATCTGTCAGTTATAAAAATGTAACTTTATTACTTATTACATGAAGAGGAAAAAAATCAAAACAATAATAAGTATATAAATTAGAATAACGACCTACACAATAAAAAGCTGATATCATTCGATGCACCGTTGACCTCAATAAAATATAATTGTCGATTTTTACGCATGTTTAATTTTAGCGTATTATGTAGGAGACAAATGTCCTTATTAATCGATATTAGCGTTAATAGAATTATGACCTACATATGTACATACATACATATTATATATATATATATATATAATATATATATATATATATAGTTAAAATAACGTCAGATCAACTGATGGAAGATTTTTGATAAAATTCAAAACCGTGGATAAGTAAATTATCGTCAAAATGTTAAATAATAAATTTTATTTAGGCGGCGCGCATGTGTGAAAAATGTTTTCCGATCGATTGGTGAGAATCGCGTACTTATGCATCGAACATTTTATTTAAAAAAAAAATTGCCCCTTTTCTTCTATGCTGTGAACAATTTGTAGAACGTTTTGTTGCATAAACCAATAACGATTCTAATTATTTTTCAGTTACCTTACCATAAAATAATAATTCCTGCAGGAATCAAAAAACCATTAGAATTTTATATTTTTTTATTTTAATGATTAAAAATAAATTATTTTTCTAGTAATTAACATAAATCACAATGTATTTAATCTATTTTCACGCAAACTTTGATATGATATTAGGAAAATGATGTTTAAGGGAGAATTCTATTCACCTTTTTATCTTAATCTATTGTTGCACTTTATTACACTTGTGAATACGCTTTTTAACTGAAATTTATCCTTTTTATTTCAATTTTTTAAATCATTTCTTTATTTTTTTCATTAATTTTCAACTTTAAAAAATTTTCAAAAAACCACAAATACTTTTCAAATACATATGCATACATACATATATAAATATATATATATATATATATATATATATATATATATATATATATATATATATATATATATATATATATATATATATATATACACATACACCCTTATTCAAGCAATTAAACCAAAAATACAACAAATTAAAGCATATACACTGCTTGTTGCCTGTGTAAAACAAAAATTTTAATTTTTTTTCTCTTCACTCACTTATTACCATTTAATATATTTTTGTGTAATACTTTTTCTGTTTTGTATTTTGTTCTACACAAAAAAATAAATTATAATAATCAATAAAAATGAGCATACATTTCACTAGACAAATTCAAATAAATTTTAAGTCTTTCTGACATTTAATTCTTATAGATTATATATCTCACAAAAAAGAAATTCAAAGGCTTATTTCTTTTTTTACATATACGAGGGTCGTTTGATAAGTGTGGTAAAAAAGTAAAAAAAACTAAATTGGAAAATTTAATTAAATTAAATAAATTTACCATACTTATCAAACGACCCTCATGTATATATATATATAAAAAAAATTCTATTAATTCAATATGTGTTGTCTTAATAAATATCCAGTAAAACTGACAAATAATTAAGGAAACATTATATACATGTAACTTAAAATTTTCTATTTATAAGTAACAAAAAAAGTATAATAAATAACAAAGTATTTTTTTAATAAACTTTAATGATGTTAGGAAATAGTTTTTTTATGGGTAAGGAATATAAATAACAGAAACCTTGTGATAAAAGCGTACTACATGTAATATTTCTTTATTAAAAAAATCCTAGGAACAATATAAAACATAATAGATAAATA
The DNA here is from genome assembly GCA_029203775.1 of Neoneuromus ignobilis. Taxonomy (NCBI): domain Eukaryota; kingdom Metazoa; phylum Arthropoda; class Insecta; order Megaloptera; family Corydalidae; genus Neoneuromus; species Neoneuromus ignobilis. Next base: position 1,839,027 of record CP092090.1, on the reverse strand, counting down.
ATTACACATTTGGCAGATTTTTATTTCTGTCACATTCTTGATTCTTCGACAAAGTAAACTGTCTTTTCATCTCAAACGCTATTATACCTAATGCAGTTCCGGAATTCAAACTTTCAACACCGTTCAATAACGGTATATGTAAACCAACACCGTTTCTATCTACAGTAAGATTATATGCCTCTTCACTGATTCCTTCTGTCTCACCTCCGATAATAAGAACCAGTGAAGAACAGTTCGAGTAATCTAATTCATGGTAAGGCAAAACTGGAATATTATCGACGTTATTTGTGCTATACGAATGAGTATTTGAATTCTGCAACTCGACCTTTTTAAAATTATGGTCTATACTAGTTTCAGCTACAAATACCGTAGCATCTGAACTAATTTCATAACCGACATTCTCCCAAGTGAGATCCTTGCAAATAGGTATCCTGAAATGAGCACCGGCAGCACTTCTTAGAACTTTAGAATCCCAAAGTTCGACACATCCTAAAAATTTTAATGAAATTTTTACAAGAAAACTTTAAACAAACTCTGTTGTTACACGTAGAATACTTCTTTAAAAATATTAACCTTTTACTAAGAGTAACTTTTGGCAACCAACAGCAGCCGCAGCTCTTAAAATTGATCCCAAATTTCCTGGATCTCTAATATTATCACATAATATTGTTAAAGGTAAACCATTATCAGAAGGTAACTGATTTCCAGTGTTTGGAGTTTTAAATAAACCTGGAGTTTTTAATAAATAAAAAATAGCATATTCTTTTATAAATTTAAATCTAACTTACTCACAAATCTATAATCATCACAGAATTATTTTTTTAAAAAAGAAACAAACATTCTTTGGTAAATTAAAAAACTATTTTAAATCAAACAACTACACAAGATAAGTTTTCATGAATATTAAAAATTACCCATAATCCCAGGACATGTGGTCAAATCAGACCACATTTGCATATCTCTGTATGCCATCTTATAAATTTTAACATTATTCTTAGGTAACACGCTTTTAACAGCATCCAATTCTCTGTCTCTACTAAATATTAATGTCTCCAACTGGCACCCAGCCAATATTCCGTCTTGGATCAATCGTTTTCCTTCCAATAAAATACGTCCTTCCTGTTCACGTCTCTTTCTAGACTTAACGCTCAGCATTAACGACCTAAATAAATTAACAAAACTATGAAATTTACACGGACGACAAGATTCTTTTCTACGGTCTTTACCCGATAATTTTTGCATTATCATGTACTTTATAGTACACCAAACTTCCATCTTTATCGATAACTGTACTACATAAATCCTTTTTGATAATCTTCTGCTTTTCCTGGTCTGCATTTAACGGTTTCCTGTACTTTATTTTTTTCTTACTCCTGAATTTATTTTGATCATCGTCTTTACTACTTTCAGGAAATGTATCGGCATCTAATTTCTTTAAATCGAATAAACTGTCGTTCTGAAGTACTACAGGATTTGGTTGAACATTTTTCTTCGTTCTACTTGTAATTAATTCTCTAAATACATTCGCATTTTCGTTAGTTTGTTTTGTAACATTTTGAATATTTTCAGGCTTTGACACAATCGTAGCACCTGATTCTCTTTCATAATCTTCATCATCAGGATATATCACTCTTCGCGGTCTCCTGTGTGCCCATCGCGAATAATATTTCATATGTATTACTTTTTGAAACGAATTACTTGTCAAAAAGAATTTTTGAAAACATTGTGTAAGATTTGTAAGAGACATAGTACATAACCTATAAAAAAGGTTTTTGATGCAAATGAAATTCGATTAATTTTTCAATAAGTCGAGGAAAATCAATACATTTTTCATTCACAACTCGGAAGAAAAATTCTAATTAACCTCAATTTATTACACGCATGTTTTCCATATTTGTAAACACAAATTGAAGACGTTCAGTTGCATAATGTCAGATAAAATACAAAATAATTTATTTAAAATTAAATTAAAACGTACAAAAAAAACACACACACACATAATTAATTAAGAAATAAAAAATATTTATTGAGAACTGTCCATTTTTTTAAGTCAAACATAATTATTTAAAAAAAATATTCTTAAAAAATATTTTTTTTTCAAATTCTTCTGTACTTTCAATAAAAGTTTATTATCACAAGTTTTTTTCGCTTTAGGCAATTTTTTAAACATTATTTTCATACAGAAGTATTTTTAAACTTTCAAATATTTAAAATGAAATTCTAAGATCCAAATGTTTGTAAATAAAAACACGTCGTTGTCGCAGTTAAAAACAATCTTCTTTTCCAACTTTTCCGTTAAATTCCATAATGTAATTTAGGTGTTGATTTATACAATGTCAAATTTAAAAATGACACACAAGATAAAACTTCTTGGAGAAAGCGCGCGGGCCAACTGAGCCGTGAAAGACGTTACAACTGAACGCGTTCGCTGCGGTTTTTCTACAACAGGTTGTTCCAGCAGTTGCTGACCTGCTGGATGACAATCAGTATCACAAATGTAGATATGCCGCGGACGTATGCCACGTTGTTGTCGAAATTCGTATCGACCTGTGCCGTTTTTCTTGTGCTCTGTTTGAAATGTAGTAACACGGAAACGACGTTGCCATGGTACGAGGATTTACCAGCCGTTGCCATGGACTACAAGGTCCATATTGACCCCGGAAAAGAGGACTGTTACTACCAATATGTTAACCCCGGTGCGAATTTTTATGCAAGTTTTCAAGTAAGTAGACACATGTCTTTCCGATGACATTCATGTTTGTTGTCTTTAAGAAAGTATAAAGAAATAAATAAAAATCGTTCGTTCTGTCAGTTTTCTTTCATAATGATTGTTTGGACCCCAGATCTGCATATTAATAGACACCTTGTTCAACTAAGTTTTAAAATATACATATTATATATATAAAAAAATACACAAACAAACAACAGATATCTTTAAAGACGTTTTAAGTTTCTTTAAAGACATTTTTCTCAATTTTTTCATATATATATATATATATATATATATATATATATATTAAAATTTAATTATCTTATCAATATTATTACTGATATCGTACTCAATTCCAATACAGTCTAATTTATTTATAGAATTTTATGTATTTATTAATTAATAAAAGTGATTAAAAGCATGCAGTATTACTTTATTTTCATTTGTAAAAATAACAATATAATTAATTAAAACCATAAATGTAGAGGAGTGCGCATTAAATGTAATATTCTTACAAAAAAATCCTCCTATTCACTTTAATTTCAATTGATTTTATTTTCTTAACTTCTACTTAAATTTATTTTCATTTGTGTTGTATTGTTTTTATTATTGTATTTTCAACATTGAATTTCAAAATACGTTCCATATGTAAAATCCACTACAGTTTATTATTTTCTTTCCAAAAAAACATATGAATATTACAAATTTTTCTTAAATCTTCACAGCAAATATTTTCACAATTGAATTTTTGTCTTGTCAACCAACAAAATTCTTTTAAAACTTCTTCTGAGAATAAAAACAACTCGAGTGTTTATAAGTTCAGTGATTAACTACTAGTTGATACTTGAAATGATAGGAAAAAATGCTTCTTCTCTGTATTACTATTATTTTAAAATGTAGGAGGCGTGGCTAACAATTGAAGCAGAACTACGAGAGAGGGGAAATACTGCACTTGCATTTCTTTTTAAAATTCTATAAACAGACTCCAAATGGAAAGTTTATCAAGTCCGCCCTTTTCTCTTCCGAAGCACAGTGCCCTCGCTGATGCACCAAAAAAAAAGAACGTGAATAAGGGTAAGAGTAAGAACAAGAGGCGCGATACACTCGATGTCCTCTAGAGAGCCCCCCCCCCCACCACAAAGGTGAGTAATGATCGTGAGTTCGCTTCCCAAAAACCGGTTAAGAAAACGAGTGCGGGGTTCACTAAAAATGACCCGAAAACTCCTGAACCGGCGAACGGTGAAACAAGGCTCTGGAGAGCACGTGGACCGAAAAGGCATACAAAATCTGCGGGTGTTCCAAAATAGGTGTACTCGGCTTATTACCAATGCTCGTTATTTTGTCAGAAATGCCACCCTTCATTGCGACCTCCAGCTACCTACAATCGAGAAGTTTATCCAATGAATGGCAATCCGCGCTTGGGGTATAAGCGACTTCATCTGCTTGCACCGCTGAAGAAACCCGACAAGAGTCACTGAGGTAGTTTGTACAACCTGGCCTGTAAAAAGTCACTCCCGTGGGTGGTTTGAAGCTCCGCTAATCAAACGACCTGAATCTGCCCTAACATCAAAATACACGAAATGCTCCATTAGTGCTTTAACCAACCCCAAACACGACCAGGACATTCAAGCTGCCAGAGTCTGTACTCCTCGGAGTAGACACTCGGCTCTGCCGACCTAGAAAATCACAGCCGCACCTACGGGAAAATTTATCATTCAATTATAATTGTTAAACTTAGACAGAAAATTTTATTTGTCAATTGTTAAACAACTTTCTCGACATCTTATGATTCATTATTAAATAAAAACTATTGTTTGTAAATTATTGTAAAAACTGACGTAAAAGTCCCGTCGAATTTTCTATTCTTAGGTGCTCAGAGGTGGTGATGGAATGGCAGGTTTCGCTGTTCGGAATCCACGTGGTGAAATAGTACATCCTTACCAGTGGCGGCCGAACGGCGAATATCAAGACAATAATTCTGCGGGCGGATATTATTCGGTCTGCATTGACAATCAGTTTTCACGGTTTGCCGACAAACTCGTCAATTTATATATTACCGTCATACGTTACGATCAGTGGGACAAGTACACGAAAGAGATCGAGGAAATGAATTTAAACATAGAGAACTTCACAGTAAGCCCTACCGAATTGATTTATCGATTTGTATTATTTTAATGAGCGATTGTACGATTTCAGACGACGATCAAAACTGTCGAACGAAACATAAACGACATGCTCCAATATCAATACTACAGTAGAGGTCGAGAGTCGAGAGATTACAATTTACTTTTAGACAACAATACGTACGTTTTACGGTGGTCTGTGATACAGATAATAGTGATAATGGCGACGACGAGCCTGCAAGTCTACTTTGTCCGGAAACTGTTTGAACCGAAATCAATTATGGGAAACAGATCGAGAATTTAGCGTGGGAGTGTCTTATGTCGATTAAAAATTATTTCACTTAATTGAGTTATGGTTATTTGGTTTAATTATGTGATAAGAGAAAAATTCAAATGGATTACAACGTTAGGTGGATGTTTTGATTTATGAATGTTCTTTATTGTTTAGTTTTTATGTCAATGTTACAGATGAAAATGACAGTAGTTTTTTTTATCTATAAATGAACATTTTAAGGACATTAACAATTGGCAATTATTCGTTACATAAATGTACTATAAGTCGATGATTAACTTTTTTTTTTTTTGACAAATCTAATTTTATTTTGATTTCGTAATTTATTAAAACTAAATTGGTTTAAGAATTTTTTTCCTACATTTGACTTTTATAAATATTTATATGATACATAGTCTTCCATTAGTTTATATTTGGAATGAAGACATTTATTTAAAACAAAGCTTGTGTCATAACTCATTGTTTAACATTAGAGATAAAACGACTGTTATTGTATTTACTTGTATAATTAATAAATGCCAAAATACTATTTTATACTTAGAGTATTTATCTACATTTACATCGAAGATCAGTGTTTATTAGTAATTTTTATTTTTATTAATTTCCATATCTGTATTAATTGCATTTATATGAATCATTTTTTTAAGAAATGAATTCGTGTTTTAAATAAACAATTGTGTACTTGATGCTGTTTTGAATGATTGAAATAAATATATACTTTTTTACAAAATATGTTGTTTTTTTTAAAAAAAAACTCCGATTTTTTTAAATGAATAAAAATTAATTTTATTTCAATTTTCATTGATTAACAAATATTGTATAAAAATTATATATATATAATTGATTTGAAAATAAATTTAATTCAATTTAAATTACAAAAATATATATTCATTACAATTGCCTTAATATTTATAATTCTATTGTGGTATTAAATAAACTACAAAGTTTTTTTAAAAGCCCAAATTACACTGGTTAAATCTAATAAATGAAACAACTGAATTTGAATCAAACTTCTTAAGCAATTTGCAACACACGTCAATAAATTATATATATAAGATTATTTTTTCATTTTTATAAATATTATCACACATTCAATATCAAAACTCAAACTATTATTTAATTTACTAAATTTGTTCAACACCCTTCTTTTACACGTGTAAATTTGTATAGTGTAAACCAAACTACATTTAACGAAAACAGTTACTATTCGTCGGATTTAAATTTAAAGGAACGTAGAGACCGTTGACTTCACATTCTCTATAATGCATCAAAATATGGAAGATCAGCTGGAGAAAATGTCTTGTAATAATTTAAAAACCGAATCTAATGTACAAAACACCGGTGTAATGAATAAGGAGAACAAAATGCCAATTTCTACTGCCACCAAACCAAAAATTGGCGTGTGCGCGATTAAAGCATTAAAAACAAACGGTGTTATTAATGCAAATGTCAGACCTCAAGTGATTAAAGCTTGTGTGAATAGTAATATAAAAAAATCAACACCGGTTTACGCAACGCATTCTCTAAGAACTGCGAAATCAATTACACCGGCTGGAACGGCACCCACGAAGACGACCGCTTCGTCCACGGTTTTCACGAAAAGAACACCGTCTATAACTGCAGCCACATCAAAGAGAGCTTCATCGCTGACGACGATTTCTTCCAAGAAAGCTACAGCCGTGACAGTAACACCGTCTACAAAAGCGACACAATTAGCAGTGATATCATCCACGAAACCTACACCTGTAACTTCGGTTCCGTCCACGAAATCCGAATCTGTAGTAGGAATTTCTTCCATAAAAACATCCTCCGTAGCGGTCGTCACATCGACGAAGCCTCCACCTACAATTGTAATCACAACTAGTACTCCGACGACGACTGTGTCTTCAGCAGAGGGGACGACGGCCGTGAAAAAAGTCATTCAAGATCAATCTACGTACAAAACTGAAAGTGCTATACCGTCGACGGAAAATTCAAATTCGAACCCTAATACCCCTAAAACGTGGGTGCTGAGCGATTTTGATATCGGCAGGGCTCTTGGAAAAGGAAAATTCGGTAACGTTTATCTCGCGCGTGAAAAAAAATCGAAATTCGTAGTCGCTTTAAAAGTATTGTTCAAAAGTCAAATAAGAGCGACCGGTGCCGAATGTCAAGTCCGTAGAGAAATAGAAATCCAGTATCATTTGAGGCATCCGAACATCCTGCGCATGTACGGCTATTTCCACGACGACAATCGTATATACTTGATCCTAGAATACGCACCGGGCGGCGCTTGTTACACGCTGATGCGTTCGAAACAGGACGGTCGGTTCGACGAACCGACCGCGGCGACGTACTTAGTACAGTTGGTAGGAGCGCTTTCGTACTGCCACGAAAAGAAAGTCATCCATCGCGACATCAAGCCGGAGAATTTGTTGATCGGAGCGAAGGGCGAACTCAAAATAGCCGATTTCGGTTGGTCCGTACACGCTCCTTCTTCTCGGAGAAGTACGTTCTGCGGCACTTTAGATTACTTACCGCCCGAAATGATACGTGGCGAAACGCACGACGAGAAAGTAGATCTGTGGAGCCTCGGAGTGCTCTGTTATGAATTTCTCAGCGGTAAACCGCCTTTCGAAACGGAGTCTTACGAAGAAACTTATCGTAGAATATCGAAGGTGCAATACACGATGCCTAAATACATATCCGAGAGTGCGAAAGACTTGATTTCGAAACTACTCGTACTGAAACCTAGCGCGAGGCTTTCGCTCGACAATATACTCGTACATCCGTGGATTGTCGCCAACTGCACGATTCCTCCTTCTTAACGTGTCTGTCTTAAAAGATTCACGGAACGAAATCTCGAACGTGCGTGTATATATTTAAATAAATTGAAAATTAATTTTATGTAAAGAATAAAATTAATTTGTCGAGTGACTTCTATGAATATGAACTTTGTTATTTATATATAAAGTAGTTTTATATCTATTCAATTTATTATGTAAGCTTTTTATTGTATTTTATGCTGCTCACATTTTTATAAGATATCTGTTTATGTGTAACCGAAATGTGTTTTGTATTGAACTTGTTCATTTTAGTCGACTGATTTATAGATCTATATGTATTAAGTTGTTTTTAATTTTTAGTCCCATCTAATATATAATAGTTAATAAAAATCTAGATATTTTCTTGTACACTGTATTTATTCCATCATAATAAAGCCTATTATATCTTATTTATGCACAATTCAACAAATACAAATTCATAAACTTCTTACATTCATTTTAAAAAAAAATGTAATTACAATAAGATGGACCTTGAATGCGTATTTTTAACATTTTTAGAAAATAATTACTCAAAAGGAATGAATATATGCTTATTATCAATTTTCAAAAAAAAATATAGTTTTTACAAATTTTCAAATATGTTTTTTCTCATTGCTTCGTTTGTGAACTATGAGATTTTAATAACGATATATTTATTGATATGAATAATTTTACAGTGATTCTACATATTTGTAATTAATTTAGATTTACTACATTAAATATTTTACTTACGTGTACATGTGTACTTATGGGGACTCTGTACTCGTCTTTGCCGTGACTTCCACCTTTTCAACTAGCTTTGGGGACCGATCTTACTACATCTCTTTAAACGGTATCACTTTTATATAATACAGAATATTAATAAATACAGGTCTGTTTTTAAAAATATCGACATATTCAAAAGAATGCATTTACATATTTATTCTTAATACTAAACGTATTTTTTTCAATGGAATTGTTTAAATAAATTTAAATACATATTATTTTGTAATAAATGTTTATTTAATGGTACAACTTTCTATTCAGATCATAGAAAGTTGTATCATTTCCACAATTAATATTTGTATCCTCAAAGTACTCATCAAAAATATTCATATCAAATTTTATTCTCAATGACCATGTGAGTATAGTTTTATTTAAATAATAATAAATAAATTACATATAAATATTTATTAATAAAAATAAACAGATATACAAAATATGTACAACAAACACAATTCAGTCATTGTTGCTGTAAACTTCTGCAGAACTGACTTTAAGCTTCTTCTTTTTAATATAATTATTTACTTTTGATTCAAAACTCTCTGAAATAAAATATTGCAATTAATTTTCTATTATAGAGCAGTTCATATAATGATCATAAATCATCAGAAAGAGCATTTATAATTAAAGAACGTGTACCACAAGTTGGTCTTTTCAACAATGGTTGATACTGTTTAGATTTTACTCCTTGGATTAAACACTTGTTTTGAGAAACGATCTTTCCACTGTAAATGTCTTCTAAATGATTCAACATTGTGTAAATCATTTTTGTTCTAATAACAAACAACAAGAGCAGATTAATATTTTAAAAAGTACTGATATTTTTCCAAGCAAATATAGTTACTTGACAGAATGCATTGTCCACATTTCTTGTAAATTTGTTATCACATTAGATAGTGCTTCTTGATCTATTCTCCAATTTTGGATGTCGTCATAAAAACAATAAAATAGATTCAATGGAACTTCACTGGCTAAATTATATTGTGGTTTACTGTAAAATAAATTACTTTTAGTACTGATTTAAAAACATGTTGTTTTTATTATTATTTACCGGGGAATTAATTCAACATTTAAAAGATTTGTAACTACTTCTGGTTTTTCATTTCCTTGACCAATTAATAATAAAACCCCCATTATGCATCTTATCTGATGCCACAGAAATGCTTGACCGACTATTGTCAATACAAAAATATCATACGCTAAAACAATTTTTCTTTTATTAATTGAAAATAAATTTGAATTTTGTTTACATCTTACGAGATTCCGATGTCGTTTGATCGCACCACGATATATCTATGCTTATAATTTTACGAATGAAATTCGTCACTCCGTTTGAAACGTCCATTTTACAGAAATTTCGAAAATCATGAGTACCGATTAAATACCTTGCAGCCTCGTTCATCGACTAAAAACATATTAAAGATAGATTGTTTTTTATACAAAAAAAATAATGACTTACTTCGATACATAAGTCACCGCGTGGAAAAAAATATTTGTACGTTCTATGTTTACAGTCAAATCTTGCACTAAAATTAGAATCAACCGGACACCAACTGATACACTGTATGTCTTTTGGTAATACTCTATTCAACATTTTACAGTATTGTAGTTCTTTTTCAATATTCTCATCTTTTTTCTGTTCGTTTTCATTGAATTTACTTCTTACATCAATTGATATTACTTGTCCAAACGAACTGACACCTTTGTCAGTACGACCACATCTGTGATAATTACTTGACTGTCTATCTTTGATTAGACAAGTTTTGGACAATGCATCAAATATATGATTTTCTATTGTGTTTGTAACATCTTCTTGACAAGCAAAACCTTGATAATCCCAACCTAAATAGAAAAAATGTAATAATATGTGACGATGGAAGGCCCTAAAAATATATATAATTAACAGTTTACACATATGCACAGACATAATATGCAAGTTTATGATTATGCATTTGTTATACACAATGGTTCAAATTATATTTCAGTATTATTGAAAAACAAGTTTATAAACCTTCACATTACATTCATAATGAATTATTACTAACTTATCAAAGTCAAATGGTTTATTTTTATGATTTCCAGTGTTTGATTTAGTATTATTTTTAGATATCACATTTTTCAATTGAATGTTATGGGCTTGTAATTTGATTATCTTGGCAATTAATTCCTAAAACAAATCAATCTTTAAAATTATTATTACAATATGCACAGTGATTTTATACCTCTTTCGGAAGTAACTTTAATTCATCTTCAGTCGAGATGTTCTCGTTAGTCATTTTCAGCTTTACATCCATATTAATACGAACACATTTAAAAATACACGCCTGTTAAAAGAAGAAAAATTGTTTTATACATGAATATAACACCCGCAAATAAAGATAGAAGAATTAACTGTACAATGATCTCTCAGAGACACATTTTAATTCGCTCCGTAATAAGAAATATACTTACCTATATTCAAATGGCTTATAAGGTTACATAACTTTCATCATGTATTTCAGCCATTGCAATTTTATTATAGAAAAAAGTAACTTATGAAATTTCAATAACAACTTCCCAAATATTTTTACAAACAGAATAATTTTATTTTGAACTGTTGGAAGGGAAGTTAAAAAAGGATGAACGTAATTTTATTTTTTGGTTCTTTTCACAACTTTTTTATTGATCTTCAAACATTTTTTTTTAACAGAACATCCGTTTTCACGACCGGAATTTTGATTCATTTTCAAATGATCTTTTTCAAGTAATTTTTTATAACAGCAGATAATTTTTTGAATTTTTCTTGCAATTTTAAAACCTCTTTTCGTATTCGAATCATTCTGTTTTACAATATCTGTCGCTCGGTCGATTAATTCAAAAAATTCATTCAACGGTTCTTCCGTGAGACTTTTCAATACTTTCTTATCATTTCCTCTGATCGGACTCTTTTGCTGTATTTCCTTCTTTTCGCCGACAGTTTCTACACAGTAATTTATTTCAGGATCACAAACACTTTCTCGAGAATCATCGCCTTCCGTTCCGCCGGGTTCTAGTTTTACTTTCGTTTCCATAACATTGATATCGACGGCCTCGACAGGGTTATCGAAATCAATGATTTGAATACATTCGGGATATAATTTCTTCCAAAAAGAATTCATCGACTTAGACTCGTTCACAATATCGTCCTGGGTCTTGATGCTACGCAAATTAGCTCGTCTCTTGAAACCTTCCAGCCAACCTTTACTAGCTTTGAAATTTTCATCGTAGCCTTTAGAAACGCTGGCAAATTTAGGTTTCAGTTCCTCGTACAGAACTTTCGCCTTTTCTTGAATAATTATAGTACTTATCGGCATCGAAAGTTGATACTGCTCGTGAACCCAGCTAGCCAGAAGCCTTTCCATTTCAACCATGATCAATGACCGGTTTTTTATCAGTTTGACAGTACCTTGAGGGGTTAACAGTTTACCGAACTCCTTTAATTTATCCTTGTTCTTTAATATCGTTCTGATTGTAGAACCTGCCAGACCGAAAGTATCAGCGACGGTTTTCTGACGTTCACCGGCTTCAATAAGCCTTATTACCTCTAATTTAAGTTCGAGCGAATGGGCCTTTCTTTTCTTCTCGATCGGACATTTTTTTGTTTTATTTATACGTTTTGAGCTCATTATCAAGTTTATAAGTCTTAACAAAGGAAGTAGAATAATGTAAATCTTTTATCACTCTTCAATGAAAGATTTTTTTTAAAAAATAGGTTATTTGGAATATTATTTATTTTCTATCACTGTGAGTCATAGTATAAAAAGTTTAACATACATTTAAAATGATATGTTATTTATGTATTTACGATTTAATGATTTATTTCTTTTAAAAAAATAAGATATGTAAAAATGTCTAGATTCAGAGCGCTACGGCTTTTTATACAGTCATAAATGAGCGCTATGGCGGAACAATTAAATTAAGATATATCTCTGAGCGATCATTTAAAAAAAATACATGTAAAAAGTACTTTTTCGAACTAAAAAAAGTTTGTCTAATTGAAAATTATATACGTACTTATTCAAAATGAACCTTTCCAAACAACACTATATTTATTAAATATAACTCTTAACATTTAATCAATAGGGTATTTTACAATTACTTTTTTTAAGAAAACATGTTTTTTATTTTTAGTTTACTGGAAAATTATTTATTAAAATTATGCGATTCATTTATACTATTAACAAAAAGAAATTATATAATTTTAAGAGGTTAGAAAAAATGATGTGCGTGATGTAAATTAAATATTCGTCCATACAAATATATATACATATATACACATTGACGCGCATAAGTCATGGCACACACATGGGTAACATCAGCAATTTATTGATATAATTCAATAAAGCCGTTGAATTAAAAACTTTTTTTTATTAAATTGATAGTAAATATAATATTCATTAGAAAAAAAAACATAGAAAACAATAATTAATTCTATTATATAGTAGAAATTGTTAAAATAATTAAATCCTTACTTCGAAAGGAGTGGGCATATATAACATCAGAAGCAACAAAAAAAAATAATTTATTCAATGCCAAATCGCTTAAATGAAGTTATAAAAAGAAAACGGAAACAAACGAGATATTACTCTTTTTTTAAAAAAATTGTTGATATTTTTTGCTCCGGATAAATGTAACATACTGTTTTTATTTCAACAATGTCTACTATATAATAGAATTAATTAGTTTTTTTGTATTTTTTTTGTAATGAATATTATATTTTTTATCAATTAAATAACTTTTTTTTATATAATTTAACGACTTTATTGAATTATATCAATAAATTGCTTGTTACCCATGTGTGCCATGACTTATGGACATCAGTGAATATAAATATATATAATATATTTATATGTCTGCATACACTTATCAATACAGATATATTTCTCAATAAAAGATACTTATTAATGTAAATTTGAAAACAAACATATTTTTTATTAATTCTATAAACTATTAATTATTTATATATGACAAATCAAAACATTTTAAATTTATAACAAATAAAATAAAAAATAAAACACAAAAATTCATGCAAATTGAGCAGAAAATGTCTATAGAATTATTAAAAAATATGTTTGTTTTTAAATTTACAGCAATAAGGTTGTTTTATTGAGAAATATATCCGTATTGATAAGTGTATGCAGACATTTTCGAGCATGTGTATATATATATATATATATATATATATATATATATATATATATATAAATGATAATTTATTTACAATTTATCTCTTCTAAAGTCAAAATTTTGCAATTCATAAATTAAATAATGTGCTAATAAAAAAAAAACAAAAAACAAAAACATAATAGATGACGAACATGCCTACTATATAAATTAGTTGGTATTCATAGTAGGTCGGCGCAAATTTTCAGTAAAATGAATGTAGATTCAATAGTAAAATCGATACCAACGTTAAAATTCACTCTATGTCACTAATTCCGGATAATAACCCGGATTTTTTCTAAATTTCTGATAAAAATTATGAACAACAGTTTTTATTTACGGCTGTTCAGTCCGGTTGTTCATTGCGAAGTGATATTTCGCAGACTGGTAAATTCATTCTATACAAAAAATCCGCTGTAATGTACGTTGTCCAAACTGTTGTAAATATTTGAAATTATAAATGAATAATAATAATAGTAATAACATAATCGAAAATTATCAATACGGAAACATGTATTTAAGTTTGATACTCTTTAAAAAATAACTCAATATGTCTAAAAATTCTGCAACTTTAAACATATACCATGAAAAACAAGTTAAAGAATTATGTGCATTGCATGCATTGAATAATCTGTTCCAAGAAAAAGGTTCTTTCACAAAACACCAGTTGGATTCAATTTGTCATTCTTTGTCGCCGGACGTTTGGATTAATCCTCACAAATCGTTACTGGGGCTCGGAAACTATGATATCAATGTCATAATGAAAGCTTTACAAAGCAAAGGTTGTGAGGCGGTTTGGTTCGATAAGAGAAAGTATGAAACGATCAGAAGCACGTATCGACAACTTATTAATTCATTTACGTCATATTTTAGAGATCCTGGTTGTTTGGATTTAAATAACATCTGCGGATTCATTTTAAATGTTCCGACTGATTATAGGTTAGGATTTGTTATGTTACCTTTACGTCGTCGTCACTGGATTACTTTAAGACAAATAGGAGGGAACTTTTATAATCTCGATTCTAAATTAGATTCTCCGCAACTAATAGGGAGGGTATGAATCGATTGCATAATTAAAATCGAGCCGGTCTGATACATGTTTGTGTTTTTTTTAGGCTAGTGACCTAATAGCATATTTGAAAGAACAGTTAGAATATAAGGATAAAGAGATTTTTGTAGTTGTTACTAGTGAGGTAGAAAAGAATCATTCATGGGTGACGGTTTCGACGCAGTCTGATAAAGAACATACTAGTGTGCACAATAACGGACATATAAATAACGTAAAGTTAGACTCTGAAAAAGACGTCGAGTGTTTAAAACTCTCCGACATTTCGCCGTACGAAATTACGAACGAGGAATGTACTGTTACGATTAATCCGTTATGTAATCGGTCTAAAGTGAATAACGGCGGGCGCTGATCTTCCCGCAATGCACGGTGTTTTGTATATATATATTTTATTCGGCGGTGATTATTTAAAAAGTATCATATGTTCCTTAGATTTTTTTTTTATTTATATCGTAGGAAAAATTGGGTGTAGTTATATCTGCTTTAATGGTTTCGTTTTCAAATATTTATTTTTTACAGAATTGTAGTTTTCAAATTGTTTATATGTATTTTGTTTCTTTTTTAATAAATCAGATGTTTTAAACTATTATTTTTATAATATAATTTGTTGATTATGTGCAACTTTTGATAATATTTATTTTTATTATTTTTTGCATTTTGTGATTATTAATGCATATGAATAAAATTTATTTTTTATAATGCATAAAAATAATTTGTATCCTTGAAGATAAATAATGCATATATATATATATATGCCTATGTATATACTTATCTTACTGAACATTAAATATGTATATAATTATATATAAAGTTAAAAATATTAGAAATTTCATTAAAAATCGAAACATTTGTATATTAAAATAGAGATCATTGTTTTTTCTATCCAATGCACAAAAACTTGTAGTATATACGTGTAAAAAGTTAATATATTTATAAAAAAATAACATTTTATAGTTCATATATTTGAAATGTTCTGTATAAATTCAGTGCAATAATAAAATTCATACTTATTTAGAGACGAGTAAATAATCGATCTGTAAAGTGTCTGTTCTGTGTTTGGTCGCTTGGTAGCTAATAAGAAATTTTGTAATATATGGTGTTGTTGATATTGTTAATATGAAATTTCATATTATTAAGTCTAATTTATTATAGCATAAGGTTGAAATATTTTCTGTTTTACAGAATGTACCATAGATATATTTTTTTTTACTTTTTGATTATGTAATTGTTACAGTCATTGAAATATCTGAATTTGATTTATATTCTATTGTAATATGATATCAATACTTTTATAATATCGATTTAAAATAATAAAAATATCTATTAATGAGTTGTACATTACACTTTGGATTCTTTGTTTATATACATTCGTAAACACAATAGTTATTACTCTTACTGTTGTTCTCTTGTAGAAATCCAGGAAAATGCTAGGATTTCTAGAAACAATAAAACAAGGAAACGAGACAAAACAACCGGTTTAAATATTTGATGAAAAAATTCATATTTTTAATTTATAAGAAAAAAATTAAACAATAAAATAGTTTATTGTTGTCTTACAAATTTTCATAAACGTTTTCTATTTTTGAAATAAAAGTAATTTGACTGTCTTTCATCCCTTGAAGAGCCCTGATTAGTTTTATCTTAAAATGAGCCTGTTGTAAATGGTATTTTTTATGAAATGTTATTAAACATTTTTTTTAACAAAATTTATAACGTGAATATACCTTTACAGGTATTCGATTTAATTACCATTGACTAGTCAAAAAATTATTGAAATCATTCAATTCAGTACGCGATTTCGTAACTATTCAGATATGAAAACGAGATTGTAAATGAAACGCTATTCATTCAAATAAATATATTTACAAACAATAGTAATTTATAAAATATACATCATCATTGAATGTTCATCCTCTACCGTACACGATTACAATATTGTATGACGCAATAATTAATTCATTCGGACGAAACCGATATTAAAGTAAAATAATAAAAATCGCTCTCGTAACACACATTATTTAATCAGTTTGCCCTACATAAATTTTAATAGCAATTATTGCACGGCTTTTTTGTTCCGAAACGCGCGCGCGCTCATCAAGATCAAAAGATGAGATATTGCTCAATTTGAAATTGTGCGAATCGATATAATGTCATTGTTATATAAAACGTTTATTAAAAAAACATATCCGATGGAGAATATCACGATTGCGTCACTACATTGTCGATTGATATTAAAGAATTATAAATTTAGTCTGATTTTTTCAATTCAGTCGATTGCGATAATTTCCGGTTCGATTTTATTCGAATCATCAATCGTTTAATTAATATAGATTTTTGGAAATGAATAGTTTCAGCGGCTCGATCGTTCGTTTAAACTCCTTCTGGACAGTTCCTGTTCCTTGAAATGATCAAACGGTCCGAATCGATGTCCAAATTAGTCAACGTGTCGTATATTTCAGCTCGTTTTACAGCCGTTATATATCTTGACCTGCCGAGAACCCAAATCAAATCTAAACAGAGAGAAAGAGATAATATTTTTATCTTTCTCTTGAAGAAAAGAAAGTCGTAGTCTTTGTAATGCGAAAAGTGTCAAAAAAAACAACTAAATTTGTAAGAGTGTTGGTCGGTGGAGTGTATTTTAATGTACTGAAAAGATAGGTACTTTTTGAAAAAAAAAACTTCAACTTCACACTTATTTCTATTTTTTATACCGCAGTATCTATCGAAATCATTAAAGAATCCTCATCCAGCAATCTCACGTTTTCTATCTAAAACTAAATCATATCTAAATCTGTTAATAAATCTCCACAAGAGCAAAATTTACCCTCTTCCCTCGCATGATCCGGTACTTCCAAAACTACCTCTCTTCCTTACCGTAATGATAATAAAACAAATTGTTTAGTGAAAATATTAACAAACAACAGACTTTCTCATTTACAACACAAAACTTCATTTTTACTGTCAAGTGTAGTTTAAGTTAATACAGTGTTTTGTTTTAAGACTATATAAACTGAATTAGATTTCAAAATACACATAATATCAAAAAAAAAAACATTTTGGCCTCAAGTAATTAAGTGTCAAATTCGTAAAATAGAAAAATCAGTATATTTAATAACACCGTATATATGTATTTTATATTTATAACAATAAAATCTCTTGTAATTCTATAAATAAATTCCAATATCCTAAATGCTATTTGAAGGAGATACAAGTTGTCGAAATTAGTTGTAAAGCAAGATATATGAAAAGAGGATCGTAAAATTTTATACTTAAAATAGTTTAAAAAAATCTATTTTCAATTTTCGACGAACGAGAATAAATTCTTGTTGTCGTTGGAGTTGGAGAAAAATTCACAAATATCGATCAAGTCGAAAATCAATTTATGATTTTTCTCTTCAAAAAAAAGACAGAATTATTTTAGCGAGGCATCGAATCGTTGAAGACGAAATTTTTTAAAAATAGTAAAAAACAAAATTTTCAAAAAATCCTAGGCCGAGACAATCACTGTTATATTGAGAAGCTCTGTACCAAATTTTAAGTAAAAGATATCACGTCAACCGTGTCGAAAAAGTAGTTTTCGAGAAAAACGCGTTTAAACAAGATGACCGAGTGTTTTAGATAATAATGACGATTATATCATTGATTAAAAAATAAAAGCTCTTTGAACGAACTTGTTTATGTATTTCATTTCAAATACGTCATTACTTATAAATGACATGTTTTTCATTTACAAACGTATTATTCATATAATTAATTAGACATTATTGCGTTACTGAAACGGACAGGGATCGTTGCTACACGCTAATTCCTCCACTTAGCAGAACAAATTACCTATGTGCGCGATCCCCATACTCGAACAGGTCCATAATATTGCATAATTGTAATAGTCGGTTCTAAGAACTTGATAAGTGCCGGCACCAGGTAACATCCGCGCCAGCGACGGTGGCAAATTCGTGCTCACTTGATACTTCAATATCGTCGGGTCACGTTTCAATGGTATAGCAGTCCCTCTAGTAGGCGTCGTCTTGTTACCAGTCCTGATAAACAATTGTCGATTGTTTTATCATCGTCGCATTGCACAAAATGGCAGTTTTATAATAGTTTTCATATTCTCTGATTTCAGCGAATTTACTAGTTTCAGCGATAAAACTATTATACAAAACTGAATCTTAATAGCATGCGAACGACACGTTTTAATAGAAAATAACAATAATGAAAACCACGCGAATTAAACAGTTTGAAATTAACATACGTTTATACATAGTTTGAAATTACCATCTATTAATAGCCTTCGCCGTAACTTCTAGCTGTCCCCTTTTATTTGTCGTTATATCGACCGTCGTGCAACTGGCCGCGATTTCCATAAGGTAGAAAGATCTTTCGACCTCAAACCAATGACCTGTGAACTAGAGGAAAAAATACAATAAAGTGTCTATTTGAAATTCAATCCGACAAAGTCGCAATCGTAATATTTTATCGAAATATTTATAAATTAAGAAGCAAATCGGACTTGAAGAATGCGCGCACGATCGACGACGTATTTTTTTTGTGAATTCGAACTTGATTAGCGGACACATGTGCGATTCAAAAATGTAAACTAATTCATTTTGCATACGTGTTAATATAAACTATGGATATTTTAATTGAATTTGGCTTAAAGATCAATATATTAAAATAATTATTCGTGATTAAGTCGTTCTTTTTTTATTCATTCGATCATTTTTTTTATCGATAACACGTTTATTTTGTTCGTAGTTGAATTCTATTCTATACAGTATTTGACAAATTTTTTTCATTTTCTCATTGCTCTTATTTAAGACGTTTTATATTTTTCTATCGTTTATTTATGCTTCAAAAATTTTATTTTAATCATAAGTAATCAGTAATTATATTTAATTTTACCAAACGTCTATTCGTTTTCTTTTCTTTTATATCGAAATTATCATCATTAAAGTTAATATTTGACTACTACTGGGGAAAACCCTTATTGAATCTATTAGCTCTTTTTAAGTGTTTTACCTCGATGTAGCTTCCATCCAGAGATATGAACAGAAAGCTATTTTAAACCAGAAGAAGATCGGTATTTGGTCATACTCATTGTACTGACCAGATGGGTTAGTAAAAATTTTCATTTTGGTTTATTTCCTTAGAATACCCTTCTGATTTACACAAATGGATTTTAACCCCAACACCACAACAATTTAAAGTGTTCAATAATCACTTATTATTTATAATTATAAATAAAGTGAATCAGCCACAGTTCCAAAACAACAAATACCCTTCTGATACTTTCGATTAGAGAAATTATTAGTTGTGAACTTAGAAATATAAAAAGGGACATGAAGAGACACATAGTTAGATGAGACAGTTATAGATCTCTCTTATCTGATCTTCTCTAAATTTTAAAAATAAATGATTGGAACCTTAAATATAAAAAAAAATATTTACGTGATACTACATACTGACTCGTATTGTTTAAGACGTTAATTCATATATGAAAATATTTGTACGGATCTTCAAAAATAAGTCTGTATTATGTATAAATTTTAAAAAAATGTTAACACTAATCAGCATTAATTAAATTTATATTGACTATACATTTTTCAATTATTTCGGTCTTAAACAGAGTACTGGAAAAACAGAAACTATTAACATAAATGAATTATCACCCCCAACAACACAACATGTAATAAATTTATTGTTCACTTTGATGTTTATATCAACAATGGACTTGGTGATTATTGAACACTTTATAACATATTGTGGTATTGGGGGTGATAATTCATTTGTGTTAAAATGCATTTTCCACAGTCAGAAACAAACAGAAATTACTAGTTGACATTATAAGGAGGAAAAAAAATGATATCTGTTGAAAAACGACTACAGATATTTGAATTTGAAAGAAAAAAATGTGAGAAAAAGTAAACGAAAAACGGTGACTCTGTTTTTGAATCATTTGTATTAAAAAACGTCGATTTAGACTAACTTGTTTATTCCACATTATTAAAACTAAATTATATTATCTGTGCATCAGTAACTTTCTTGTTTGTTGAATTTTATTAAAGAAAGCGAACAAAAATCGGTACCACAGAAAGTGTAGTAACTGCACATTATTTGTGGATTCATATTTTGAACATTACGTAAATTCAATGTATATACTTTCATTTGCGAACCATTACACACACATACACACATTTATATATATATATATATATATATATATATATATATATATATATATATAACTTGAAGATATTTCTTTATTTTCAAATTTAATCATTAATGAAAATCAGTGTAAGCTTTGGTAATATGTAAGACAAACATATAATGATCTTCAATAAATAAATAAATAATAAAAGTTACGTACATTGATGTAATAAACGAAACTATTTCAGTGTAAGAGTATGAAAATATTTTTATTCAAACATTATTTTAAAGTGCATAGTTTAAGTTAAAAAAATCATATATGCATGCACACATACAGTGAGTCGAAGTGAAACTCGTACAGAGTTATGTTTCCAATAATTTTACACATATATTTTAATATAATAACAATTTTCTTTATTTTATTTTTTTTGCTTAAATTCATTATTAAGGTTATTTTTATTATATTTGAAAATTTCAATCGTAAATTAATACTTTCACTCCAGAAAAAGTAACCATTTCTGAAAAATGAACAAAAAATACATCAAATTGAAACTCGTACAACGAATTACTCTCGCTTGAAAACTGCTGTGTTAAGAAAGCATACTCTTCAAATACGTGTTTGGTCACTTTGGTTATAAAAAAAAACCTATTGTTAAGTCGTTTGTAGTCATTTTGTAAATAATATAAGTTCGATTTTCACTTTGAGTAGACAAAGGGGACGATCATCGATGGACGAGCGAAAGCTAATGATTTTTCATTACAAAAATGGAAAAACTCTACGAGAAATTGGGAAAATAGTTAATAAAAGCCACGCTACAATGCAATCTGTAATAAAAAGATTTAAAAACGGCCAAAATGTTGACAATAAAGTCAAAAAGAGTCTCCGTAAGATTTTTAATGACCATGAGGAGCGTTGAATTCTACGAAAAATGAAAGAAAATTCGAAAATTAGCGCGCCCAAATTGACTTTAGAAGTTGAAAGGTATCTAAATAAAAAAAACAAGCCCCCACACAATTCGCAATATATTAAATAAAAATGGGTTTCATGCTCGTATTGCCAGGAAGAAAACTTTCATAAATCTAGCTAATCGCAACAAAAGGTTAAGCTTCGTTTGGAAACATGTTAATAAGAGTTTTGATTATTGAAAAGATGTCTTGTTTACGGACGAAAGCAAATATAATTTATTTGGATTCAATGGGAGAATTAATGTATGGCAGAAACCAAATACAGAAATGTCTTTAAAACACTTACGTCCTACAGTCAAACATGAGAGCGGTCATGTTATGGTATGGGGGTTGTATGTCTACGAGAGGGGTTGGAAATTTAATTTTATAGATGGCATTATGAATCAAAATGTTTATATTGATCTATTAAGAAAAAATTTGAAAGCCACAGCTCAAAAACTTGTGATTTTACAAACATTTATTTTTTATCAGGACAACGACCCCAAGCACAAAGCTTATAA
Source organism: Neoneuromus ignobilis (assembly GCA_029203775.1). Lineage (NCBI taxonomy): Eukaryota > Metazoa > Arthropoda > Insecta > Megaloptera > Corydalidae > Neoneuromus > Neoneuromus ignobilis. The sequence continues at coordinate 1,816,476 of CP092090.1, read as the reverse complement.
AACACGTAGTTGGTTGTTATATAACTTCCCCAAAGTACTGGAAACACCACCATAATCACCTGATATAAGTGTGATTGAAAATCTATGGAATCACTTAGAAGTTGCCATTAGAACATGCACTATTATTAATAACAATGATTTAAAAAAGCGTTATTTGAAGAATGGTGAAAAATTGATTAAATCCATCCCGAATCGTTTAAAGACTATAAAAATTAATAAAGACTACTCTACTAAGTGCAAAAATAATTCAGTCTATTGTAAATTTTAATTTAATAAATAATTTGTTAGTTGTATGAGTTTCATTTTGATGTATTTTTTGTTCATTTTTCAGAAATGGTTACTTTTTCTGGAATAAAAGTATTAATTTACGATTGAAATTTTCAAATATAATAAAAATAACCTTAATAATGAAATTAAGCAAAAAAAAAAAGAAATAAAGAAAATTGTTATTATATTAAAATATATGTGTAAAATTATTGGAAACATATCCCTGTATGAGTTTCACTTTGACTCACTGTATTTTTATCAGGATTCATTTCACACCGCAACTAATTACAAATAGTTATTTTTAGAATATTTCATAATATTCTTTTATATAATAAAATGACATCTAGAAATGAAATGCACTTACTGCCGTAACATTGAAATTCTGCATCGATTTGTATTTCGGACAATCGCCTAATCCAGACGCACTGATCGATACCAACAATGGTAACAAAACAAGCACACATTTGTAGACGTTATACATGTCTATAATTGCATCGAAGGATCGACAATATTTTTTTACAGCTGATGGTAAATTAAAACAAATGATTGTATGTGTTCATGCACCTACACGCAGGATAATCGGTTTAAATCTTGTACCTGACCCTCGGTTTACTACCGAACTCTTGTTTGTTGCTGAGTACGGTTCGTAATTGAATTTTTTTTTATCCCCGCTTCCACGCGATGCACTTAAACAGAACCGTATTAGATGTATGTATATAAATTTGATACTAACATTTGTTAGTATTTTAAGCTTTTAATTTTTGATTTTCTCCGTTCTTTATTTATATTTTTTTGATTAGATATGAGGATTGTTGCATCCATACGACAAGTAAATGTTTTTTTATAATTTATTAATCTCTTTTTTGCTTTTGTCTTATTCAAAAACATTTTTTTTATATTTAATATTTAAATTTTAGACATATTAATACAGTAAATAGCAACGAATTCTCTTAAAGATCAAGACGTTTACCAAAGTCTCTATTTTTTTACGCAGGATATTTAGAAAATGTAATTATTTATATATATATTTTAAAATAACCGATTGCAATAATATTTGCTTTATATATATATATATATATATATATATATATATATATATATATATATATATATATATATATTTGGGATAAATTTCAAGAAAAAAATCTGCGCTGTTACTAATGAACTATGTTCAAAAATTTAAAATTAAATGCTCATTGCACAGCGGTAAATTTTAATTCATGCATTTCTTCATAACCATAAGAGCAATAACGAAAACTATTTCATTAATTCACATGTCAATGACCATGTTACTATTATAAAAATATGGCATTATTTATTTCAATTTTTGTCGAAAGGACTGTGCGAAAAAGTAAACAATGAGATTGTTGTACACTTTTATTAAATCTTGTAGTGTTACTGAGTAATTCATGTTAGTGTATTATCCAAATGGCGGCAAAATCATATTTGAGTATTCAATAAACTTTGAATTTTTTTAAAAAATCGTGTATTCAAATATTGTATTAGAAAAAAAAATGTTATTTCTATTTTTGCATTTGATATCAAATCTGTAGGTATTTTTTTTATCGATGAATAGTCAACCCTCATTTATATGTGTTATAAATTTTAACTTAATGTTTGAAATTATTCACGTTTTAATCGATAATTCTATATAAATAAGAATACATTTTCAGAGTGAGGAAAAGAGGTCATAGAAGTATATAAAAATACATAAATTAATTATAATCTTTATTAATAGTTGAATATACTAAAATATTTACATCACTTTTTCAACAAATAGACTTAACTAATCAATTATCAACATCTAATTATAATTTTCATTATTATAAGAATCAATCACCATTTAATATTAAGTGCTGTATTCGTTTTCTCAACAGCATGATATTGTGTATGTAGCAGTGCTCTCGTTTTATCTGAACAAGGGCCTTCTAACCAAGATTCATATAGTTTCGATGCTATTGGATTATTTTCAGGTTTTCTTGTCGGTAACGTACTATACGTCGATTCTAATTTTTTAGTCAGGGCGTTTGAAGTGATATCTTTCGATCTGATCTGTGCACCGCCGTTTAAGCAACCTTCAAAAATAATTTGTCGTTATTAAAAATAAAACCTACTAAATTTTATCATATATACGAAATACCTGAAGGGCATGCCATCACTTCAACATAATGATATAGGCTCTTTCCTCGTTTTAATTTCTGAACTAGATTCTGTATGTTACGGAACCCGTTCGCTATAGCAAATCTCAACAGTACTTGTCCGTCTTTCTCTAGCGAGACTTCCCGAAAATCTGGGTTCCTGAAAATACAAATCAGATTTCATTTGTTTCTAATGTCATCTGTATTTTATACTAAACTTATAGGAAGTGATAACAGTACTGCATTTGAAATATTAGTATTAAAAAAGAAACATGCCTAAGACTTTTGTATTCTAATTTTTCAATTTCTTCATTTCCAAACAACTCTTTTGCAGCATGTTTAAAAATATGGTCTGCATAGCCTCCTGATCCGGATCCTTCGTGGCCCCAGATCATTGTTCTATGTTTAGTTTCTTCATTAGAATCGATTTTAGATTCCCAAGGATTATCTAAATAACTAAGGTTTATATTTTCTAAAGAAATACCTTCCGATTCAAGCATTTGTTCCAATTCAACTGAAATAAACAGGTTTAAGTTACAAATGTAAATGAAAAACAACAGTAAAATAAATAAACTGAAACTAACTGGATGTGATAACACAATCGACATCTCTGCTCTGTGTATTTTGATGAATGAAATCATTACGGGCAGCTTCTAATTTCTTATCATAACAAGGCATTACTGAAACATGATATATGGGAATTCCATCAGTGATTAGTCGCTCTTTTACTAGAGAACCTATTATCTGCTGAGGAGATTTTGTCGTCGATATATACGGAAGTATGTAACTACCGTGTGTCTTTTCAGCATAACACACCCATCCTGAAAAATAAACTTTTAACTAAAATTTTCTTCAATATCTTTTTTAATTTGGTCCTGCCCTACCTGGACAACTAGATGCAAGCATAGGCAAAACATTTTTTTCTCCGTCGTTTTCAGCAGATCTAAACCGTTGTACGAATTCCTTTTGACTTTCGATTAAAGCCAGATCGTCAGCAACGGACATTTCAACGACGGTATCTGCTCCGATGGATCGAAAATAACCGGCAAGTTTTGAGGCAGCATCATCAGGCGTTAGATTGTATCTTTCAGCCAAAGAAAGAATGGGTTGCACTGATAATGAAACTACAATGTGTTTTATCTCCGATGTGTTTCCTGCCTAAACCGTTAATAATAAACGTTTAATTATATTTAATCCGGTTTTATTTTGACAAAAATATTTTTTAATTGCATTTTAAAACACACTTGTTTCAAAGCTTTGTTTTCAGAAAACACTCTAAGTAATTCCTCTTGACTTTGTTGTGTAATAAGAACACCTTCAGCTGACGTAATACATCCTGAACATGCAAGACAATCGGATAAGGATATTTCGACCTTTTTCAATTTCTCTGTACCGAACTGTAAAAGAACAAGTACGGAAACGATTTAATTTGAATTTTATCATAACGTACACTTATAGACTCACTGTTCCGGTTCGAAAGTACGATCCATCCTCTTGTATAACTATTTTAGCTCCAGTACCCGTATGAGTTTTTTCGATTTTTACTGGTTTTATACATTCCTAAACAAGCAAAGTTGATTTTAGGTGTGTTAGACATTAATAAAATAAATATTTTTAAGTATACGAACTTGTGAGGGGGTAATAAAATCATCTAAATCGGTTAATTGCAAAGCTCCGCTAAATCGTGACATGTTTAATGTTTATTTTGAGAAATAGCATGTGAAATAATTAATTGACATGACTTTGATGTTTATTTTTATGCACGAATGAATGACATGAGCCAGAAGTTCAAAACATAATTTTAAATATTTTTTATTTCTGATAATATATATTTTTAATTAGTTCTTATGTAAAATGATATTGATTTTAATACATTGATTTATATTCATAATGAAGATATCTGTATAAGTGTTCAAACATTTCTTTCTTTTGGGCCGGGATCGTGTGTTAACCTATATTATTATTTCATTTAGAATTTTGCCCTCTGTTCTACGAATTAGCTTTATTATTATGTTTATTTAGATAACGTTTTGTAATTTGTACTGATTTTTTTATGTTTTATTATTTTAATATCTTTTATGGCAAAAATTATGTAACTTTTCAATAAAGAAAGTTTTTCCAATAGTTTGGAATAAACATGGTACACGTGTTTTCTTAAGGGGTGTTAAACTATACAACACCTTAAAATATAGTTACGTCTGCAAAAATGTGTATTTGAGCCGTTTATTTTGAAAGTGGCCCAAGTCCATTTATCTTTAAATCGAGATATTTAATGGTTTGCGTTTTAATAAATTTAAATATATCGGTAACTGAAAATATGATAGTATAATGTTCTTATGTTTGTGAGGATGTGTAATTTACTAACTCAATTAGTATGATAAATATTATTTAAAAAAAATACACGTTTTTGATGGCTACTTAATGGACTTGGGCCACTTTCAAAATTAACGAAATCATTTTTTTTAATTTGTAAGAGATCTTAATTGAGTCCATTGAAACAAATAAAATACTTTTAACCCTTTCGGTACTGTGGGCGCTTATATGCGCTCAGCGAAATACGGTTATTAGTTATTTGTACTGGACCTCCCCTTCGCCCCTAAAATCTTCGAGTGATGATTATTATTAAAGATGTATGGAGATAAAATTTTGAAAAGAAAGTGTTGAAAAGATTAACAGATATGTATATTTGCCCGAGATCAAGCATTAGATGCATTGGCATTTTATGTACGACTATCTGATGCATCTACATTCTTCTTTTTTCGTTTTAATCGAAAGTATAATAAAGTTAAAATAATTATAAATTCTTCATCTAAATCCATTGATTTTTAATAGAACAAACAGAAAACAAAATTGCGATTTAAAAAATTAAGTCGACAAACGATCAATCAGATAAGTTTATCTCTGACTTGGCCAAGATCGCCTAATGTATTTTTGGCTTTTGGTCGTAGTGTAACATTTTGCAATATCAACGTACAAATAATAAAGGCTAGTAATTTATATATTATTTTTTGAAATAATTTATAATAAACCGTGTACTAACTTACAATAAATTATAGTAAGAATTATTAGAAACATTTTGTTTTAATGTTCGAATCGACAGAAATATTTATTGAAGGGTAACTTGATCATGGAAGTATCGGAACAAAATGATTCTAATAATCGTTCACAAGAACCATTAACTGTAGAAGAAGTAGATATAGAGATTTTACCGATTATTTATGATATTATTCGCAGGTTTGTATTAAAAATAGACACTTATTGCTTGTATGAAATTGTAACCTAATTGTTACGTTCTTTTATTTTCTAGTATAGAACGGGATCCACACGATAACGCAGCCAAAGCTCGTGAATCACAAGACTGTTCTCAAAAGGTGCTAGAACTCCAGAAAAAATTAGATTTCTCGAGAGATCAGGTAATCTGAAACGCTCTGAACTGTTCGAATGGCATTTATTGTTTCATGTTCTCTCTTCGATGTAGATCCGAAGATTGACCGGAATCAGTTGCAGCCGTGAAGAACAAATAGCAAAGTTGACATCCCTTCGAACTCAATTGAAACTGAAACAAGATCTTCTTAGAAAATATCGCGAGATGGTGTCTCTTGAATCTTCTAAATCATAATCGACTCGGAGACAAAATGGTTCTGCGCTTCTTGATTCGGTTTTTTACGAACAATGAACATTTAGTACAGCGTTTGAGTGAAAGTTATCCGGTACGTAGATTGGCCAAATTCGCTGTGAGTCTCTTCATGCGAGGGAAAGAAATCACAGAAGAAACAGGGTTGAAAGAAAATCTGAGCCCGACCAAAATTAAATCGACCGTTAAACGTTTCTCTCAGATATTAAAAGAAGATATTGAAGAAGTGAAGAAAGATTTCAAGAAAAAGTGGTGATAAATATATAGTATTTTTTCAAGAACTGTAAAATTATTTTCAATAACTTTTGCACAAAATTGTAATTAATTTTTTCTCTAATTATATATATAATGGAGCGTAGTGAGTATTCAGAAATATTTATCGGGAAAGATGGGTTCGGGTATTCAAAATTACACGACAGATTACATAATAAAAGTTTAACGGATTATTTTTCGACTTCAGTCGGTCAGCTCTTTGAACGAATCATCATCTCGTTAATACCGCCTATAGTGGGTCTGAAGTATCGTAAAATATATGTCGATTTCTTAGGTCCGATGATCGCTGTTGTCATTATGAGTTTGTTATTGGTTTACGGTTATTCATTGAAAACGTCTGGCACGGTATCGTTGGATTCCCCGCTCAGAGTACTGATTCTTTATATTTCTCTGATGCCTTGTTTCAGTTATGTATTAAGTCATTTAGGCCAATCTAGAATCGCTTTCTTGGAAATAGTTTCTTTAATAGGATATAGTTTATTCGGGCATGTTTTGACGCTCGGCATGTCTTTTCTGATCAGTCAAGAAAAAAGCAACTCCGTGTTTTTTATTTGTTTTTTCATATTCGGAGGTTTAAGTGCATTACGTGTCGCGCTCGTGTTATTGGCGACGATACCTTCTCCCGCTGCGAGATTGTTAGTTTGTAGCGTTGTTTCCGTTGTACATTTGTTGTTTTTAATTTTCTTACATTTTACGTACATGCACAAGACATTTGTGTATGGGCTGCAGTCAAAATAGTCGAATGTGTTCATATTTTAGTAGTATAGAAAGAGAAATGCTATTTAAAAAGAGTATCTTCGTATGTTTAGAAACAGATAGTGAGAAGAAAACGATGAGATAATTTTAAAATTATTTTATTTATAATGTAAACAATGCAGTGTAATTATAAACGGGCTGAAATATAAAAGTAAAAGAAATTAAACGACTATTTGTAGTTCAAACTGATTTGTATTATTTTTAATTACATTCAAAACTTGTAATCGAGATAATTGCATCATATACGAACTGATTTAATGTTATTACTTATATTAATTATATTTACAATGTGAAAATATTTCTGAAAAAATTAAAATATTACATTGTGAATATTACTTGTACTCAATTTATCTGAAATGGATTGAAGTTTTTTTTTCTTAACATTTAATTAAAAAAATATACATTCCAACCGACTTCTATTATTAATATATATAATTGAGTTCACTTTCAGATGAAGTACACACACACAAACACATTTCTATACGTATACTAAATATAAATAAATATATTATTTGAAATTTAAAAAGTTTAAAATCACACATTTCCATGCAGTCGATGATGCTCTGCTGCATTAAATTAAAAAACATAAATATTAAAACTATTTTCTTTAAAATTAATTTCATTATGAATCACTTTCAGAGAAGAGAGACGTGTTATTGAAATTTAAAGATATTAAAATTTAAATTAAAAACAAATTATAAGAAATTAAATAAATCTGACATTAAGTTGACAATACCTGAATACATAAATATTCTTAAATAAATATGGAGTTATTCATAGAAGGAACCCTTCAAATGGATATACAAATAACAATATTTCAGTTGACGACCAAACTTCTCTAGAAAATATTTGTGGATTAGATGAATACTTTCTAAAATAGATCCTCCAAAACAACCGACAATGACTGAGCTTTTGTTTTGAAAAATAAATTTTGATGACAGTGTAAACGACCACCTATATCACAATTTTATTGTGTCAATATTTTCACATACCAAAAATAGTAGTTTACCTTTCGTACAATTTTTTTTTCTTAAAATATTCAATACACCTGTTTGAAAATTTGTTCAATAATTTTAAAAATTCACTCCTTGCCTTAACAACAATCAGTCGATTGAAGTAATACAATTCGAACAAAGAAATTAATTTGATTGTACTTTATGTTTACTTATACTTTGTTGGAATTTACTAATAAATATTTTCTATATTAATAATTAAAGACTAACGAATAAAATATTTTGTTAATATCGCCATTCACTGAATTTTGACATTTACAGAATTGCTTTCAGTAAGCGGTTTCACGTTGGACGTAGGAGTTACGTTCATCCCGCTCAAAGGACCGGATCTGCCACGGCCGCTCCGCCGTCCTCTTCCTCGTTTTCCAGATCTCTGAGGTATGTTCTCACGTTTGTCGTGAGATATATCGAACGCCGATGCTACGTCAGCTTTACTGATTTCATTCATCTGAAAAAAATTATTTCTCTCGAGTATGAAAACCGACACCACGATACATTATAAAGTGTTCGATAATAACTTATTGTTCATTTTGTCGTTTACAACAATGGGCTAATCGTTATCAGAGCCTTTTTTATTATAAAACCTAGACTGTTTAAATTTACTTATATACTATTTTGTTTTTATATCTTTTTTAAATACATCTCCAATTGATGGCCGATTCTTTTTGGGGATCTGAAACGGATTGAATATCCGCACGTGTTAGTTTGTGTTCCTTATTTCCATGTTTGATTGGCGTGTTCTTATTATATTATACGTATATTCATACAGATGATCGATCTTACCTGAGATATATCCTGTGACTGAACAGCATTCTGATTTTGAATACTGCTCATTTGCTGCCGAGAATTATAATTTTTCCCTGGTTTTGTTCTACCTATGTTTCCTACCATATTCGCATGCGGTATTAGCTTTAAAACATTTCCGACAGCTTTCGTACGTCCTTCTCTGAACACCATACGTTGACCCGGTCTGATGTACTCTGGATGTTTGATAAAACGAAAATGAACGATCGCTTTATCACCTGTCCGTAAACAATCTTGAGACATCGCTATGATACTAGCTGTTTGTCGGATACTTCCGCAATGCACCATCGCTTGATACCTTGAACTTATGGTGGTCGGATGATGAAGTACAAGAACTTCTCCTTCGAATTCCCAACAAGCCTGCGGGTTTACAGCCGGTGATACCATTACCATACCTTTACGTATTTGATTCCTTTTTATCTGAAATAAATCATTTAGTTTGCAAACTTGAATAAAAATTAATACAGGGCTTTTATAAAACAATGTAATTATTTTATTATAAAGAATATTTCAATGAGTATTTAAAAGATACGCTCATAAATTCAAATGATTTTAAATACCTTTTTTAAAGCAAAACTTGCTGTTTGTCCAGCACGTACTTGATGGACTGCCATTCTTTTACGGTGGATACTACGAACTGCAATAGGTTGAAAATGTCCTAAAGCATCAGGCCCCAATAATAATGCATCGTTTAATTTTATCAGACCTCTGAGAACAGTACCAGAAACCACTGTTCCGACACCCTTAAAAAAAAAAATACTTAAATTATCATTCAAACTCATTTGGTAATGTAAGGGTTGAAAAATTAATGGTTCATAACTTACTGGCACAGAATATGTGTCATCTATTTGAAATTCCGCTGGCTCTTCTTCATGACACGGCATCCTTGTAGTCAACAGATTTAAGAACATTTTTAGTAACTCCAAATTGTCTCCAGTTACATTCGAAACTTGAAATATAGGACACAACCTTTCCGATACAAAATTCGTTGCACTGAGTACGACATCATCTGAAGTTTTCACCATGACCGGTACTTTCCTACAGCCAGGACTTTTTAGTATTTTTACCAGTAATTTTAAATTATCTTGAAGAACGTTCGGTGGGCACATATCGATTTTTGTCACAACGACAAACACCGGTACGGACAGGGCTAATGCGAGACCGAGATGTTCTTTGGTCATTCCGACTATGCCTGCGTTCGCTCCGACCATGAGCATTCCGAAATCAGGAGCGTGTCCGGTCATACCGAACACCGTAGTTTTTAAATATCTTTCATGACCGGCCAAATCGATAAAAGTAATTACTTTTGAACTTTTTTCACATATTTTCACCCAATCGAGAGAACCGTGTTCTGGTTTATTCACAACGTTTCCTTCGATTAAAATTATAACACATATTAAAAGACATTCTCATTCATGTTTTTTGTCATAAGCTATAAACCTTACCGATACTGTCAAATCCAAGAATATCATTTCCTACCGAGCTCGTCCTTCCTGATTCCATTTCATGTTTATGGCGAAATAGTCGCTGTCTCGCGTATCCTCTTCCGTTATCAAGTTCTCCGTGCGTCAATACGCCGAGTAACGTTGATTTTCCAGCATCCACGTTACCGACGACAGCAACTCGTATTTCCATAAAATCCGTCTGTTCTAGTCGGCGTCTTAAAAAATTAAGCATAGTTTTAATTTTTAAACTACCATATATTTTTCTACATTTTTTTCATTATTCTCACCTTACTAAATGTTGACCTGTGAGACCACCGTCTAACTTTCTCTGTCGTAACGAAACACAGTCAGCATCTAACGATGCGGCAATAGACTGTAACGTCGCTATCGCCGCTTCATATTCATCTACTTGTAAACCGTCATCGCACCCGTCTTCTCCTATCCCGATATTAATTATTGTTTCACCACGGCCATCGTCGAGCAAACCCTTGATTTTCCTCGTTAACAAATCATACTGTTCAGCGGTAGGACTCACGTACACATGCTTACTACGAATATTACTGAAATCCGGATTAGTCTCTGTAGACGGCATCTTTGCCGTATCATGTTTTTTATTCGGAGAAGACTGTATCTCCATATTTTATTTTAGATGAAAACCACTTCACATAAATACTTTAAAACAGAACTACTTTAATTTGCACTATTGTATATAAATATATCACTCTTTTAAAACGTTTTTAAAAAATACTGATCTATGTGCATCATTTTAAAACTTCAATTAAAACTATTAAGTGATGAAGAAATATGCTGCCATACTACATTTGTACAGTTGTTATTAACTGGTAAATTAAGACTGAAACAAATAAATCTTCTTTGATCCAGATCTTCATGGTTTTATATAGCTGATACCACCTGGAAAAAACTCATTGGCTGATGTAACTAATACACAAATGGGCAATGTTAATAATATAATATGATGCAATGGAGTTTTGCATAGTGAAATATTAGTACATATTTAAAATATATAATATGATGCAATGGAGTTTTGCATAGTGAAATATTAGTACATATTTAAAATAGGTTCAATTAAATAGAGGAGATAATGTGTGTGTGTACACAATAAATATATATATATATATATATATATATATATATATATATATATATATATATATATATATATATATATATATATATATATATATATATATATGACACACACACTTGCACTCACACACACAGCCAGACACATATGTATATACATTACTTTGAGTAACATATTGCGAAATATAATGCAAGAAAAATGTATTTTTTTCGAATTATATTCTTTGATATATTAAACATACATATTTTAATTAGCGATACAATTAACTGCCGTATCGTTTAGGTCAAATAGTTCAAAAAATAGCAATTATTTCTCACCTTGACGTTTAAATGTCCTATAGTACTGCCAAGTTGTAAAATTCAGTGTTGCCAGGTGAAAAGATTTATCCAAAAATGTGTAAATATTTTTCTCCATAATCGTTTGGTTTTTAAAATAAAATATTTAATTTTATCGATATTTTTTATAGTGATTTTTTTCTTAAGACTCCCTTGCCCTCCAAAAAAGTAAAACTGAAATGCATTAAAATCAAAAAACACGTTTTTCGTAAATACTTAATTACTGTTTTAATTTATATTTGGCATATTTATTCAACAATTAAATGTTTTAAATAGATTTGTTTTATTTAAAAGTAAAATTCGTGATTATGGAAGTTATATAAAAAATGCTACCATCGTCAGAGTATTTTTGTTATAAAATCTAAACTACACTTTCGCGAGGCTTCAATCGAGTATCAGTATTGTTCATGCTTATTAACTTAAGTGTCCAAGACCAAAAATTCCGAGGTTCATAACTCCGATCGACTGACATCGCAACAATGAGAGGGACGATGCACGAATTGATCTCCGTGCATAAAGTAAATAGCGTTTTGGATTGCGTCCAAGTGACAATTAGCGATATTCTTATCGAGAGTCGATCTCTCAAGCCAAGAACCCGTCTAAACAGTTACCTACCATATGAAAGGAATGAATTGATCGAAGGAAAAACCGAATCAAGAAGCGATGGCAGCGTTACAATGATCCTGAGGATCGCAGGTTGCTGAATTCCTTAATCAGATATATTAGGAAGGTATGAGCTAAGTACAAGGATGACGTTTGGCGCAACCGGCTCATGGACATGTCCACAGATGACTTGTCACTGTGGGCATGTATACGTGGGCTAACCAAGTGTCGATCTAAGTGTATTGCGCTCATAAAAAAAAACAACGTTGAACCACAGGAGAAGACCGAGGTACTCCGAGATTCCATGCATATACTAAATGATAAATAATAGCTAATAGCGGATACACTTATTAACTATTATCAGGCGATTATCAGCTATTGGCTGATATCAGAAATTATTATCTGATAATAACCAATGGCTAATTATCACTTGATAACAACCAATAGAAGTGTTATAGCTGCTACCGATCATAGAATACAACTATTGGCTGTTATCAACCAATAGTTATTGGCTATTATCATATGATTATCAACTATTGGCTGTTATCAGAAATTATTATCTGATAACAACCAATGACTAATCATCAATTGATAACAGCCAATAGAAGCGTTATAGCTGCTACCAATTATAGATAACAGCTAATAGAGCATATAGCTGTGCGCTCCTGATGAAACACACACACACACACACACATATATATATATATATATATATATATATATATATATATATATATATATATACATACAGGCCCCCCCCCCTCAAGGGGATCGACCGCCAGTGTGCGAAAATATTTCGACCGCCCTCATTCCCAAATTTCACTTTTTCCATGGCAGATTATTGAATGATATTTATTAACTTCAAGGGAAAGGATAATCGAAATTTTCAGAGAAATGTACTAGAAATACAATGATAGTATGTATTTGTATTCGAAAATAGTCTCTCAGTAATATGTAATTAAACGCTATAATTAAGTAACGCCGAACAGGTCAAAATATTACATAGGGGCTGATGTGGCTAGACAAATTTAAAGAATGTGTGGTTTCACATATTTAAAAATTAAAGGTAACCGAGTGTTTTTCTTGGAATCGGCCACCCCTAAAGCTCGGCCGCCCGTGTTCATTGCATATATGGAAGAGGCGGGCCTGTATATATATATATATATATATATATATATATATATATATATATATATATATATATATATATATATATATATATATATATACACACAAACGGATAATACATTGAAACGTACTTTATAATAAAAAGTATTAACGTCGACGATTCTATTTTCAGAATTAATGAATCATCGACTGCGTACATCTGCAGTGTTTATTATTAATTATGTCGTTGTAATTTAAATAGCAAAGAATTCATTTACATTTTAAGCATTCCTTCATAAGATATATGAAAAATATTTATATTAATCGAAATATGTAGTAAATACGCTCCTGTGCTATCTTAGAGGTCGACTATGTGTTGACAGCTCCGTTTATTGGATACTAAGAGACAATTATTTCATTCCCGAAAGTATATTTGGCCACTAAATGGGTTCTTGGACGAGTCGTCAACATGCTGGCGTCGAAGAAATTGACGTTATTTCGAATCACGCCTACAAGTATCCTCCACGTTCAGGTAAAAACGAAGCCCGATTCTTTATTGGTATTTTTGACATGTCTCCGCTTATATGCAACTGTGTTATTTTATGTAGGAAATTATTTCGGGAGTCATTTTATAATGGGCGGGGAACGATTCGATACACCGCAACCAGAAGCGTATCTTTTTGGTGAAAATGCTGATTTAAATTTCTTAGGAAGTCGGCCAACACCTGTGAGTGATTCGATTTAAACAAAAATCATATTGTTTACCTAAGACGATTTTAAAAACTACTATTGTTGTGTTCGTAGTTTCCTTATCCACCGCCACAAGCGAACGAACCTACTAAAACACTTAAAAGTCTCGTCAACATACGTAAAGAATCCTTACGGTTTGTCAGAGCTCCACCCGATTGTGGTAAAGTTGTTCTTGAGAATACAGGCGGCATACAGATCGAACGAGACATAGAAGCAGGAAAAGGAGCATTGTTTAACGTAGAATTCACCTTTGATTGTGATGCTCGGTGTGCTGTGACGATTTATTATTTTTGTACAGAAGAAGTTACACCAAACGGTGTAATGTGAGTGTTGAATATTATATTTGTTTAAGAGGTTTTTTTTAAAAAAAGACATTAAAAAATATTTTATGTTAAATTACAGTTATAATCCAAAAGATTCTGGTATGAATTCAGAAACATTCCATTATAAACGAGGTGCAAACCAGCAGTTCTGTCAACCTTTGCATGTATTTAACCCTACTCGGTACTCCGATGATGAGTTGTTATATAATCCTGATCGTGAAGTAATTCCTATTGCGATACATTGTGTTGTTGAAGAAGGTCCAGAAGGTAATGCTATTATTATTCTTTTCTTATACGTACCTTATGAATAGGTGTACAGGACATTTCTTAGTTATTGTTCTAAAATTTTTTTAGAGCCCAAACAGTCACATACGACTATAGCGGTTGTTGAGAAACACACAGATGGAACGTATGTGTTGAAAGCACTAAAACAAAAAATATTTTTGGATGGATTAAGTTATTTATTGCAAGAATTGTATGGGATTGAAAATAAAAACAATGATAATAAGGTGTTTAATGTAACAAATGTATAATAGAGTAATGTATTATACGGAATGGTACGTTAAAATTTCTTATTTATAGAATACTTGCGACGATGATATGGAGGATAACGGTTCAGAATGTGTAATTTGTATGTGTGATGTCCGAGATACATTGATATTACCGTGCCGGCATCTTTGTCTGTGTAACTCTTGTGCTGACTCTTTAAGATACCAAGCAAACAATTGCCCGATATGCAGAGCACCGTTCAGAGCTCTTCTTCAGATACGTGCTTTGTATAAGACACACAGTATCGTGCAAGCACCGACAAGTCCTCCAGATGTAAACAAAATTTTTACTGTGCCGTTAATAAATTAACGTATCATCATATTTATGTTGTTCCTGTCAATATAAAGTGAAATTCAATTTTCTAGGGAAGTTGTGAAAATATTCCTGCAGGATATGAAGCAGTTCCTTTAATTGAAGCATTGAACGGACCTAGTCAACCTAGGCAACCGCCATCAGCTCCTGGAGAATTAATTGAAACTCCTGAAATGGAGAATGCAGTACAAGCAGCAGAAGTCTTAAATAGGTGCAATAAAATGAATAATAAAAATATAAATAATCAATTAAAGAAAATGTAAATTTTTATAGGTCTAATATGGAAAGAACGCCAGGAAAAGCAAGTCCGAAAGATTCTGGAGACTTTGGTAAGTCTCCCCGAGATCGAATATCCGGTACGGGAAATAACACTCCTGAGGTAAAAATTTATTAAACCTTTTAAAAAGAACATCTGTATTTATTATTTTAAACAATATGAATGTATCTTTTTATTTAGTTTAGAATGTCAGTGTTGATGCAACGTGAAGAAGAAGGAAAAGAAACACCTCGTTCTCCATTATTAGCACAAACACCGAATGGTAAACAAAGTAATTCACAATTGAATTCATCTCAGAGGAGTAATAAATGTACTAGGCCGAGAGATTCATTACGGTTGATGAATGAAAAAGCGGTTTTAGATAAAGAAGAGGTAATTTTTTTACTGAAAGAAGAATGTATTAAAAAATAAAATAGTAATTGAATGAGAATAAACAAGTGAAAGTCATATATTAATTTTATTTAGATTCAAGATGATGATAGTGAAGGAGAAAAGTTATCACCATTGTTGGATAGAATTAATAATCAACAAGGCATTTGTCCAGCACCTGCTTTGCATATGGATGCAGTTATAGAACCTATAGATGACACTGATACTGAACATGATGAACCGTCTTTAAATGAAATTGCCTCATTGAAAGAAAAAGGTAAATAAATATATGACTGATACTTATACTGACACTCTGCTACACATAATCTTTTTACACTTCTTTTATCACTTCTATTATAAGTTTTGTGTGTATATATTATATATACAAAAAAAAAACTTCAAACATTATTTTTATTTTATTTTTTTGTGCATAATTTTGCTTATAGGTTACGGTTGTTAACGCTATATTGGTGGTTTTGTGTTGTATATAGTTTCAATAAAAAGGGAAAATGTTTGGTACAATCTTACAAGTTACAGAATGATCTAAAAGAAAAACTAATACTACCATGACCTCATTTAGAGAAACAGCTAACATGTAACGATGAGGAGGCACCGTCGCGGGAAGAAAAAGCAGACGATTCTGATTATTTCACACCGGAAGAACCTGTACCTGCTACACTGAACTCGATGTATACCGAAAAAGAAAAACCTAATACCGCGCCATCTTCAATCGCACAGAGTTCGACTGAGAACACGCCGCTACGACACCCGCCGGGTGCATCTTTACCCGGGACGCCATTGAGTCATATTAGTGCCAGAAGTAGTGGAGACAGTTACAGCAGTAGTAGTTCTACCAAACATCTACTCGCTGTCGTCAATAGTAATAATACACACGGTGCTGAAAAACCAGTTCATATATAATTTCTTTTTATTGATTATTTTTATGCATTATAATCGTGCTTATAAGAAATTTATTTTATATTCAATTAATAGAAGAAACATCGCTCAATCAACAATGACATGAAAATATTTTTTATTACATTCCATGAATAAGTATAATTATTTTTAATTTCATCTCATTATTGTTATTTATTTAAATATAAATGTTTGTGCTTGTGTAAGAATATATATTTAGAGCAGATTGCAGTAATTTATATATCATGTAAAATATACATTATAAATGCAGCAATGAATGTATGTTTAGTAAGAAAAAAGAAATCATTATTGATTTGCTGTAACTTTTATTATATATATATATATATATATATATATATATATATATAAAATAAGCTTTTTTATTTGAATGACTGACAAAACAATTTATGATGTGGCTATTGATTTTAACCATAAGAATATTTTGTAAACATTATTGTCTGTAAGTTAATTTTATTATTATTTGTCAAGTTTTTACAGATTTGAACTAATAGTTAAAAAGTATGTTCATTTTGTGTATTGCAATGTATAATTTATGAAAATCATTTTGAAATGTAAATTTTGAATCTCGATTTATTAATAGAAACAAGAAATTAATTGTATATTTATTGATGGCATTTGTTTTATATGTAATCGTTTAAGTAATTGTATTTTCATATAAGTATTTCAATAATAGGTGTAATGAAACTAATATACGTGTGCGCTTATAATAAATCTGTATATATGTTGTGTATATCTATATAAAGAAGACAAAATAAAGTTTTTAATATTTAAGTGAAGTCCAATTTTAGTGTACAGAAACCTTATTTATTCCGTAGTTTAATTTTGTGATAACAAGAATAGTAGAATAAGTACTTAAGTTATATAAGTTTGAGCATGATTAATTTACAAGAGATTATCAATATAAAATAGCGAAAAAAAATGTTCAAGAGTGATTAAAAGTTTATTTAGTGATATAAATGAAACAATAATTTTGAAAATAGCGGTATATTAAAAAGTAAATCACGGAATAGTTTGGAAATACTAAAATCACTAAGATTGTTGTGTATTTAGTATTCGTGTGTTGTTACTATTTCCTGTTAAATGTGGACGTGAAGTTGTGAGTATCGTGCATTTAATGTATATTGTTATCATGAATAATCCTTTAATTGCTCATTATTTTTAAGATTAAGTTGTTATCAGAATTTTTGTATTTTATTTAATGTTTTTAATTACTTTATATTTTCGTCAAAAGTAAAAGTTTATATTTATTTTCAGTGCCAAGATGGGAAGACGTCCGGCAAGATGGTATGTAAATAATTAAAAAAATATTAATAAATGAAGTGTTTCTATCTTCAAAATTTAATTGCGTATCAATTAAATTCTATATGTAGTGTATAAAAATAATTTCAAATTATTGCAAATACTAAATAGGATTGAAATCATGATGATAACCTTTTTTTGCTAGACTAGAGTTTCTGAGAATTATAATGATTTTACATTTTTTTCTGAAGTGTCTTTTTTAGTAAATACAATTGAAAATTCGATTTCTGAATTTGATTTCAATTAGATTTGTTTTTGTTTCAGTTATCGGTATTGTAAAAATAAACCGTATCCAAAGTCACGGTTTTGCAGAGGTGTGCCAGATCCAAAAATTCGTATTTTCGATTTAGGCAAAAAGAAAGCATCTGTAGATGATTTTCCATTATGTGTACATTTAGTATCCGATGAATATGAACAGCTTAGTTCAGAAGCTCTCGAAGCTGGCCGTATTTGCTGTAACAAATACTTGGTAAAGAATTGTGGAAAAGATCAGTTCCATATTCGTATGAGATTACATCCTTTCCATGTAATTCGTATCAATAAAATGTTATCGTGTGCTGGAGCTGATAGGTAAGAATTATTATTTAAAAGACGGTACTGTTTTGATTTTTTTCCCACTACGAGTATATTTTCCGATCGTATATCATGACACGATATGTTCGTTTGTAGGCTTCAGACCGGAATGCGAGGTGCTTTTGGAAAACCTCAAGGTACGGTCGCTCGTGTACGTATAGGACAACCTATCATGAGTGTTCGTTCTAGTGAACGTTATAAAGCGGCTGTTATAGAAGCTTTACGTCGTGCAAAATTCAAGTTCCCTGGCCGTCAAAAGGTAAATAAGAGAGAGAGAGAAAGAGAGTGTGTTTTGGTAGTAATATAAGAGTGTAATGATGATACCATTTGTCATGCCAGACTGGAGTTTCTGAATATAATGTGATTGTAGTTTTTTTTCTGAAACACTTGCATATATTATTTCAATACCATGTATTAAAAATGATAGTTCTTTATTATATAAGATTTCATTTTTAGATCTATGTTTCTAAGAAATGGGGCTTTACTAAATATGACCGTAATGTATATGAAGATCTTAAAGCAATGGGCCGATTGGCACCTGATGGTTGTAATGTCCAGTACAGACCAGAACATGGACCTCTTACTGCATGGAAGAAAGTTCAAGAAGAGCTCTCAAATTGTTGATAAATTTATATGAGACATTGATTAATAAAGAATGTGATGAACCTCTGTCAGTTTGTTTATTCAAAAAATATCCCAAACATAAAAATAATTGTTATATGATAAATAAATATAATTTGTAAATGAATGTTTATATACCGTTTTAATTAAGCAATTTATGAAATATATTAAAGCTTTTCTTTTAGATTTCAGTTAATTTACATTTGAACAATTAAATACTTTATATTGTAATATGGACTTTTTAAGTATCCCTTTAATTGATATGCAACTTGTATTACAATAGAAAATACGAACGAAAAATCTATGAAACGGTTTGTTTTTAATTAATACACGTGTTGAATGCCGTTCAGAATATAAAAATAAATAAGCTTGTATTTTATTAATCAGTCGTTATAAATAGAATTGTTTTAAACGATGTTAATATGATGAATAGCGATCGGGCGTTTCTCTGTTTTCAAACAAAAAAAAAAGCATATAAAAGTATTGCATTGCAGTGACAGTGCTGTTGTTGATTTAGCAATTGAACTGAATTATTATTTAATTTTGACAACGTGATTAACGCCTCGTGTTTAATAATGCGTGCATACGCACCAGAAAGTGTATTTTATAATTTGATAAAAGTAATTTATAAATAACAATACTATTTCCTAAATACGTCTATTAATAACTCCGTAGGTCCGAGACAACTTATCCTAGAGGCGTTTTCTTTATTGTTTCGATATTTTTAGGGATATTTCTTATCAGCTGTTTGTGAGTAGCCGAATAAAGAGTATAAGTCAAAGAGGCACCACCGCGAGTTTGTGTAAAATGATCAATAATTTAATGTGTTACGTTTGAAATAGATTTGAAAATATTCATCATTTATGGTTTAAGAAGCGGATTCCACGTTAATGTATTGTGAGTGATTTGGTGACAATGCGATGGTCGGCCCGAAGGTACTCGACCTTGGAGTGGTTGATGAAATGTCTTGTTTTGGGGTGTATTCTGATAGGGGTAGTTTTATCACTAGATGACCCATATCGGCTACTTGGTGTCGGTCGGACTGCAACTATTCTGGAAATACGAAGAGCGTATAAACAGCTCGCCAAAGAATGGTGAGTCATTTTTTTCCATTTATTAGAGTATAATTTTTAGGTTAGAATACGTATATGTACATATATATATATATATATATACGTGCATTTATATTTGTTGATTAAAAGAAAAATGCTTGCTGCTATAAAAATGAAACAGTACTGTAAATTTGTATGTGTAATGCAGGCATCCGGACAAAACAGACGATCCACAAGCCGAGACTAAATTTGTGGAAATAAAACAGGCGTACGAATTACTGTCTGATCCAGAGCGTAGACATGCTTTCGATCAGCACGGTATTACTGAGGACACTTCGACGATGCATCCCCGTCACGATTACTCACAATACGCCCGGTTTAGTGCTGATTCTTTTGATGAATTCTTTGGGAGTGCGAAATTTCAATTTCACGATCAAGATATTACTTTCTTTCATAAAATATCAATTACTACTAGGTAAAGTTTTCATTTTTAAATACGAGGCTTGTTTAAATGTTTAAATACTGTAATTTTTTTAAAAAAGCATATAGATCGTGTGAAAAATGTAATTCTGTTAGTTATAATTAATTCAGGAAATTATTTGATTTTCATTTCTGTTTTTTTGTAGACATTTCGATATGAATCTTGTCCCGAAGAGTGTACGGACACCACATTTATTATTTTTTTACACCGATTGGTGCTTCGCTTGTGCACAAGCGGCAGGCGCTTGGCGACGAGTCGTAGAACAACTCGGTCCGCTCGGCGTCGGTTCGGCCGCCGTGCACGCGGCTCACGAACCTAACCTCGTACGCCGTCTCAACGTACACGCTGCTCCGTGTGTCGTGTTACTCATCGACGGCTCTACTTACGTTTATAAAGAATCGTTGTTTAGTGTACAGAAACTTGTCGGTGAGTGTATATTATATTTTTTGTTTTATTTGTTATAAGAGTTACTGAGGGAGAACACTACGATCGGAAAATTATAATTTTTTTTTAGATTTCATACGAAGTAAACTGCCATATAAATTAGTTCTTCAAATAAAAAACGATAACGTCGATAGTTTTCTTTCCGGTTGGGGTGACAATCGAGTACGCGGTCTGATATTCGAACCGAAATCTACGATTCGTTTACGTTATTCCCTGATAGCTTTTTATTATCGAGACCGCGTCGCCTTCGGGTGAGTCGACCCTATCGGTCTTTATGTGATTTCATTTCTTACGGAATGTGTTTTTTAGATTTGTGCAACTGCGAGATCCCGAGAGTGTGAAAGTAGTACAGCGGTACAGCGTTGCGTCAAATTTAGACACTCTCATTTTGTTAGATGAAGATCCTAATAAACCGCGTGCTAGTGTTTCGATGCATGATATTCCTGTTCCTACTTTACATAATGTGATATCTGCAAATCAGTATCTGGCACTCCCTAGACTTTCTTCACAGGTAATATGAATTGCATTGCATATTTTGTCTTTCATTATGTGCATTGTACTTTTATATAAATGTAAATATGTGTTTTCATTTATGCATTGTTCATTGGCATTTTTTTTTGATTAATAGCAATTTACAAATGAGTTTAATAAATTAGATAGTATGACTGTATAGCTTTATATATAGCTATATTTTTTGAATTTAATTTCAATTGATTAATCGACAGGGTATACTGGATGGATTATGCCCACCTGAATGGTCTCGCCCCCGTAAACGTTTATGTGCGGTCCTCGTGACAGAAGCCACCGATGACCACAACGCGGCTAGACAGGCGTTACGTACCTTCGCGAGACATGCTCCTTGGGGATCGGATCGGGTTCGTTTTGCCTATTTGTATCAAGAAAAACAGACACGATTTGTCGACTCCTTAAAAGCTGGTAGGAAATGAAAAATCTGTATACTAATATTTAAAAATTTGTATATGTATTTGATCGGTGATACATTTTCATCGCTGGAAATAAAAATGTACGTGTTTCATTCCAGGAGAAGGATGTCCAGTAGAACCTCTACTTCATATCGTTGTGATATGGAGAAGGGATACAACTAATGTTAAGTACGAATGGGTATCTGGTCAGTGGGCGGAACCAGAAGAAAATGGACAATCTCAAGCACCTGCCGGTGGTTTTAATGACACTCGGCAACGTTTAGAAGATACTATTCAAAGGCTATTGAAAACAACAGAGCCACTTACATACGAGGCTGTTGTTAATGTAAGAATTCATGTTTTTGTCCCCCCTCCCCCTCCTAGTATACTTTACAAAAATAATACTGATGCTTTATAGAAAATTTTAATTTTAGGATCTCTTGGATGAACATGCTCAAGGGATGATTTCACGGATTGTTACTAGATTATTAATGAGTGCAGAATTAATGGCTAATAGTTTCGGAAAAGAACATATCCTTCCTGTTGTCTCCATAATTGGTTCTATTGTTTGTGTCGTGGGAATTGGTTATCTTCTTGCTTACATGGTGTGAGTAATATTTTATTAAATGTATAACAGGTGTAAGTCACCATTGATGCCAAATCAAGGTTTTTCTTCAGAAAAATCAAAATTTGTAAATATATTGTGCTAGATTGTATATCGGTTAACTATTGATGAAATTTTTTAGTTATTGAATAGCTGATGATGATGATGATGATGATAATTATATGTGTTGTATATTTATGTGGATATAAACCTATATATATATATAATTTTTAATTCTTTGATGTTACACGGTTAATTTTGTAGTATAGAATGTTACGTGTGTTTTTTATTTTTTGTATTGTGTTTAGAGTTTGTGTTTGTAGTTTTTTAATTTTGTCATATTTTTTTTCTTTATAATATTGTTAAAATATCATAGTCGCCAAGAAGAAGAAAGTATAAAGCGGCAACAGTTCAACAACAAAGAAAATTGTAATAATAACAACGACTTTTCACCACGTTCTCGTAACTATCAGCCGGAATTAAAACTTCATGAATTGCGTGCCGAAAAATATAACGGGCTTGTCAGGCTACTGAAACCTGGTTGCAGAACTATCATTCTCCTTGTCGATGCTCAGTCACGGTTACAGCTATTGCCTGAATTCCATAGAATCGTGTGGCCGTATAGAAAGTGAGTGTTTTTTCATCATCGATCGTAAAATATTCGACAACGCTGCTTATTTATAGGAATAAAACTCTTATGTTCGCGCATATGTCCGTGGAACGTGGCCTGGATTGGTATCGTGAACTTCTCGAGATGTCTCTACCGGAACCGCGCCGCTTGAATATCAATCCTAGAAATTGTGTCGGGACTGTCCTTTCCTTAAACGGTCACCGTAAATATTTCTGTATGTTTCATGCGAAACATCCGGAATCCAACAAAGGCGGAAAGGTGAGGTTTTATTAAAAACAAATTATTTATTACAGAATCGTCGTGCAAAGAAATAGCTTAGTAAAATTGTATTTGTTTATTGATTTTCAGAGAATGAACAAAATGACAAAAACTCTACAACAACCTGCTGATCCAGAAGCAGGCGCTTTTATTGGATTTGAATCAGAATCAACATCTGATAGTTCAGATGATGAAACAGGTGGTATATTATTACAGGGAACTCTTCTCGAAGGGCTTCCTAATTGGTTGGATCGTCTTTTTGAAGGGACAACACATAGATATTATATAAACTATTGGCCTGATTTCACAGCCAAATAATTTGATTGCTGGGGAACTTTTTTTTTTAATTTCTATTAAATATATTATTTATTTATTCTTATTTATTTATTATTTGTGTTTGGCACTGAATTATTTTGTTTTCATTGCTATTGTAGTATAATTACAATTTTTCGTATGGATTTTCATTAATTCTCTGCTGAGTATGAGTGCAATTTATTGAAATCAATATAACAGATGTAAAACATCTATTATGAATACATACGTACACGTGTTTTTATAAGTAGTCAGTTACACGTGTACAAATGTTAAATTTTTGATCAAAACAGAAATATTTTTTATGATTCATAAACTTGTGGAGTTTTATTCTATTAAGACGTCAGTTGAATGGAAACTATCATTTGTTATCTATGTATCACATAGCGTTGTTTTATTGTTGTATTTGTATGTATTTTATTTATTCAGATATGTAATTTATTTATTTTGCAAATTTATATCAGTATGTATATATACATATATATATATATATATATACATAATTTTTTATATATACATACATACGTAATTATATGTATGAATGTGTATATAGTAAAGAACAGTTTTCTATTTGAATGTTGAAAACAAAAAAATCACTGGTTTAATTTAGAAACCCTTTTCTAATTGTTCCTGTTGTGCAAAAATTATAAATTTGATAATTGTTTGAATTCCTTTTCTCCAAGGTATGTGGCAGACAATCTTTAACTCTTTAGTTTCAAAACACTGCTGTGTTAATAGAACAGGGTTTCATTATATACTGTGTTTAATGATGAGCGTAAAGTTATTGATTATTTTTTTTTTTTTTGTAAATTTAAGAAGTAATGTAGCAGCATTTGAAAAAGTATACAGCCAAATTGTAAAATTTATAAATCTCTTTAAACAAAAAAAAAATTAATCGTAGAGCCTTAAAAATTTTACACTTGCAATTTCACAAAGTCTCTAGATAACTTCTAGAGGTATTTTAGAATAGCATACCTAGGTAGACATTTTCAAATTGAAACATAAACCATAGGTAAAAAAATTGTGAAATGAAATTAAACTCAAATAGGTATTCAGTAGTCATTTCTTAAAGTAACAAAAGTTTTGATTTGATCCCATTTTTTTCCTACAGTCAAGTATCTTTTGTTTCCTAAGTTTTTCTTCCCCTTTTTTCATATACTAAATTGTAGTTTTTCTGTCAATTTCACAGTACACTTTTTCTTTGTATTTTTTTTGTAAAAAATATGTTTTCCTAATTTTTTGAATTTATTATGTACTTTTATATATATTTATATATATATAAAAGTACAGTTTTTATATATATATATATATATATATATATATATATATTTATATATATTATATACATATACACTCACTCACATATACTCATATACGTACAAAATGAAACCCAAATTACATACAATGAAATATATCTGTATTTATTGCTGAAAGTAAAACAATACTTGACTGTAGAAGTAAAATACAAGTGCTGTGAAAAAGTCATCATTTCAAAACCGACATAAATTTTTGAGTGTAAATTCA
Source organism: Neoneuromus ignobilis (assembly GCA_029203775.1). Lineage (NCBI taxonomy): Eukaryota > Metazoa > Arthropoda > Insecta > Megaloptera > Corydalidae > Neoneuromus > Neoneuromus ignobilis. The sequence continues at coordinate 1,790,758 of CP092090.1, read as the reverse complement.
TTACAATATGTAGATATTTCAGTAATTTCAGATAATATTGTTAAATAAAATAATAATAATTAGCCTTATTACTCATAACTAAAACATATATTTTGAGTAAAGATTTGTATGGTTCTGTTTAAAAAATATCAATATTGTTTAGTAATTATAAAAACCATCTGTATGTTATGTGCATGCATAAGTATATAAATACACATGCATATCTACATACATTCGTTTTTAAACTTTCTATGAGTAAAATTCAAAGAAATATGGAAAATTTAAATGATAATCACTTTTGCACACTGTTATAATATTATATAAATATTTATCGTAGGGTATAGGATATCTTAGTGCCATAAATTCGAAAGTAGCATTTTGAACAAAAACAAAATTGTTACGATTTTCTACGATTGAACGTGACGTTTAGGTACTGCTGTTATTAGGTACTGCTGCGATCGCTTGAAGATTCCGTTGAGTTTCGAAAACGGTTCGGTTGTTTGAATTCGATTATCTTACGATTCGTTTCACGGTCTAGTCACGTGCGGTTCTTCGCAAACCGTTTCGAAGACTGTTACGATTTCGAGTGGTTTTTCGTTCGCCCCCGCTTGTATTATTTACGCGTACTCTTCGTTCTCGGTCGAAGAAACGGCGTTCTTTCGAGCCGGGAGTACGTACGTGCGTCGGTCGGTCGTGAACGTTCGCCGTCGGAGGGTCGGAGTCCGTAGAGGCGTACGTCGTGCGATATATGTTATCGTTGTATATATTTTATTTTGACCGTACTGAACTTGATCGAGACGAAACGACCAATTTTATTGATACTAATACTTGTAAATGTTCAATTCGCTGTGTTCATATCGTATTAAATACATTGTAAATATAATCAACCGTTGAGTTTATCGTACAAACGTTTATTCATCGAGTCATAGCGGTCATGTAGTTTAAAAATCCGACGTAAATTTAGCTTAAAGCGTCGAGTTGCACTTGACTAGATTCGGCTTTCGATGTTTATAATGCTGCTGTTACATAAACGATTTAAAAAAAAGAGCTATTCAACACAGATGACGAGCTAGTGATTGTTCTAGTCATTTTTATATATTTGTTCGTTTTCTTTTTTAATTCTTACTTTCATCGGAACATAAGAAAATTATATGTTTGGCATGAAACTGTTAACTTGTTAATGTGTCGCATTTTATGTAATTAAAAATGTTTTGTGATGGAATATTGGATATGATTTAAGTCATGTTACATAACTTATTCCATAGTAGACCGAGCAGTTATTAAAAAAAGTGGTACCTGCAACCATAATTTGAAAGTGTGTTTTTTATTCTATAAATTATACACATAAGTAATAAATATATATTTATTCCATTATTTAAACAAGTTTCGTCGTTATTGTTGTCCTGATCGTTACGTTCCTAAATTCCCCACAAGAAAGTACAATCACATTCGAGTACTAAATGTGCATTATTTTTTTTACTCTATTATTAATTTTGTTAAGCTACATTGAAAGCGTATGTCTCATTTTGAAATTTCTTACAATTGTTGTGCTGTATTGATAAAATCAAGATTTTAATAAAAAGAAAATTACTACAAAGTTTGATTCAGCGTTGATTTTTGGAATTGAAAATATTTACATATTATTCGAAGGTTTATAGATGTGAATAAATAACATTTTTGACAGATATCGCTTTTGTGCTTTATATATATATATTATACGATGAAGGTGAACGACGACAAAATAAAAACCAAACTGTAAATTTCTCCATTTATGTTCGTGCACATTTACACAACGAGAAATTTAATTGCAATTAAAAGCATATACACTGAAGTTCATACAACGTTTGTTCATGTAACATACTTTACGTTTTATAAAAAACGAAAGTATGTTTTACACATCAAGTACAATAAATCATTATATGCTCGAATATTTCATTTACTACATTCCAAAAAAACTGTCAGTTCATTTCATTAAGGACTAAGGACCGGCCGGTTTAAATGTACTATTTATATCTCGTTCACAATTCGAATAAGCTACTCCTATTCCAAAACCGGCTCCGGTGATTATCGGCCACTTTCTTCTTTTAAAAAACAACAATGAAAAAATGGTTCCCAAAACGACACCTCCACCTGTAAATGTAGTCAATGTACAGTGATTACGTACTGTTTTAAATATATAGATAAAAGTATGGTTAGAAATTCGGCAATATAGAATATACAAGTTTAAATACAATAAATAATCTTTTGATGACAAAGAAAGCGAATTTATGTGACAGATTACCGAATTTAATCACGCCATCCGTTAAACATTTGTCCCATTTTCTACCTAAGTCGTCTTCGACCCACACATTTGAAGCCATTTTCGGTGGCAAGTCATACAGTGGTTTAGTTACGTCAGGCATGATATAATTAATTTACATGAAATTTACAAAAACACCAATGCACGGAAGGCGGTCGTTTGAAAACATTGAAATCATAATGATCTACAACAGAAACTGTGTATTTGGAAAATATTCTGAAAGGGGATATTTTTTCAATGTCAAAACGTTGCCAGTTAACGTGAATAAAGAAATAATTGAATCGTTTGTAAATTTTATTCCGGTTCCTTTACAAACGCACGGTAAACAATCGCGGTAATACAGGAATCCGTTTCGCGTTCTCATTGTTGTCGATAGATGGTACTGTCGGAGGCGTACTGTTGCAATCAGCTGTTTTGTAAATATGGTGGATTTTGACAAATTAATAAACTTAAACAAGTCGGGTCGCGGTTGAAAAAAGCTGTTCGTGCGATCGCGCAGCGTCCATTCGGATTATTATGACTGCGGATGCTGTGTTTCTCGAACGCCGAACGCACGTTTCATTTAATATTCGTTTCGAATCCGCTCGTCTCGTCGGGAACATTACAGGTGAACGGATACCTAATTTATCAGGTTATATGTTCGAGTGACGTGTTTGTGTTCGGACCGCGGCGTTTGCCGAATTTCTCTCCTCCGTGCGAACGGACACTTTCGGATCACGAGTGCTCTCGCGTGATGTGCTCGCTCGTTCGAATCGGGGATCCGGGTTCGGCGTTCGATTGACAATGTGTCGCGACGATAACACGGAACGTTCGAATTATTTTCGCGATACATGGAGTCGTGCTGTCGCAAAATCGGTCGCCGAGTTGTCTGTCGCTATGGCAACGCATCTCCGATTCCATGGCCAACGAGATCAAGTAACATGTTCCATCGGACGCGGACTGCAGTCGTTTAGAAAAATGCAGTAAAACGCGCACGTTCCGTTCGGAATGCTCGTTCGCGGATTTCGTTCGTCATCTCGAAACATGAAGCTCTCGCGACCATCGTCGAACGTATAGCCGTGTAGCGTTTTCGTTTAGAAAATGGCGAAGGATGAGGGCAACGATTCAGAAGATATGGACGACTCGCAACGTTTCGTGCTCTCGTGTGTCGGCGACTACGACGAAGAGAACGTGACCGTAACGGACAGCGTGAACAATATGGACAACAATGCGAACGCTGGCGACGATCAGAGCAAAGCGGACAGTTCGTCGGAGCGCGATGTTTACGGTGGTCGCGCGGCCGAGCATCAAGGTCAGCAGCGCTCGGCCGACGAAAAGGACATGTCGGAGACGAGCGACGCGACCGACAAGTCGACGAAAACGAATCGGGTCGACGGCGCGGTCAAGACGAAAGAGAAATCGTTGAAGTGTAACTTGCTCGTCGGAGAGACGCCGTCGACGTCGCGGATATTCACCGTCGGTTCTCTGAGTCACCGCAACGAACTGACCCCGCTCGCGGATCGTAGTAGCTACACGAACGTTAATGTCAATAAACATAAGACGCTCACGCGGATAGGTAATAAAACCAACGTAGAAATAAGTTTTAGAAGCGACGATAGTTGCGCGGCGACAAAGCGCGCCGAGTGCCGTGCGTTCCGGACGTCGGTCGGCGACGATTCGGACGTCGAGGTCGCGCGCGTGCTCGACCCGAAAGTCTGCACGGACGACGAAACGTGCGTCGCGAGGCACGCGTTCGACAAAAGGAACAATTCGTACGAGAACGTCGTGTTTCGCGACAGCCACGCGCAGTTGAACGGCTACACGGCCAAGTGTGAGTTCCTCAAGTGCACGAATCTGAAGTCGAAACCGTGTTCGTCGGGCGACGAGACGCCGTCGCCGCGTTGCGGCGCGACCGGCGACGATAACGTGCTGACGGCCGTGTTCGACGTGTCCATAGGTTCGTGGAAACTCGAATGGCGTATCGCGCACGGGACGGCCCGCAAGTCGGACGACGTCGAGCCGAGCGACAAAGACTTCATAGCGCTCTGTTGTACAGGTGAGCGTGCACTGACGTCCATTGCTAAAATAACAAACGAACGGGTGTTTCTTACCGATGTGCTTTTATTCGAACGAAGCAGCACAGATAACACGATCTCTTTCTCTTTTATTTTATATGTTCATATAACCGCGCGAAAAGAATTTAACGAAGAAAAAATTAAATGAAAGTTAAACAGTCATATTTATTATCGATTGTCCAATATTCACAAATGTTTCATTTTTCTTAACTTTTAAAAGATTTTTTTTGACATTTCAGTAATTTTGGAATAAACAATAATTGATTGCAGTACAAAAATGTTTACGTACAGTAATTAAAAACATATCCCCCCTCCACCACCAAATGAAATAAACATCTTTTCGGATGTCCTTTTTGATAGATAATGTTCTTTGAACGATTTTGCATCGATCATTTCAAAGTATAATTAGGGTCAATTTCATTCCGTTCTTCTATAATTGTCTCTTTTAACATATTTTTGGATGTAATGCTATGTTTATCAAATCGCCATTTGAAAAATTCCTAAATATGCTCTATAGCAGCGTTCGTCGACCTTTTTACACCTGCGGACTGGGGAAAATAGAAGAAATATTTCGCGGACCTGCTGACGACTAAGATAGAAACAAAAACCAATGTCAATAGTATTTTATTTATCAAATTCAAGGTTAAAGAGTACATTTTTAGTTAATACGACATCTGCTGCTGCTTAGAGGTTAGCTGGAGCACTGTTTCTAAAAAAAATATTAGTTTTTATTTAGAAAAAATAATCGATTCTATGCTGAGCCGCATTAAATGCGTTATTCAAAAAAGGGGAGGTCTAACAACATTTAACCCTTATCGGTCGTATGTCACCTCTGACGTGACATTACAACTTTGCTCTATCAGTCGTATGTAACGTGCGAGGTGACAAGACTGAACAAGTAACAACGTCCTCATTGCTGAATGTACACACTGTATGTTTTTACAGTTTAATTCTTACTCGAAAGCAGACAACACGTTCTGTCATATTTCAGTAATTATTTTACTTATATTATAATATTTTATTCCTCCAAAAATGAATAAAGAAAACTATAACAATATAGGAAGTAACAGTGATAGTTGTAGTGAAATATGTGAAAATTTTCAAAATTCGGCAAGTGATTTTAATTCTTGTGATGAAGCTGCATATGTTGCAACTTCATTCCCAATGGAAGCATAATGACTGCATTGTATGTTCCAATCGGAAGTTACCTGGAGGAAGAAAGACGACTATATACTTCTGCGAAACTTGTAACAGAAAACCATTCCTTCATGTAGGAAAATATTTCCAAAAATACCACACATTGAAAAAATATAAATAACATTTAAGCTTGAAGATTGCACGTTTAATAAAATGTAAACATTTAAAGTGTCAATATAAATATTTTTATGCACAAAACTATCTTTTTATATCAAGTAACCTTAGTTACTCTTCTCTTACAATAAGTACTCAAATATATCTCCGATCTAGCGGAAAGTTAAGTACAAAATGCTAACGTCCGATAAGGGTTAAGTAATAAGTCTTTTTTTATGTTGATCCGCCTACAGTTGAAAACAATTTAATTTGTAACAGTTTTATGCCCCCATTACATGATTTGTTTGAGTTTTGTTATTGAATAAAGACCTCAATAAAACAGTATTCCTTCGCTTCGCTCATTTTGAACGAAATAGATATTTCTATCCATTTTAGAAAGAGCATAGACATACAAAAAACTTCTAGAAGGCACATTTCACCTATCTATTTACACGGAGAAAAATACCGAAAAAACCCGTTTTATTTACGTGTCCGGATTTCAGTGGGCGCGACTGTATTGAAGTAGCACGTCTAAATGTAGTTAAAAAAAAGTTAAATGTATGCAGACTTTTTTGATTGTTACAATCACATTTTCCAGTGCAAAATAAATGTAATTTTGAGAAAACTCCAATCTGGACAATCGGTAAAACGATATAATAAAACAAATCTATTCGAATCAAATGTTGATACAAGTTCACTAGAACTAGAACAGTCATGTATGTAGTATTTTCGAATTAATTCGATCCGGAAGATCGTCAACGAACGAGCCAAACAACGAAATATATTTTTGTCTGTGCGCATTGTATGCTTTTCGAACGGAATAACATTAATCCTCATTGTAAACAATCGGTCGTCAGTCATCGGCGCGACAATAGCGAAACGGTCCCAGAATGGTTTGTTCGCAAAGAAGATTAGGGTTACATCCCTGATGTCACGTTCGGATGACCGCACGGCCGACAGGTGTCGTCGGTGCGTGTCGGTCTGGTGCACACGAATATAATTACGTACAACACCACTTCCTTCTTTACGACCGGATAGCTTAGCGTGTCTTAATCTCTGGATCGGACGATTTCGCTCGTACGGTCCGTCGCGTCTCCTGTTCGATTCCGTTGACGGGCAGAGTTCGTCGCGACAATTCCAACGAGTTTCGTTGTTCGTTGATGATACGTCGATTTATTCAATAGTTTATCTAATATTAACAACGGCACTCTTAATAATAAGCTTATTTCAAAATTACACTATTTACATGATCGAGACAGCAGATAGGAGTTGCCATGTTTTCATTATTTCGATCTCTTTCTATAATATTATTGAATATTTGTATAATCAACTATTTTGTTCAATTATCAAGTATGCGTTTATTTTTTAATTCGTTGCCTACTACGAAAAATAAAACAAAAACGATATTTTATTTTAACATATGTATACACGGTGGACCTTTCCACACTATCAACGTGCATACAGTATTCACGGCCCATTACCACTCGTCTCACACTCTTTTTTTTAGGTGGGGAAGTTTGTCGGTAAGAGGGTGTGAGACGAGCGGTAATGGGCGTGAATACTGTACGCATGTTGACTAGTGTGTTAAGGCCCGGTCCGTCCCAAAAGTATCCAAATTTTGTTATTTACAATTTTTATTATTGATTATTTAGAAGAAATAAAATCTTCACAATGGCTAGACAATATTTGAAAATAAATATATTCGGTATAGATGTATATTAGTATCGGTTGAAATATTTTTCAGATCTCTGAAATCTCGCTGAATCGTTTTTTATCTGCAATTTATGTTTTGAAAACACGAAACAGTCACAGGATGTCAAATCAGACGAATAGGGCGAATGATTGAGCACCCGACACCTTTATCTATTTGTAATCCTTTGTGTGTGTAAATTCAGACTGTAAAAAATTGAAATGCATTTCGTTGATCTCTTTGTTCCGCATCGATTAATTATACAGTTTCTGCAGTCATTAAGTTAATACTATTCTCGACGAAACAAGCACACAATCTGGTGCAGCAGGACGAATGCAGTCGACTGTTTTATTGAAATTTATATGTCGATTTCCTGTCACACTAAGCGAGTACAGTGGGGTCAAGCGAATTTTGTAACATATTCGACAAATATATATATATATATATATATATATATATATATATATATATATATATATATATATATATCACATCTACGGTTTGCTGACCACGTATTACTTATAAATGAAAACCCGGATCAATTAAAATGGCACTTGAAATATTTTCAGAGAAAAATAGAAGAATCAGATTAAATATAAACATGAACAAAATTAAAATCATGTGCAATAGATTTGTATACAAAGTAAATATACAGTCAGAGAGCCAATATTTGTTCCAAATGGATGGGATATTTGTGAAAAATTATACGGTGATTTTTTGATTGAGAATGAGGGCATCACGGACAGTATTTGGAAGAATGAGTAACATAATGAACAGTCAAATACCATTGAACTTGAAACGGAAAATAAATAATCAATCTGTACTACTTATTTGCACGTATGTGTCAGAAATTTGGATATGAAATGCAAAAACTTTTGACGAGCCAACAAAACATGGACAGAATAATGTTAAGAATTTTTAAATGTGATTGGAAAATTTGTAAATGAGTATGAGAATAGATAAGATGATGATATAATAGAACAAATAAAATCAATGACATGAGTATGGGGAGGATCAGTAATAAGAGAATACAATAAATGAATAAAAATAAAAATGAAACGGCGACCAAAAGACAGGAAGAGATCAAGAAAGACTTGATCAAAGATGGAGGAATGAAATTGTGAAGTCGAATGGACGTGAAAGTTGGATAGGATTAGTGGCAGACAGAAAATGATGGACAAATCTTGGAAAAACTTTTAAAAACAGCTAATTGATATAAACTTTTGTTATATTTACAGCTGGGTCTGTTTTTGTGCGGATTATTTTAATGCGGATTTGAAGTTATGCGGTTCGTATTTCTTCTTAGTAACTTTTTATACCGATTTTTTTTAAGAATTACTTTAAGCGGTTATTTAATTCGACGAAAAGCTCTTCAGTTTTATTAACAAATGAAGGAATCAGAGCCATTTACTTCCGCTTCTCTAATTTTTCAATGTAAGTTAAGTCTTTTTTTGTGCGATTTTTTTTAATGCAGTTTTCTGCGAAACGTATCTACCGCATAAAAACAGACTCAGGTGTATATATATATATATACACACTTTAAACTCTTAAAATAACTCTTTAAACTCGTGTCTGATTCGCAACATTGTTTTTAATCCGCATCCGAACGAACGCGTGTTTATCTGTACAAAGCTTTGTTTATTTACACAACAACGTCGTCTCGTTGCTTTTGTTTCGCCGTCGAAAAAATGTCCAAGTAAATACAAACAAGCGTAATACCTGTGTAGAAAAGATTCGTCGATCTTCAAGGAACGACGCGGGGTCTCCACGTCGCGCGTTGAATTTTCTACGAGGAAGAGAACGTTCGTTTGGGCGTGCGGTACTGAGTATGAACTTGCGTTTAATAGATGACCTGACACGAAGTGGCATTTGACGTATAACATAACAGATTCAGTTAATGTAATTATATACGTCAATGAAGTGAATCGTAATTAGAAAATTCAATTATGAATTAATCCGTACGCTCGAGTGAGTTCTGTGAATTATTTTACAGCCGTATTTCGTTTTCGACATGAATTATTTATTAACTCGGACGGTGATTTTTTTCCAGTTTGTGATTTTCGTACGACGTAGACGGAGTACGGTATTCGAAGTCTCTAGCCTAGAAAACTCGTACGATTCGACCGTTAGCGTTCAATAGAATATGGAAATTGTTGAAATTCAGTCAAGTTATGAATTTTGTCATTGAAACCGAACAATTCTTCATTTATATTTATTTTTCCTAATTTTTTTTGTTGTTAAATCTTTAGATGATGCAGGTTTTCATTATGGAATCGAAGCTACAGATCAAGTGTTCTCTGTTATAAAATATAGACAAATTGAAGCTGGATCGTGACGTTTATAAATATTAATTATAACAATACGTTTGCAAGACTGAAAATCCGATGAATAAATTCGTCAATTATTCATGTGTCGTCGTAGAATCTACGTCTCTCGTTCCCAGTCATTGTTAAATGATTTATGAGTGTTGACCACTAGGTTTTTTTTTATCATCCAAGTCATTTTAATTCGTTGTGATGGCGCTTGTTCATTTTATACTTCAATTAATATATTTTTAATTCGAAAATTGTTCATTATTTTTCTTTCAAAATTCGTTTAAACACAGATGCATTTCTATGTATTCATCTTTTATTCTTTTTTATCTTAAGTTGTGCGTGTTTTTTTTCTTTTTTTAATATGTTAGATTGATCTTTGTCTTTGCAGATTTTTTACTTGTTTTAAATATAATCGTACTCTTTTTATAAATATATATTATAAGAAAAAACCCATTTTGCTGATGATTTCATATCTTGAATTTTCGGTAAATATATTTTAAGACATTTTTTGTTATCGATTTTAATATTGTTTTTTGAATGATGAAGACATATCATTGAAACGCTCACTGAATATATATATATATATATATATATATATATATATATATATATATATATTTGACAGCTGTTCTAAACACAAATGAATTTTCACCCCAACACCACAATAATTTAAATTGTTCAATAATCACTTATTGTTCACTTGTTTTTTATAATTATATAATTTATAATTATATCGGGTGATGCATTTCGATGGCGATGCCATCATCGTCAGAGCCTTTCTAAACTTAATAAAGTTCCAAGAGGGGTTCTTTTCTTTCTTATTTAATAAGACTTTTTGTATTAGAGTTCCATGACAGTTATGTACTTAAGAGATGAGAGTGTTATCCCAAACCGAATCCGCAATTTGTGAGATTTTCTAGCCGAGAATCGAATGTAGTCTCTTGCATGAGCATATTGGTTTATTAAAAGAAAAACAATTTGATCGTGTAGATTAAATGAAATTATTAATAAAATAAAAGAAAGAATATATAAACATATATGTTTATATCCAAGGTTGTTAATGCTATATTAGTAAAGAAGTCTGCGTAAACAATTGCGAAACATGTATTTGTTTGTAACATACTAATGTAAAACATGTCATGAACACATTTTTATTAATTTATTTGTATTAATTAGCCAATAAAGTTGAAAAACACTTAGTTTCATATTGAAACAATAATAGAAGATCGTATAATAATGAAGAGTGAACGTTTGAAATAACGGCACGCACGGGAACAAATAATTTGTTGTACCTGGATGGGATTTTAACCTCAATTCATACATTTCGAAGTCTGATAAACATGAGAGAAATTTTAAAAAGTATTTTGAAATTTTCACGTCAATTTAATTTTTATTTTGTAAATGTTTGTATTTTATATATATATATATATATATATATATATATATATATATATATATGTATATAACAGAAAATACATTAAATTATGTGGGTGGTTACTTTAATAGCGTTAATGAATATATTTCCAACTGCACTGCTAGACAAAGAACATCCTTATTATGTATATCTACATTAGAACCACCAAGTAATTATTTTAATTGACTGTAAATTGCAGTCTACTGTGTAATGCACCCTATATCTACATAATAAAATAATGGTCTCTTTATATACGACAACGTTTATATATATATATATATATATTTGAGAGAGAGAGAAAGACAAAGATATATCTTAATATTTGCCTAAGAAGAATGTAGGATCGCTTCTAATTATAAAAAACGTCACTGTTTTAGGTTTTTCTTCGCGTCATTTATTTTTATAACTTGTTAAGTAAAATTAATTGTTGAAAAAGAGAATGGTTAGAGTATTAATCCGTGAAATATCTTCTGTAAATGTCTTTTTCATTTAGTATACGGAATAAATTATATAATAAATGCAAAATGTTAGCAAACAATATTTTTACATCTCTGTTTTCATTTCCAGGTGCTTCTCATAAAACGAATTTCTATTTTATTTTCAAGTGCTTCTCATAACGATTTTTCGACTGAAATATTTATTCGTAGTGATTATGAAAGTGGTCTAAATCGTATGTTTTTCGTTTTGAGATATTTTCACTTCTGCGTTTGAATTTTTAAAAAAATATTTTTTTACGATGACAAACAGAAAAAGTAAGTGTATTTATTCTTGTAAAATAATTCTTTTATGTAATTATAAAATTTTAAGAATAGCTTGTGACGAGACATGTTTTTTAATATCTCAACTGAAATTAATAAAAAAATCAAGAGAAGACTTATATAAAAAAGTAATAGATTTTATTTGAAAAAATTCAGTAACGAAATAAATTTTCACGTTTAAAAATTATGTTTGATTTTTTTATATCATTTCCAGTTTGTGATTTTTTGAGAGTTTTAAAATAGTCGTGATAAATCGATGGTATATATGGTAAAAAAATCTGTCACATCTTTGTATTTTTCCTTCGTCCAAATAATGTGTTCACATATTTTTGGTGTTCCTCGTTTGGGCGTAAGAACTAAGATATGAAATTCCATTTCATCATCTAATGATGTATAAAAAAATATATATTAGGATTTTTTAAAAAAAACTTTATTCATTGTAACTGTAACCAATTAATACGATTCCCATTAGTATTTATTATTCGTTTTGTAATTGATTTTTCTAGCTCTTTGAAAAAAATCTTCCGGATCATCCTATCCTATGCACTGCAAACGAAGTTTTTCTAAGACACTGAAATATTAGCTCATAATAATTCTCAGGAACATGCAGGTAATTTATCTTTCTCATTATCATCTCGACCGCTCCAAAATGATAAAACAGTACTTAATTTTTTATTAAATATGAGGATTTAAAATATAACAAACGTTTATTTTAATAATGAATAAAATCATGCGATACAAATTAGCAATTAATAAGTTAGTAGAAAAACAAAAGAAAAAAACAATTATTATATTAAATTGTCGTATATGAAAATGGCGGATTTTCTAATGAAACTTCAAACATATTTGTATAACATTTTTAAAATTAATTTTTATTAACCCGTTCGCTACCAGGGCTTCAGGAGAAAAACCGCCACGACAGCCCAGACGTTTTATTATTTAAATATGATACCAAATTGTCATTAATTTTTGTGAGATGTATTTATAACGTTTTCTAAATGAGTGAAATTAGCAATTTTACAAACCGACACACATATGTTTTGAAATATTTATTTATACATAGCTCAATTGGTAGTCCTGTAGTTGCTTTACAGATTTCACAGGCATACATAGTAGACTTCGTAGGCATACGTTAACTTTTTTTTTAAGTAGAATAACTCCATTTTTAGAAAAATATGAGTTAATGACATTTTTAGGTAAACATAGATGTACTCTTTTTATATTTATAATAACACAGTCAAGAGTGTACACTATACTCATAAATTAAGCAAAAAAAAAAAATTCTGTATAGTTTTATCGTGAGAATATTATATTAGAAAGTGGTATAAGTCCATTTATTCATACATTGAGATATTTAAAAATTAATTATATAAAAAATTTTCAAAATTGTTTTGAAATTTTTTTTTGAAAATTTTTTGGAAAATTTATAAATAAACAATTATTGTTTATTTATAAATTTTTAAATAATACAACTAAAAATATTCCAAAATGGATTTTTCGTAATTCAAACGCAAACCTTTAAATATTATATCTCAATGTATAAATAAATGGAGTTATTGCACTAACGAAAACAAACGGCTCAATTTGTTATTAATGAAAGTGGTATAAATCCATTTAAAATTAAATGTATATACATAATGTTATAAAAATAAAAACACTATATACTGTATATTGGCATACGTGCCAATAACCTCAATTTCGCACTATATACTTGGGCATACATGCCAATTACCTTTCGTGTTGTTTGATCAATTTTTAAATACCACGTGGATTTAATTTATTATTATTTCTTTGATTATTTAGTTATTTTTACATAAACATAGTTTAAAAAATATAACTTGAACTTAATAACGTTTACCAATATCTTTTAATTCATTCAAACATATTCGTATAAATATATATATATATATATATATATATATATATATATATATATATATATATACATATATATTCGTAACGCCCAGATCTTGTACAAAAATGTAATTATCGGCAGACCAATAACCATTCTGTATCTTTTTTATTGTTTTTAACATAATTCATCTGTTTGCGGCACGATTTGGTACAAACAGTTATCATAAACTGATAATAATCATCCGTCACACATTTGTGACGCTGAGCTGAGGTAAGAAAATCGGGTCGTCACATATGTGTGACGCTGTTAGCGAACGAGTTAAGCGAAAAAATTCTTGCTTCAATAAAACCGTACTTTTTACCTTTTTTTTTTTAAAAAAAAATGCGTTCATTGTAACTTAGATCATTGCCGTACGAATTTAGCAACGAATTCATTTTTTAAATTTTTAACTTGACCACTCGTACGTTTCATCGGAATCTTGCATCGAACAAGTCATTAACTTCGCTCCATTATTAATTTTCCTATTTAAAAACTAGTGAATTTTTCAGCACTTGTAATGATAGACGATCGAGTGAAAATGATTAAACTCTAGTTGGATTCATCGGGACTACATGCGCTTATTGAGCAATTTAATCGCATAACGTAACGTCCGTTATCCGCAGCGGAATTTAATATTTAATTAGCGACCGAAAAAATTAGTCTGGCGACGTGTAAAGTTATTTATGACAGCTTCGTGTGTCTATTCTCTTCGGACGTTGTTAAGCTTCGTCGTATTACATAAACGCACATTATATATATATATATATATATATATATATATATATATATATATATATATATATATATATATACACACACACATTAACGATATTTCATTGCGTACACCTGAAAATGTATGACTGAAAATCATGCAATTCGTTTCATGGGCGAGTATTAACCGCGAATAATTATGCGTCATTTTTTTTTATTGTCGTGTACGGAAACAATTGCATGTCGACGTATCATAACCTCACGAACGAGTGCGAAAGTTTGAGTATTTATTTCATTGTTTGACAAAGAAGATCGTTCTGATTCGGTATCGATTTATCGAAGAGCGAGAGACGAAATATAAATTGTTTTTTTCAGACGGTTCGATACCAAAAAAAATAAATATATAAACGCGTAATTGTGTGTATGTATACAGCTAAAACGCAAATTATAAAATGAGAGGAGAGTCGATCGAATAAGAAGAATTGACTGAGAACTGATAAACATAAAAACAACTCGAAAAGAGATTAATGGACGTGTGGATGTTGTAAGACGGTTGGGAAATTCACGAGGAACGTCTGGAAAAGAGGGTGCTTCGATAGGTCGAATTGGATTGAATTCGAAAAGGTGTTTTTTTTTTCAACAAGATGGAGGTTGTAATGATAATAATATTACGTTGGCTATTCAATTAATCGCACGTCTCAATACAGGGTCTTGTAAAGGTGTCCAATAATTATTTTATTCATTGATGTGCATTTCAGTGATTATGTTGTTATCATCAGATCGCTGATTAGCGAATAACATAAATGATAAGTGATTGAAATTGAAAAACGAGAGATTTATTTATATTTTTTTAATCAAAAAATCATTTATTCTTTTTCGACTAAAAAAGAGAATTATTAAAGTAGGCTTTACACTTGACTCTGTTAAAAAACAAATGAAAATCGTTAACATTTCTTATTCAAAACGTAGCCAACTTCAGGAATTTATAAAATTGTCAACTTCATTCATAGCAGTCTACGATTTGAAATCTCAGATGTAAAAATTGATAATTCCATTCATAGCAATCTACGATTTAAAATCTGAAAAGCTTGTACGGACATTTATTTTTTGTTTCGATTTGTAATTAATGATATTTTTGCGGGGAGGGGGGATATTAAATTTCTTCTGCCAGTATTTAATTTCAATTTTTTTATCATTAAACATATTTATTTTCATCCACTAAAAACAGAGTTATTAAATCAGGTTTTATGATTGAATCTGTCATAAAACAAATGAAAGTTAATATTTCTAATTCAAAACGTCGCCAACTTCATGAATTTATTTAATTGATAATTTTATTCATAGCAGTCTACGATTTGAAATCTCAAAAGCATGTGTGGCGTTTACATGTTTGTCTCTATTTATAATTATCGATCTTTTTATGTAGAGGCGATGTTAAGTTTCTTCTGTCAGCTTTTAATTGCAGATTTTTTATGCACAAAAAAAAACATATTTTTAAATTAGGTTTTACATTTGAATTTGTCATAAAATAAATGAAAATTGTTCACATTTGACTTCAAAACGTAGCCAACTTCACGAATCTATAAAACTGACAAATTTATCATAGCAGTCTACGATTTAAAATCTCGAAATGATGTATGGTACGTCCATTTTGTTTACGTTTGTAAGTAATGATATCTTGATAGTGGGGATGGTGGTGTTGTTTAATTTCCTCCTTTAATTTCAAGTAATAACAGTAATTCATAGAAATATTCAAAGATATATGTTTACTTATCTACTTTAAGTATCAAAAAAATAACAGCCCGTACAATGTACGTTATTCATGTTTAAAAATGTAACGACAAGATTTACAAACTTTAACATTTCTTTTGTAAACAAAAAATTAAATAACTTCGCATGCGTAAATCGATTACACAACAGCATTCAGATAAACGGAATATAAAGCGTTTAATCAGGGAATTTCTCAATTTATGCAAATCGTAATAATTTCAACATGTCTGCAATTGATTAATGACTGTAGTTAAATACGGTGTAGTTTCGAAGTATTTGGGTAAAGGAAAAAGAAACGTCAGAAATTTAATATATACCGATATTTAGTTTTTTTTTAAAAAAAAAAGAGGGATAACTGTAGGAGAAATTATTGAATTGATACAAGGAGACATTCCACGATAGGGTAGGAGGGTGTACAGTAATTGTTTCAGAATCGATTTTTTATAATAGTTGGTTAAAAATTAGAATATTTTAAGAGTACATGTATGTATGATTTTTTTTAAATAATATTAAGGTAAGCAGTTAAATGCAACTATGGTAGCTTGTATGAACCCTTTAACCTTCCTTTTGGACCTTTCCTATACTTTTTAAATGGTCGTGGACATTGATTTTTGGAGAATCGTATTCTCCTATTGTTCACGTACACGATTTGTCTATGATAGAGCGGCTGGAATACGTCTGGTTCACAGCACAGTTTTATATTTTTATTTTTGCTAATGAAATAATATTTATAAAAATTAGTAAATAAATTAACTGGACACTCGAGTCTAATAATCGTTGTTGAGAAGAAGAACAAAACACTCATTGTTAGTTGTTACAAAATTCATAGCCACCACAGATTTAACTAACAGTCAATCCTTCAATAAGTTCTTCACGACCTCGAGTTGAATTTTCGTTTTATAAAACCTGTAATTCCGTATCTTCGTACTTTTTCGGTCGTTTTAGACGTTTTTTTGACCTCCACAACGAAATCACCACTTTTGAACCGTCTAAACTAATATTTGTATATCTTGATCGCTACAACTGATTCACCGTAAATTTCTGTGATATTCCGGTAAGATTTCGTGACTGTCTTCTTTTGATCCAAAACAGCAGTATGTGCCAAAAATGATGCTCAGTACGCCCCATGGTTTTCTATGACAGTCAATATGTTGACACTTCTGATGTGTGATTACTATTAAGCACTTCTTAGAAATGATCCAACTGTCAAACTCATCAACTTTCATCGAAACAACTCGATCCGTAGCTACGGCCATCCGTTGGCCAATTTTGCAAAATTACCCGAAATGCCTAAATAATACAATCAAAACTCCGACGGTCTCGTCTCTCGTACTCGGTCGTTTGTGTATCGATCGGAGTTCATGTACGAAACAATTTTCGTGCACCAGTGACGGAATCAGACGCGACACAGAGAAAAATAACTTCCTAATTAAAACGAAACATAATTATGACGAGAGCCGGTCGACGCCGCACGACATTCGACGGCATATTTCCATACGGTCACGTTCTAAGCGACGACGCCGTTGGAAAACCTGAAAAACTTTATCCTTCATGTAATCGTGATATCGCGAAAATATGCGCGTCGCGATGCCGTATTTCATTCAGCATCGTTTCTACTTTTTTTTTCTTCTTATTCTATAAGCACGCATACACGCACGCACGCATACTCGCCGCAACCAAACACGATCCGATTTCTATTCAGAACGCGTATAATATTTACTACTTATGAGCATAAACCGACATTATGGCCGAAATGATGAATCGTATAAACGATGCGAACCCGCGTCAATCCGAAATGGATTCAATTCAGAACGCATATGTTTTTGAAGAACTGTTTTATAGGAATTCTTTGAGTTCGGAATGACTTTTTACGTTCCGTGACGTTTTTCGTGTACGATTTGGAAATAATTAATAAAGTATTTCAGAAGTTTCCTGTTCAAGTGTGTTCATACTTTTTCTGTTAATCGTACATATATCGAAATTTGTCTATAAAAGGAAATGATTGAAATTGATATAAGTGAATCATTGTAAAGTGTCATAAAAGTACTCACTCGTTGCTTATTATTCACTTTATTTGCTGACTTATGTGGTTGTTGTTTACGAAATGACGGATTTTGTAATGAAAATTCAAGCATTTGTAAACTTTTCAAAAATAATTTTCATCAATCAAAATAAGTACTATCGGACGCAATAATGTTCTCCCGATAAGATACAAATACATCTATACCAATTCTGTGGAAATTCGAATTTTTGCACTCGGGAAAGTAATCGAGAATGTTTTTGATTGTTGATTCATCGTTGGATTGTTTCTATAAAATGGCGGATTTTCTAATGAAACTTCAAACATTTGTAAACTTTTTAAAAATATTTTTTATCGATCAAAATAAGTACCATCGGGCTCAATAATGTTTTCCCAGTAAGATATGAGTACATTAATACCAGCTCTTTTGAAAACCAAATTTTCGCACTTGAAAAATTCATAGAAAATGTTTTTGACTGTTGTTTCGTTGTTGATTTGTTTCTATGAAATGGCGGATTTTCTAATGAAACTTGAGACATTTGTATTTTTTTTTAATAATCAAAATAATTTCCATTGGACCTAATACTGTTCTTCCAACGAGATTCAAGTGCATTCATACCAGTTCTGATTTGTTTGTTGAAATGGCGGATTTTGGTGATTTGTTTCTCCATGACTGTTCTTCCAACGAGATTCAAGTGCATTCATACCAGTTCTGTGGAAAATCGAATTTTTGCACTTAAAAAACTCATCGAAAATGTTTGTTGAAATTTTTCTCCTCTAAAAATAATCCAAATATTTTAAAAAAGTAGTAGTTCAAGGTAACCGAGTTTTGGATCTTGAGAAATTCTCCGAAGTCGTTTTTGATTGTTGCTTTATTATTGATTTTTTTATCCGCCAAAAATGATCTAAATATTTTTAAAAAGTGGTATTAATAAGGAGGATGAAGCATAATTTAAAATCAAGTCTGATAACAGATCATAAACTATATAAAAGAAATACTTGAAGTAGTTCGAGTACAAGCACAAAATGTCAAAGAACAGAATGGTAAAATAAATGTTGGAAATAATACTGGATTAAAGCAGAAAAAGAAAAAGATTAAGAAATACATGGTTATATGGTCTTGAGAATCTTGAAAGCAAAAAAAGAAGACAGTGGTAGAAAGGACAGGAAGAGATGGCAAAATTGGGTAGAGATACATCCAACTTCCAAACGGATATAAGGAAAAAGGAAGGAAAAAGAATATGTTTTTTCCACGTTTATTTGAATTTTTTAATATGTCTATTAATATAGGGTAGAGATGGATTTAGATGAAGAGAGGTCCTAGACTATTCCACTTGTGAGGCAATTGACATTATGTATATGATAGTGTCAAAAATATTATACACTTTGGCCGTAGGCCCCGTTGATTTTGAGATCTTAGGCTTCAGTCTGCCAAGTCTGAAAAATGTAAATCCACCACTGCCGGTCAGGCCATCTAGTATTTTTGTTAAAAAAATTAATCATTCGTCAAGGTGAAAGATGCACAATATCCTTCGATAATGATTTTGTTTTTTTTTTTTGAAGAAAAGAAGAAAATGCGCACGTCGTCATATTTAAAAAAAATCAATGCCGCTGACCGTCGAGCGCGTCAGTATCGGACGATTAATTAGAGATTCACGTTCGGCCGTTGAATATTTATCCGTTTCTTGGAATTCCGCGACGACGTCCAATAAATACGAAATCACGAACGCGAACGTCGTGTGAGATTTATTCTCGTTATGTGTGTGTGTGTGTGATTTTTCTCTTCCTCGCCATTGCGTCCTCCCGCTCGTCGCTCGTTTCGATCGTGCAAGACAGCACGGACCTTGAAACGTACAGTTGTGGATAAAATACGAACGCTAATTGAAATTCAAATATCGTCGGCCCTTGCCAAATTCATTCATAAATTGAATGTTTTGTGGTCTTACAGAGTGCTATGCGAAGTACGTGGACGTTTACTAAACCGAGCAGGCGATGCATTCGCATGCGTCGCTCCCATATACGATTGTCGACTGTTTCATCCGAGATGCAACGTGATTTTTTTATATTCCATATCAAAATCTCAACATTTATAATTGGAAGAAGACATTTGCATATGCCCATGAATAATAACATGGCAAACAGTTATTTCGCAAGCACGATTTCAAGAACACCGTCAATTCTTTTGTTGCATTCGGAACATAGAGCTCTCGATGTACTCATTAGAAATCTTATAATTCTATTTTTTTTTAAAAAAAAAAGAAAAATAATATTGTTTCTTTCATACAACTTTCTTTTTAAATAAAATAACTCCAAATTTTAACGACAAACAATTTTCACAAGTTGAAATATCGATTCTAGATGACTAGAGGCTAATTCACTTTTATTACACAAAATAATGTACAATACTCCTCTTTCTTTTTCTCTTACATACATACAGATTTTTGTATATAAAATGGCGGATTTCTAATGAAATTTCAAACATCTGTGAATTTTTTAAAAATGTTTTTTTGTCAATCAAAATAATATATACATTTCTCCCGACGAAATACAAATGTATTCATGCCAGTTTTATAGAAGTACAAATAGTAAAGAATTCTTCTAAAGCGTTTTGACTTTTGCTTCATTTTTGAATTTTTTTCTTCAACAAAAAATGATTTAAATGTTTTAAAAATTAGTCGAGATACAAGTGCATCTGTTTGAAATTTTATTTGTAATAGCGTACCAAATTTAATTCCATTAAGTTAATATATAGAGCCATAGTGCCAACTTGATAGAATTTTTCGTTATTATAGGGTGATTCAAATTGGATTAAAAGATGTAATATGTAAATGTGTGTTTAAACATTCAGTCTTATTTAGTTTACCTGTTTAATAAAAAACAACAACTTGAAAAAAGAGAATATTTATGGTAAAATAACTTTTCCATAACAATAAACACCTACTGATCAATGTTTACATTAACCTAGATATGAAGAAATCATTTTTTTCTAATTAAAAAAGAATGGTGCCCTACCATTGCCTCCGAAAATTTCGTTTTCGAACTTTCGCAAAGTTTTCCGAGAATTACCGTAGTATATATTTAGTGAAATATTAAAATTAGTGAAAAAAAAATGGAAAAAGATAGATTTTCAGACAGACTTTTGGAACAGATTTTCGGATAAAATAAATTTTAATTGTATTGAAATTAGATTTGAATGTATATCAGACCGTAAATCTATAGGGTCATCCAGATGTGACGCTTAGATTTGTGTTTTATTGAAAAGAAACATGTGTATAGGGAAACATATGTGTAGTTTCTTTTTAATAAAACACAAACCTAGGCGTCACATTTGGATGATCCTATTTAATCGTCATCTGCACGGAAGCATTAATATAGTTTTCCGAACGTTTTATTTTAAACAGAAGCAAGTTCAAGGGTCGCCGAACGAAATGAGTAGGGGACAAAGTCTCCTGATTATCTAAAAATAATATAGATATGCAAAAACAAAAAACAAAAACAAAAACAAAACATCAACAGTAAATAAACGCCTACTTGTGCAAATGAACTTGTACTCGAGCCGATCTGACGCGCTATAAAATGGAGTCAGTGCCTACTACGAAGACTTGTAATAAAGTGTTGTTCGTATCCCTCGAGGGTTCATATAACGTCCAGACGGGGCCGTGTATATTACACGTAAGCTCGCTCTCGCAGTCCATGATAGATTTATTGCCGTTCTGTCCGTCGATCGACTACCTACGTCGAAGACGGTGGTGCGCTACTCTGAAGGGATTACGCGAACGTGCACACGTTTTTTTCGTCTATTTTAATTGCGTCGAGATGTAAACATTATTTATTGCACCGAAACCGCAACAGATAAATCATAGCTGACGGACGAGAGATCTATTCGTACGCCGGCACGTACGCACGCATGCACGCGCGAATAAAACATTTGCAATGTTTCCCCGATGGTTTTTCGCAGATGATAGAGGAGGCGCGCTTCCTCGTGAAAAATGTTAAAGATACGCTTTTGTTTATTTATGCCCGCATAAATCTCACCGGTGTGTATACGAATGTTATGTACGTACGTTGAAATCCGTTGGGCGTGTGTTGTGTTGTATTTTATGATGGAGAGTTAATTTAACCCTCTTAGGAACCAAAATCGAAAAGATATTCTTTTCGAGATTCTAAAGAAATGTCTAGAATCGATTTCTGAACAAATGTATTACTCGCTTCAACAATATATGATTTCAACTGAGTACAAGTGATTATTGGAACAACGTTGTATAGAATCTTGTAGTATTCGGGCGAGATTGTTTTTGAAGTGATTTTGCAAAAATATTAAAAACGAATTAGGAATTGACATTTTCAGGCACAGTGAAAATAACAAAATGGCAGAAAAACATATTTTAAAAATGAATATGTATAGGGTTTTCCAATAAAAATGTCAGAACTTTGACAGCTGGTGGTAGCCATGTTTGAATTTTTTCAGCTCATTTTGACATTTCAACTCTGTATAGTTGGACAAATTATCATGGAACGTTGAACACTTCAACAACGCTTAGAAATTGTAAAATATTCAATAGGCTTATTGCAATAAAAGTTTAATGAGTTTATTATTTCACGAAGTGGACTCATCAATTAGCCACCAAGTTCATGTGATCTAACTGCATTGGATTATTTTCTGTGGAGTTATGTGAAATCATTGGTTTATCCTGATAAACCACAAACGACAGAAGCATTAAAACATTGATAATAAACATTGAACGTGTAATTCATGCAATTGGACCACAATTATGTGAACGAGTGACTGAAAATTGGACTAAACAAATGCACTGTGTCAAGCGAATCGTGGTGATTATATAAGTGAAATTGTATTCCTTTATATTAATGCCATAGAATATGCTTAAAAATAAAAAAAGAGATAACTAATTTATTAAGTACGTTTTGCTTTATTTCCATTTAAACTTCTGAAGCGCTTATTGGAAAATCCTATATATAAAATAGTTCCAATATAAAATGAAAGAACTATGGATAGGTATTGTTTTTATTTATAAGTAGGCTTTGACACTTGTTTTTACATTTTGTTATTAAACAATAAATATTTGAACGTTCAACATGTTTTATAATATAATATATAAATGTCAAAATCGACGATGGCATTCTGTTTACGATGAAGGTCGACACAATCAAGTGTATTCGTACGGT
Organism: Neoneuromus ignobilis; assembly: GCA_029203775.1. NCBI lineage: Eukaryota > Metazoa > Arthropoda > Insecta > Megaloptera > Corydalidae > Neoneuromus > Neoneuromus ignobilis. Next base: position 1,767,380 of record CP092090.1, on the reverse strand, counting down.
CTAGTACAAGAATACCAGTGTGACGAAGCCGTCTCTAAATAGCCATGTGGGTCTGTGACGTGACCCGCGGCGTGACCCGTACCGACCATGGCATAGTAAACAGTCATTTGTCAATGTGTGTGTGCATGTGTGTGTACCGCATCGGGCCCCTCGCGTGTCTTTGTCAATCTGACCCTACTATAACACATATGACCCCGAGCAACTATAACAATACCGTAACGAATTCGGACCGCAGACCCGCGTCGTTAGGTACAATCGACAGCTTAATTGACAGCCGATCGTCTGATGTTCGTTTCGATTCATTCATTCATTCGTTCGTTCGAGAATCGGATCATTCGTTTACGTTTCCGTTGCCCACCATCTTCACCGATGAAACAGATTGCTGGAATGAAATAATTATGTACTGATTCGCGTATGTTTCCATCTGTCTGTTGATCAGTTTTATAAAATACGTTAAAATGGAAATTACTGAAAAATAACATTTTGCACTCGTATTGAGTTGACAGAATATGAAATGCAAGCATTAATAAGTCCTACGATTCTGATCCTTCTGTCGGTCGACATCACGATTCCCCGCTTATAAAAATTCAACCGTTTTCGAATCTCGTCGCAATCGACATTTGACAAGCTCGTCATCGTCACCAGACCTTGGACGTGATCTCGCACATGGAACACAATTCGCAACAATGATGTCCTTCAAACGGTATTCCCATACATGGTTTCCTGTCTTGCCCGTGGATTGTATACTAGCGAGCTGTTTAATATAATTCACACTCGCGACGCGAACGAACGAAACTCGAAATGTATTCGTGTCATGCACTCCACATATGAAATATTTATATGTTACGTTATTATTATGTGTTTCGTATATGTTTTCCATGTACACAACTACGTTTTTCGTCAATGTGTGATGTATTTCCTCGCGGAAACGGCGGATTTTCGATAGACGTTTCGCAGATTCACGGGTCATTCGATCGACGAACATTGAGAGGAAATGAAAACAATTGAACGTGTCTGTCGACAGTGTTAACAAGATGAGCCCGTCAGTCTGTATGGAATATTATTATATTTTTTTATATGTGAATGTATGTATGTATATATATATATATATATATATATATATATATATATATGTATACAGAGAGAGAGAGAGAGAGATTTTTTGGAAATTATCTAAAAAATATCAATTTAATAACATAATGAATATAGTCGAAATTAAAAATAAAAAATATTCCAATTGTAAACAATTTAAAAAAAACTTCTAATAAAATTAAAAATCAAGTAATCAGTGCATTATGCAATAACAAACAAAATATATTGATGTAAAACAACAGTCTATTATTTTTGTTGTGGCTTAAAACTGATGAAAATCGATTTTTAGAATAAAAGTATTAAAGCGAGGAGAGAAACAAAAACGTGTTATTTTGAAAAAAAAAACAAAAAATAAAAAAAATGCTACCTACAACGACTATACACACAATTTGTCGATAATAGGCGGCGCTGTATTGTTTCTATTGCTATTATAGTATCCCATAAACGAAAATCCTTACAAATGATCGGTAATATAAAAGTGAATGTTAATAGAATTGAAAAATACAATTTGTTCCTGTGGAGAGAATTGAAAAAGTCGTTTCAACGAAATCGAAAAAAAAACAATTAAGAGATCACTACGAACGTAATAAATAAAACGGATTGGGAAAAAAAGACGACAGTGCATTGTTTTTACTGTTACTGTGACATCCAACGGGAGAACAATCGACCGGAGGATTATTAATAAGCGAGCGAGCGCAAATACGCGCGGACCGCGTCGCACTAATACCGTCTAATGGCACCGAAATCTTAGTGAAACCTTTAACGATCCAATTAACTTGATTACAACGACCCAGCTAATTACATCGAATGCACAGTCTGCGCCGCAGTCTCTCTCTCGGTGCCGTCGTAATTGGATGAAAGGGTCGCAAAGGAAGCAGCAGGTAAACGCGTAAGGATAATTGGATTCTGAGGCTACTGAAATTGTTCGAACGAGCCGATGACAACGGTACAGCCGACGATTTGATTACGGACTTCCGGCCGTTTTCGACTCCGTTTAAACACTGATTACGTTTTTGTCCATATTCTTATTTAGTATTCGTATTTGGATCGAGACGAATGCATCGTTGCTTGACTCCTGTACGATTTTTTCTTTGTTTCGTTTAATAAAAAAAAACGAAACAAAACAAAATTGTACGATCTGTACAGACAGACCATAAATTGAGGACGAGTTGTTTTGTTGTTTTTGACTGAGACTGAGAAAAGCGCGAGGAAGCCACGACCGCAAACTATAATAAAAAACGTTCACGCTCGCATAAAATTCATTATATCACATTGCACAGAGCTTTCATTCAACGCGAGTTAATTATTTTCAGTCGGTTCGAATAAATCAACCGATCCAGACGTTGCGAGCGACCGACGTTCGATTACCGAGCAATTTGCATGGAGTTTCGGTCGGCCGGTGGTCGCGATATCAAGCGAAGAATACGTATGGAGAAAAAAATCAAAACGACTCCGATATGAACGTACAATACATATGTCGTGCATTCGAAACTCGTCCGTCGGGTGCAACACGCGGCCATTTCATAACCTCGCGCGTACACAAGTCGCACATTGTGTACAAATGCGCGGCGTTTACATCGACGACGTTGGGCGCGTTTTGCAGCGATTCTGACATATTCGGACGTGCAGGCGTTCGACATGTGGGGATCGGGGGAAGCGACGACTTAATGAAAAGAACCATTGTACTATAACACACACATCGCTAATGAATAATTTATCATTTTAAATGAGGTTCGCATCCGCACGTCGTCGTGTAACAAGTGCGAGTATTGTTCACGAAATTATGAAACTTTTATTGCATTCGCCTGTTTCGTTCTGTTTCGACATGGAAAACAGAACGTGCAATATGCGAAGAATGACAAAAAACACATTGATCTTTCACGTGCCGACATTATTATTTTTTTCGAAAAAGATTAATCTTAACATCGCCACATTGATACAAGTTAATTTCTAACAGAAAACACTAAAAGGAATCTACATTACAATTCTTCCAAATCAGACCATATAAAAACAAATGATTAATCGTAAATACAAAATACATATTGACAGGAGCTACTTGTCTCGAACACAAGAGGACAAGAGAGACACACAAAAAAAAACATCAAAACAAGACGTTAGCTTTTTATATATTTTTATTTAAAATAAACGATGCTAAAACGTACATCACATATCTATGTATAAATCGATATTGAAATATAAAATGTATGAATAATTTTTGACAAATTCTTCGATTGTACGATAAAATGTCTGTCCATTGCACATACGATCAAATACAACGCTTTGTAATAAACACACGGTAATTTAAAAATGAAAATCGTTGAATAATTCATACGATTTTTAATATTTATTTCATACACGTGCTATAGCAACTTTCGAAATTCAATTTCATAATTTGTTCTTCGGTTTAAATTTGATTTTTTATTAATCAATCATCACCGACGTTCCGTTAAACTAATTTTTATTTTTACAGTTTCGTAAATGTCATTAAACTAAGCGTTGCCTAGCAACCGTTCATACAATTTTGCCTCGAAAAACTTTTCAACGCAAAAAATACATAAATATTTAATAGGAAAAGAATAACTACGACAACGAACAATATATATATATATATATATATATATATATATATATATATATATATATATATATATATATATATATATATATATGTATAATAAAAAACGTAGGAATTTCAGTATATATATTTTTTTACTTTGCAGGTAGATTTCATAGAAGAAATACTTTTCTGTTGACAATAGACCTTTAATACCTGAAATTCAATTATTTCCTTTGTTTTATGTGTCGTTTGTTGACGATGGAAAATATTTGCAGAGTGGTGAAATTATTCGCCGAAAAAAATTTAACTGTTTTTCAACATGTCACAAAAAACATCTGTTTCAATTTTAAACTTTTTTCGATATATAAATTCTTTTATGATTATAATATAATCGATCTATTAAGATGGACCCGTGCAATCTGCGACCCTGCTGACATTTTTGTGCAGCTCGCGGCACAATCGAATATTTAAAAAAATTAAAAGCTAAGTAAATTGATATAATTTATTTAGATATGCAATATTTGGCTCAAATTTATTTCTATTAAAAAAATGTAACATCTCTCTAAATGACACCTCTACAAATGTTTAATAATAATGTTTGTGTGCAGTATTGCTATCGAAGAAGTGTTTTTTTTTTGTTAACTTTTTCTATAATAAACTTAAAAATCTCAAAATTAACGTATTTGCATTTAATTATTCAAAATATCTCTGGATCCATTACATCTAGAGAACAACATATCCCCTGCTCTTGATAGAATGTAGTGCGGTCCCCTAAGATTGTACGGGCCTTTATTAAGAAGGTATTCTAGTCTAGACGCACGAATTTTAGGTGTTTTTTCTGGCGCTATAAAAAAAAACCAACAGATATTTTTACTATCAATTTTTTATCAGTTATTTATTGACATTTTAAGAGTATAAAAAAGTATTGTTAAAAACAAAAAATTCAAAATTGAAAAACGTACAGGCTGGCAAAGTGGGGGCTCGAAAAAAAAGGTGTCTCCTGGTTGATGTGGTTCCAACCCTTCCGGTCATTTGAAACAAATTTTTTTTGAAATTATTGAAAAAGAAGGTTGTAGTAGTATCCCCGCCTAGGGAAATTAAAAAATTTTTTTTTCGCAAAATGGCGGCAGTGTGAAAAAACGATTATTTTTTTGCCCTATTTTTTCAACTTTCGGAATTTTCTAAAAATAGTAAAAAACAAAATTTTCAAAAAATCGTAGACAGGGGTAATCACTGTTATATTGAGAAGTTCTGTATCAAATTTCAAGTAAATCGGTCCATTAGAACTTGAGATATCACGTCAACCGTGTCGAAAAAAGTAGTTTCGAGAAAAACGCGTTTAAAGTTGATTCGTTCCGGCCAGACCGGATTGGTTGGCGCGTCACAAAAATAGCTATAACTCCGAAAATAATTCGAATTCGAAAAATCCTCTTAAAAACATATTATTAAAGGTCTAAACTTTGAAAATATGGAAAAAATCGATTTTTTCGAAATTCTAGACTAGAATACCCCCTTAAGACTTTCAGTACGTTGATAACGAAATTAATATCGTAAATTAACCTACTAGTATTTTTAAAAGGAAAAATAGACAAACGATTGACTCATTTTAATTATTTAATATTTATTTTCTTGTTATAAAAAAATAATAACAAAAAAACTTTAGTGATGATGGCATCGCCATCGAAATACGCATTAGACTGTTATTGTTATAAACAACAAAGTGGACAATAAGTGATTATTTAACACTTTATAACATATTGTGGCGTTGGGGGTGATAACTTATTTATGTAAAAGTTGCGAATAGTTTTATAAAATCTAGTGATGTTTGAGTAAATAATTCACTTGTTTTCATTACTTGTTAGTTGAATAAACAACGAGTGGGCATCGAAAACGATTTCTGGTATTTCCATGGCTACTGTTGAATAATTTGTTCTTATCAAGAGACCTTAGATATTTGTATAAATCAATCACTGGTTTCGGTCTCGAGAATTAACAACAACGTTAAACTAATAATAGAAAATTGTTAGTTTTATCTCTCTCTCTCCATTTGTGTCAACATTTGCCTCTTAAGAAATAAATTGTTTATTTTTGTTTTTGCGTTGTTTTGTTCATAAGTTAATTCATTTTTGTTTACAAAATCGTTATATTTCTGGAAAAAAATAATGTTTTCTCCTTCAATTAAGACAGTATTTGTGTTTACATGATATTTTTATACTGAAAGTAACTTGCGAAATAAAGTGTCAAATGTTTTGGCATCTGTATGAGTCATTTATATATATATATATATTATATATATATATATATATATATATATATATATAAATGTATGCATGTATATATAAAGGCATAAATTTATATCGATTATCTTGACCTTTACGTCGTCGACATTGCTTTTTCATTTGTTTACAGTGTCGATTTCGTTTCTGTCCAACGTGACAATAATGGAAAACTTCACTTTCACTTCGTAAATAAGAAACTGGATATGACTCTTTTCCAATCTAGGACGTTTTTGACGGCGAACGTGTTTTTTTCTCCCCCTATCATTATTATTGTGTCGTTAGCGATCGATCTGTTAATGAAAAGTGATATGGGTTCGAGTTTGCACTCTGTTACTGCATGATCCTCATAACATTATTTATTATCGTGTTTGTGTGTGTGTGTGTTATTCAGCGCGTCAGGTATCCGTATTCGTTCGGTAGATTGACGGTGATTTATTCAGAACATTTCGAAACGCTCTTTTGTGCACACATGTATATATATTTTCGATATAAAACGGGATACGATTTGTTCAGTCAGAATTCGGAGAATTTTCATATATTTTTTTTTGTTGATTCGTCGTGTGATTTATGTTGTTAACCTATAGTACAATATATATATATATATATATATATATATATATTCAGATTTTGTACCATTTTAGTCGGACTTCAAATGTATGCTATGACGTATAGAATGGTCTGAAAATAATCATCTGTACTTATTTTCGAATTGATAAAAAATATATTTAAACGAACACAAAAGAAATGCAAATATTAAGGTAGTACCACATGAAATGCCCAGTTTCCAATTATTCATTTTTGCACAAACACATGAGCATTTATTACAGGTTTATTCCTGTGTTGTCATTGTTTATTATGAAAGCGGCTACTTCACTCGCAGTGCTGTTATTTGTTAACAAGTTGTTTATTTGTTAATCCTCGAAAATATATTACATGTGAAGCAAGAGTGAACTCTTTTTTTGGACGAATTTAAATCGGGGTATAGTGTAGTAGAAGTAAAAAAAAAACAAAACATCAATTCAGCATTTAAAGAAGGAACTGTTAATCAACGAACAATACGAAGATGGTTTCAGAAATTTCAAACTGACATTCTTAGTAATTCTAAAAATGATCCACAAGGAAGATTCTTAATTGCCTTAAATAATGACAGATTGAAAGAACACTTGCTGTACACTTATGAGTTTCATCCATGAGAGTTTCCCGTCATTTAGCTGCAGTAGGCGAGGTAAAAACTAGACAAATGAGTGTCACTTGAATTAACGGAAGATCAGAAGTAGTGGCTCTTGGAAATTTATTCATCGCTGGTTATTTGGGACAATAATGATCCATGTTTGGATCATATCGTTACATGTGATGATAACTGGATATTGTATGATAACTGGACAGTGGTTAAACTTCGATGAGGCACCAAAAAATCCATCGTTGCAGCCACAAAAGTTATGGTGACTGTGTGGTGGTCTTTAAAAAAAGCACGTTTGTGCCGCAAGGACAGTCCACTAGTGCTGCATCGTACTGTCAAGAAATTGAAGTAATGCATAAAAAATGAAGATCACAACAACCTAGACTATTTAACAGAGATGGATCAATATTGCTTCATACAGTACCCGACCTCATACCTCTTTAATCAGTAGACAACAATTAACAGAGCTGAGTTATGAAATTTTACAGCATCCTCCGTACTTATCCTCCATTACCATCAACTGATTTTCATTTTTTCTTCAAATAACTTGATCTCTTCCTTCGAAATAAAACATTTATAAATCAAGAGGCCATAGTTGACCCATTTACACATTTTATTTCTCTAAAAACGTGCAGTTTTTAAGAGAAGGAGGGATCTATAATTCAGTATCACGTTAGGAAAAAAACCTTTAATGTGAATGGTGCTTATTTCGATTAAATAAAGTATTTTTCTCCTTGCAATATTGTGTTTTATATTATTTCTTGGGTTCAGTTTGACTCCATAGTACATTTTACCCTATAATAAAAAAACACACACTTAATATGAAATGTCGTAAAAGATATAACTGCATAGAGAATAAACTCTAGGGATTTTGTAAAAAAAAGAATCAGTATAAGAAATGTGCTTAAAAATTATTTTTATTTTCCATTGTGGACGATTGTTGAAACTTGGGATGCGCAGGTTTTTTTCTATCCCGACGTTGAGATGTCTGCTTATTTTGAACATTGAGTTTTACGTGGTTTCTGAATCTCATGTAGAATATATATATATATATATATATATATATATATATGTATTGTTGAAAAATGTCTGTGTGAGGTTGTTGAAGTTTTTAAAGGTGAACGTCTAGACCACTAGTGCTGAAACAAGTGCAATTTTTATTATATAAAATACATAGTTATACAGATATAAATACACATACACACACACACACACACACACACACACACACACACACATATATATATATATATATATATATATATACACATATATATGAATTTATTTGCACGATGTTAAAAAAAATCAATTTCTCTTACTTATGTACAAGTAAAAGCACATCTAGTCACCCGTGTCAAAACTTTTAAGATGCGTCGCGTATGATTTATGAAAGATATTAATTTATTTCTCTGCTTGTATCTGAATAATTCTCATGCTTGAAATTCGAGCACGTTGTTGTCTAAAATATAAATATTCCGTGAACAGTTTTTATATATATATATATATATATATATATTATTCTGTCATTTCGTTTCTCCGAACTTGACGTAAAAACACACACGTTCAAAGAAATCAAACTCGAAAACAAACAAACTGTCAGCGATTGCTAGATATGTGAAAAATTCGACGCTGTCAATAGTGGAATGTGAATGAAGTCGACTGTGAAATTTTATTGATCAATTGTAATGTAGACAATAAAATATTTCTTAAAAACACGTGTGTTCGTGTATTGAGTCAGATTTAAAAATATATTTATATACTTCGATCAATAATAGATAAACTGGAACTAGAGATAGGAACTGGAAGGATATCTTTCTTCTCTCCCAACACATGATTTCGTTTAATTCCATTTGACTAATCGCCGTTTTTAAGTACTGCAACATCTTGCCTGATATATTTTAAACACCCTCGGAAATTAAAAAAAAATTAATATGAATTCATCCGATTATTCAACGCAATTTACACCCTCCGAGTTGTATTCGGAAAATTAATAATCCAATTTCCGATTTCATGCAAATCGCGCAATCAGCATAAACCACAATCCGCGAGCTTCGACTCTAACAACATCTTTCCGATTTAGGTGAAAATTTCGCGGTCGTTATAATAGATCGATTCAATTAAATACTTTCGTTTATGTAGCTGGGAAAGCTCGCGTCTGCCGCGCTCAAGCCGAAATAGGAAACCGTCGTTCATAGCCGGAATTCGATTTCACGGTCTGTGTATTATGTACAGTAGGCCGAAATCCGCAGGATTTTAACAAGTTCTGGATATAATTACGTATCGCTAACAGTGATTTTCCCTTTGTAAGGAGTTCGGTCGAAAAACTTTAATCAGTGAATAGATTATAGGCAATAAAAGTATTGTCGGGTGTTTTGTACAGATATTCATAATGTGTTTGCGACTATTTAGATTTTAAAATGAAAACAAAAATTCCAAAATATCTCTTTCTATTCGAGTATCACATATTAAAGTTTTTTTCAGGATACTAACTGAAAGTTGAAATATAAATATGTCAAATATTTCTTCATAGAAATCACACTAATATTCCATGACATTGTTTTTTTCTTTTTTTTTGGAAATATTTCGATTTTTGCTAGTCCACCTGTATTTTTTTCATATAATTATTGTATTCAGAAATGTTCAAGACAAATAACCTTTAAACAAATGCTTTTTATCAATTATATATAATTGCAAGTTTGTCCCATTTCAAATTACACAATTCACATAAAATTACAAAATTCGCAATTGTTTTCAATCATTAGTAAGCTGTGATTTCGTCATATATCTGTCTCACTTCGTAGCAAGTAGACCACGTAAACTCTATTGCAGTCATTCGTAGGCTGTGATTTTGTCATAGGTGTCTATGTTTATGTCATTTCATATTACATAGTTCACATTGTCTGTTTTAATCATTAGTAAGCTGTGATTTAATCATATATCTGTCTCATTTCGTATCATATAGATCACGTATGTCTGTGTCAGTCTTTTACAGACCATGGTTTTGTCGTTTGTTCTATCCATTTTTTTAAAATACGTCTTCTAATTCCCATCCTCGACTTTTAACCCTTACTAAGTTTGTAATTGTCTCATTGATTTTTATTTATTTATTTATAACATTTGGTCGTTTTCATTTAAATGAATTATCACACCACAAAGTGTTCTATAATTACGTACCGTTCACTTTATTTAAAATAAAATTATCTGTCTGTCTCATTTCATATAATACAGATCATGTAAAGTCTGTGTCAGTCTTTCACAGTTCGTGATTTTGTCGTGTTTGTCTTTTTTTTTAAAAAAAACATGTCTTCTCATTTCCATCTTGACTTTTAACCTTTATTAAGTTTATAATGGTCTCATTAATTTCTGTATTTTTTTTATAACACTTGTCTTTTTCATCCAATTGAAATAATACTCCAACACCATAAAGTATTCTATAATTACTTACCGTTCACTTTGTTTAAAATAAAATAAAAACTAAATAATTATTGAACACTTTTTCTCAATATCTTGTGATATTGGAGTGGTAATTCATTTGTATGTAAATGAATTTGCCCCTGTTCTAAAACAAATTGTGATAAGAATTAAACATATACAGTGTTAAAAGATGAAAGAGAATGGAAAACAATGATATGGGCATTTGATGAGGACAGAAAAGGAATGATTGATTTTAAAACATAAAAATATCAATCTAAAAAAGGTCGTTAAAAATATGGGGTCTATAATAAGTTACTATCGATGGAACGTTCCATAAGCTCTCGTGGTTGTAATATAGTAAAGCACGCATAAGAAAGATTGAAGATAGAATAATCATGAGAAAATTCGTTGGCATGAAATGAAAGAAAAAGTATCGAATCACTAGAAATGAAAAGTTTTGAAAAAGATTTTCAAAAGGCAAACGTCTTGATGATGATAGCATTGTTATTGAAATGCAGATCGGTTTATAAACAAACAAAGTGAACAATAAGTAATTATTGTACATTTTTCAACATTTTATGGTGTTTAAATGATAGTTTATTTGTGTGACAGAACACAAATGTTTTCCATTTTTATTGCCGTTACAAAAAAACAAATAAATAAATAAATAACAAAACAAAGTCGTTTATATTCCTCAATTGTTTTCTTTTTTATTAAAAAATCGTATAGAGCTCCATCATAAATGCAAATTCGCACACGTTCGTTCTCAAACACTGTATGATGTATATAAAAAAATAAGATATTATGGCCAGAAAACGGATTGACAGCGTAGCGTAGAAAATCTTTGCGCTCGACCGAAAGAATCTGAAATTGAATAACACGGTATTAAAATGTTCTTCGAGAACGGAAAAAAACGAACAAGAGAAAAAGTACGTCGACGTCTCGAGACTGGAACTGCACTGCGGCCAAACGGAACGCCGCACATTTTAAACGGAATCGTGAGTTCGTATTTACATAATGCATGCAAAACATGAATATATATTTTTTTCTCGACGGTTTAATCTTCTATGATGATAACATGAACGACGGTTCGTTTCTTAGGAATTGTATTTTGTTTTATTACAATATTCACACACACACATCAATTTATATATATATATATATACAGAGTGGTAGTAAATTCGTATCTCTATCATAAGAAAATTGATTAAAATTTCATTTTACTAGTAAAATATTGAAGTTTGTGAAATACTATATCTTGTGTATTTTTTATGACAAATCGATTGATACAAGTTTCAAGTCAATATAATCACTAATAATTGAAAAAATATGAAAATTATATGATTATAATATTATAGGATTACAAACAAAATGGAGGCACTTATCAGTAGGCTGTGCTAAAAAATAGTTGAAAGTTGTTGCAGGAAATGTCATTTAATTATTAGTAATAATTAAAACTGGACAAAATATTGATCTATTTTCGAATTAAAACTTTGCATATATTAAGGTGACCAACTTTTTTCCAATGAGAAGGAGGACATAAATAAATTAAAGAAACAAATATTGCAAATAAAAAAAATATTCTTTGCAACAATAACTAAACAGAAAGCATTATAATATAGTAAATAGATAACGCAGGCGTATTGTGATTAATTATTATTTAAATATGAATATTTTTCTCTTTTTTGATTTTTCCATCCTTAAATGAAATTTAAAATTATTAAAACTGGAACTTAACAGCATAAGTGAATAGGAATAAACATGAAATTTTAAAATCAAATTATTTTACAGTTCTATGACAACAGAGTTGTATAAACTTGTAAATAAAATGATAATATTTGAAAATTATAAAATTGATAATTAATTAATAAAACTTGAATTGTGCTTACCTAGGTCTGTATGTCGAATGTTCACTAGGAAAGAAATAATTACTGTCGTGTTTCAGTTCAGTAAGAATTGTAAGAAATCAATAAGGCCACTAATTCATCAAAGGATATCGCTAGTTTGTTTTAATCAAATAATAAACTAACACAATCGAAAATCGCAACTGTTGCATTCTTGAGAAGTATTATTTTCTCTCCCCGATTGTAGTCACAACAAAATTACTGTCTACATGAAATTAAATAGGCGGGTTTTTCATCATTATGGGAAATTTTTGTTATTAAATATTTAGAGATTTACTAATTAGCTTTTACATATCGAAAAGGAGGACATCTAGAAGGACACTTTTCGAGGGAGGACAGAACTTCCAAAAGGAGAATGGTTGGTCACCTTGCATATATTTTCAATCTGAATAATTAAAATGGAGGAATTTTTCAAAATGAACTTTATTAATTTGTTTAAGTTCATCCAAATATGACGCCTAGATTTGTGTTTTATTAAAAAGAAACAAAAGAAACTATACACGTATTTCTCTATGTTTTTATCTCTTGCTTCTATATTTTCCTATTTTCTCAAATATGCGTGATCATACTAACTAGAAACCTGTATCAATCGATTTGTGATAAAAAAAATATACAAGAAACATGTCTTGGAGTATCTTCTTAATTATTTCTAGAGAAAAAAAATTTCGTAATAACCGTTATACGTCTTCTTCTTTTTCTCGATCTTCATCGATGCCTTATTGTATTTATATCTGAGAAAAATCGATCAACAATAAATAACTATCACTTTTATAAAACCTTGTTATGTTAAAACGGGTGATTCATTCGTGTTCGAGTACCAAAAACGGACAACGATCATCGTTTTTACAAAAAACAAACAAACGAACGAACAGCTGAATTGAAATGATCATCGAATGACATACAAATGTACCATCCGGTACATGAATACAATCATCATTGGATCCATTTACGTGATTCATGTCGATTGTTTAATTCGGAAAACGGAGGAAAGCGACACCATGAAGATGGAAATTACGTTCCGTCAACCGAACCTGGACATAAACAACAACAACAAAACAGTTCGAATGAGTAATTATGATTGACGAGCGGAGCAAACATTAAAATCGTATTCAGACCATAGGTCAGAATTGTTCGGTTCGTTGGAATGTAACTGGTTATGACGATTCCAAGCTACTTCGTATGCTGATCGATGTATACGTACAGGTATTGTTCGTGTGGACGTGCACCTTATGTAGAACGGATGTGATAAATAATCAACAACTCGTTCATTAACTCGTTATTATATGCATGCATGCATACATACATATAAACACACATACATACATACATACATACATGTATATACATTTATATATATATATATATATATATACATTTATATATATATATATATATATATATAGATGTATACACATGTATGTATGCACATATAATTTCGACATTTTTCTGTAACAATGGCGAAATCAAACGATACGTGATGACAGTATGCTCTGGAACGTTTGTTTCATCATTTAGTCATCATGTCTTCCTTGGAAATATCAAGTTGTACCACACAAAATGTCCGATTTCTGACTAGTCATTTTTGCACAAGGATCTTTTACAAATTTATTCCTGTTTTGTCATTGTTTATTCTAAAAATGGCTATTTTACTCGCATTGCTGTTAAGCTTTGATTAACGGTCACAGTGACCTATTATACTTTCGCTATAGAAAATGAAAAACAAAATTTGCGTCAAAAAAAAACTTCCCGAATTAACAAAAGACTAAAATAAAACATAAGAAGACACATGATGGGCGGTAGGGGATAATATTAGAAACTCCCAGGAACATTAAAAATAAGAAGATTAAATCGCACCAGAAAGAAAAAAATGCACATAAATAAAGTATTGTTTCTGTTTTTATTATCATGAATACTTTCTCTAAATTTAGCCAATATTCTTTCATTTTATATATTATAAAAAAAAATGTTGACCGTTACGTCGTTCTCTAGATTGTCAATTGTTACTGGTTTATTGGCATAGGGCGGAGACTTAATGTATCCCCAAAAGAAAAAGTCTAAGGGCGTTAAGTCGCATGATCTTGGCTCTTCTCGAAATATTTTCAAATGTTGTATAGTCATTGTGAAGATTTTATTTCTTCTAAATAATCAATAATAAAAATTGTAAATAACAAAATTTGGATACTTTTGGGACAGACCGGGTTTTAACACACTAGTCAGCATGCATACAATATTCACGCCCATTACCGTTCTTCTCACACCCTCTTATCACCAAACTCCCCCACCTAAAAAAATTAGTTTTCGGATAAGAGCGTGTGAGACGAGTGGTAATGGGCCATGAATACTGTATGCATGTTGACTAGTGTGGAAAGGCCCATTGGGCCTATTCATACAGTATTCACGGCCCATTACCGCTCGTCTCACATCCTCTTTCCGGAAAACTAATTTTTTTAAGTGGGGGATTTTGGTGATAAGAGGGTGTGAGACGAGCAGTAATGGGCGTGAATATTGTATGAATGTTGACTAGTGTGAATAGGCCCATTGTGGCACATAGCACCGTCTTGCTGGAATCACACGTCTATGCCCATATCATCCAATCCGTTGACAATTACCGCCTCGCCATTTTCATTTCAAAAGATGTACGGTCCGCTAACGCCACCCGACTGAAATCCATACCAAACAGTCAGTTTCTCTGTATGCAAAGGAAACTCCTGGCACTGTTATGGATTAATATCGTCCCAGATCCGACTAATTTACTTGTTTATAAAGTCATTCAGCCAAAAATGCGCTTCGTCACTGAAGATGATTTTTTTCACCGAACAGAGCACGAATTTTTATAATAAATTTTTACAATTGTTGAAGCGTATAGTTATCCATGATTAAATGGCAGCTGTGACAAAACACTAACGTCACTGATTGACAGCGCTGTCGTTTCAAATATAACCACGATCGGCTATCAAAATTCAGACGTGGCTATTGAAAGACCCATTATTTTACATTGATATCAATAAACGTGAATTTTTCTTTCGAAAACTGTATTTTATTGATAAATTACTTCCTAACTTCAGAATCAGAATCAGAAAAAAATTATTTTGTCTAATAATTACATGAAGTTTACATGATATTTTCGGGGCTGCCTATCTTATGATAATGAGCCTATGTTTGGGTATTATTTTCGATATGTGTTAGTGAGATTTTGTAACAATACAGGAAAAATTTCAAAAAACCTATTTTAATGTGATTTTTTTTTAACTATTTTAACTTATGTTAACTTAACTATCTTAATTAATTATACTGACTTAGTTATAAGTAGCTTATTTGCTAACTTAACCTATTTAAAAACATTGTTTACAGCGGCTCTAGGCGCTAAGAGTTTTGTCACTGAGGAGTTGTTGAAGATTGTCGTTCATCATTAAACGCGTGGGCCACTGATCACTCACTGTGTTGCGTTTGATTGACGGGACTTCCTAACCTCACATTTGGACACCTTGTATTTCGATTAAATAAACTGTTTTTTCCTCAGAATATTCTGTTCTCATTTCATCATTCAAATTCGGACATTTCATGTGGTAGTCCAACCAAATGGTACAGAATCGGCTCGATCTCATATATAGCACTCCTCGGTACGTGCCTCGTCATCTTCGTAACGTAACGCCGCCACTGTACGAAGACATCAACAACAACAACAACACGACGGCGGTGACTGCTAGGCGGAGCGCACCGCATTAATTCAATGACATTGGGTGGTATGTGCATGTCACGAACGCTAGGTGCATAATGCCCTCCGCGTACTTGTCACTGTGAATCCGGTTTCGTCGTCCACTCGACTCAATGGAACGGACGACTTCTCGACGTTCTTTTTTTTTTTGTTTCAACCGAGCCGTTCGTTCTCCTCTTTCGAGCCAATCATTCATTCGACTCGTGCATTCCGAACGAGAAATGCGTTTGCATTTCGTACGCATCGTCCGACAATCGCGTTTTATGCGTTTTATATGCAAATCGATGGTTAGTACGCCGCGATCGTCCATCATCGGCGATTGCACGGACACGCAACATCCATAAATAATAATCGATTTTTAGTAATAAATCGATACGTCCGTCCGTACGGCTCCTTCATCAACGCCTTGAACTATTTCGAACAATGCTTTTTGTACGATTTATGTCCGCATTAACACTTTCCGGTCTTTTGTACGGCCGCATCCGACTCTGCATTGTCAACGTTGCAACCGAACATTGTTAAAAAGTCATTTATTTCGTTTGTTCTGTAGATCGTTTTTTTTTCTTTAATTTTCTCCCTAATCGAACGAATGCTTTTAACCCTTTACGAACGAGAAATATTTTTAGTTTGTCTACATGATTTGATGGTAAAAAATATAATAATTCCGTAAATCGTGTGGAATTGCCAAATAAAAAGGATGTTGTCTTCCATTATGACAACGTCAGACCACATACATTTTTAAATACACCTGAGTCTCTTTTTATGCGGTAGATGCAGAAAACCGCATTAAAAAAAATCGCACAAAAGAAGACTGAACTTACATTGAAAAATTAGAGTTACGTTCCGTAATTTTTAAAAACCGCATGAAACCAAAACAACAAAGTAAAATTACTCTAAAATTCGCATAAAAAATCAGGAAATAAAGAATGCCTAAAAAATTTCAAATATCTGAAAAAATTTGATAGAAAACCAAGCTTTTTTAATTTATTCGGACGTTTTGTAAATGTCTTATATTAAAAATACTAGTTACAGTGTTTTTTAAAAAAATCTAAATCGTACTCGATATGAATTAGACTCGATATGCAAACACAGAACTCGACTATAATTAGTCGAACAGACAGCTCATGTGTGTTACATCGCATGAATCATGCACACGCCATTATAAATGACAGGAAGAAGAGACCCATTAAACTGATTCTCGTTTTGCGTAACATGTGAATAACACCTACTTCGGCAAACAATCGAAACACAAAGACAGCAGAATCGTGCACGACAAACAAAAGGTACCGGTGGCAATAATTACGTCGTTCCGCTCGCCGCGATTCCCATACACACACACACGTGGAGTAATCGGACCACTAAGCAAGTAAATGTACATTGCGGCGCACACAAACAGATTCCTCATCTCGTCGTTCACACGTCGCGTTCTCTTCCTTCCGACATTCGAGCTCGGAAAGACGTCGTGTCAGCACATCTAGCCTAAATCGCAATACGCTGTTGGAAATATCTCACCGTTCGTTTGTTTCGAACGTTACGTAAGAAGAGATTGGACCGACGGTGCATTCTTAAAAATGAGAAACGATTGTGTGCGACGAGGTTACGATACTTTACTCGTTTCTAAATGTACACACGGTTTCATCTTATATTCTTTACATGTATTTCATTTTCTGCGAAGACTCATTTACACGGATCTCTCGGGTTGATCAACGCGGTTGAATCAAACTCAGTGAGCCATGTAAACAATCCATTTAAACGATTGCAATCAATCAGATTGACGGATGATCAAGTTGGCGACAATCGACTGTTGTTCACTCTGGTCGATTTAACCGCGTTGATCAACCTGTGTAAACGTGCCTTTATAGAAAACAAGCCGAGTAAAGAATAAAAGATGAATATAAAGACTCATATGAATCGTAGAAGGCACTTACTCGTAGACATTTTAAATAGATCGAAGATATCTCAAAACTAAAAACGATACAATTCATTTGTTTTTAAAAACATAAAAGAGTTGCTCTTCTCAATGGCGCCTTGTCTGTTTAGATCAGGCCCGAGCAACCTTTCAAACGAAGGGGTCAATTACAAGTTTCGTAAAATGTTACCGGGCCGCATTACTTTCTATCAAGGACAGGTGTTCTCTAGATGTGGCGGGTCCAGAAATATTTTGAATAATTAAATGCAAATGCAATAATCTTGAGATTTGTAATTTTATCATAGAAAAATTTAATTAAAAACACTTATTTGATATAAAAACATTGCACAAAAACGTCATTATTAAACACTTGTATATTTGTATATCATATATTACTAAAAAACGATGTATTTTATGTGTAACTTGTTGAGAGAGACGTTATTATATTTTTTTAATAGAAATACATTTGAGACAAACATTGTATATCTAAACAAATTAACTCAATTTACTTGGCTGTTATTTTTATAAATATTCAATTCTACACAAAAGTGACAGAGGGGCTGCAGGTTGCACGGGCCTGGTTTAATCTTTGTAAAATAATTCGAACTGCTGAATAGTAAAAAAGGTCATTATTAATTTTGGAACTGACGAATTCATTATCACACAAATGAACGATCGTCACAATACCACACGATAAGGAAATAGTGTTCAATAATTATTTATTATTTATTTTCTTTGGTTATAAATTGATGCACATTTCGACATCAGTGACATCATTATCATCATAAAAATGCTTTATGAAATCTTGAGATTTCTCAAGACTTCACAACGTACTTTCTGATGATGATGACATTGCTGTCGAAATGCACATTAATTTACAAATAAAGAAAATGAACAATAAAAACTATTGAACATTTGTTTAATATCTCATGGAGTCGGGGTGTTATTTTGAGTGACAAAAACAAGCGTTTTAAATAAATAAACAGAAATGCATGAGACTATTGTGAACTTAATGAAGATTAACTGTCGAGGATCGAAATCAGAAGACATATTAAAAAAAAAATGGAACAAGACAAACACGACAAAATTGTATATGAAAGAATGACACAGATATACTTGATATATATTATATGAAATGAGATAGACATATGATTAAATCACAGCTTACTAATGATCAAAACAGATTTGATGTAAACTATGTATGATAATGTGAAATGATAGAAACATAGAGACCTGTGACCAAATAGGATGGTGGTTCATTTGTACGAAAATCTGGTATTATTTTTTTCCCCAAAACGGAAGTAATTTCTCATACACGACTTGTTGTCAGTTCGCGGTTGTTATAGAAACGTATCAACGTTCAATTGTCGCGATAAACAAACATGTGATTGTTTTTGGTCGACAAGTGCGGTTTTCGTTTTCCAGAACGACATTTGTCATCGAATGGAAAGCATATATTACCGAACGATGACTAATCAGTTGGGAATAGTTTCGTGTTGCGATACAATTAATGGCCGATCGTTGTTCTTTGTTCAGTATATCAAAAAAAAAAAAATACTCGACGGTTGTACTGCATCAACTGTATGTACTAATGTTCCGGTGATGGAAACTGTAACTCGTGACGGATATTTCGTTTCGTTAAACACGCAAATAATTCATGACAAGAAATGAACTCAATGAATACAAGCAGTTGATATTGTTATATTCGATTTGATGTTGTACTGTTCAATGTATGGAAAATAATGGACGTTGTTCGGGAAGAAAGACGGATGAATTTGGAACGAATAAAGTTAAATAATAAAAAAATATTTACTACAATTAGCTTTACATGAATTTATTAGATTTATACACACACTTGCACTCCATTCTTCCTTTTGATCAGGACAGGTCGTTTTTTAAAAATCTTCATATTGAGTACAATTTAGATTTTTTTAAAAAACACTGTAACTAGTATTTTTAATATAAGACATTTACAAAACGCCAGAATTTAGTTTGGAAGAATCGAGATGAACCGATGTCACAAAAATCCATTTACAAAAATCAGAAACGAAAACAAAAAAGCAAAGGACCGAAATTACCATTTGTTTTAGTTGTGTGGAAAGACCGACGATATATTTTATAAAAGTGTTCAATAATCATTTGTAGTTCACTTTATTCGATGATGGTGCATATCGATGGTCTTGTCACTATTATCAGAGAGAGAGAGGGGATTTGTAATTGAATTTGGATCTAAATCAATTTGAAACTACTAGATCATAACATGACATCTAATCAATAAAATATATTTTGCGTTATGTATTTTTTTTTTTTAAAAAAAACAAAGTAAACGTAAATAACAACCATTTGTTTTGGAATTGTGGAAAAACCGACGATATATTTTATAAGAGTGTTCAATAATTATATGAAATTTTAAAATTCAATAATTATGTAGAGTCATCCAAATATGACGCCTAGATTTTTGTTTTATTAAAAAGAAACAAAAGAAACTATACACATGTTTTTTTTTAAATAAAAAACAAATCCAGGCGTCACATTTGGATGACCCATTAAATTTTATAAATGTCACTTGTTCACTTTATTCAATAGTGCTGATTTCAATTATTTTATTATTATCATAGAGGGGTGGAGAGAAGAGGCGATATTAAGAAATCTAGATCTAGATCAATTTTTGAAACTACTAGATCATTATAAACAACATCATAGATGTTAAATATTGTATTTCAACGATGATGTCCGATCAATAAACATTGTTTTGAGCTACGTGTTTTGTTTTTTCTTCTTCTTAAAATGAAAGAAAAACAATAGTAGACCTTGACTCAATGCATATTTCATGTAATATATGATTTTTTACCTGTTAAGAATGTTTACTAGTAATACTACGCAAATAAATTTATTGTCAAGTGTGCTCTCGTGTGTCTGTGTACAATAAGTATACAGACACACAGACAAACGTTTCCAACAGCCACACCGGTTTTAATTCATCGATCGCGAAACCTGATTCGTCGTATATTAAAAAGAGGAAAAGAGAATCGGTATCTGATTTTCGGTCGATTCCATGAAAACGTTTATCGTGCACAACGTGCGCCGTTCCTCGAACCGAGGTACATGTATATACATACATACATACATATATATATATATATATATATATATATATATATATATATATATATATATGTATATAAATCTCGCGCGCGCGTTCTACGAAATCCACTCCATTTCACGTCGATTCGAACTGTGCCTCCCGACCGTTCCTTTCGTTCGAAACAGTGCACCGGCGTAAACATCTCCGTCATCGACGGGCCTCGATCTCGACCTCTAGCTTTGCGCAAGGTTAACGTTTTTAAATAAATAAATGTTTCCTGTATGTGCAGTTTATTCCAAACAACGGATACATTAAAAATAGATACAGTACATGAGCAATTAGCATAATCTGCGTGCGGTCTTCTACGAAAATTCATCAAATACGCCACGTGGAATTCTAAACACCTTCTTTTTCGATACTCATTTAAAACGTTTTCGTATTCGTGTCCACCCCTAAATATCGAATTACAATTTAACCCTTATCGGTCGTATGTCACCTCTGGCGTGACATTACAACTTTGTTCTATCAGTCGTATGTCACGTGCGAGGTGACAAGACTGAACGAGTAACAACGTCCTCGTTGCTGAATGTACACACTGTATGTTTTTGTAGTTTAATTCTTACTCGATAGCAGACAACACGTTCTGTCATATTTCAGCAATTATTTTACTCATATCATAATATTTTATTCCTCCAAAAATGAATAAAGAAAACTATAGCAATATGGAAAGTAACAGTGATGGTTGTAGTGAAATATGTGAAAATTTTGAATATTCAGCGAATGATTTTAATTCTTGTGATGAAGGAGATAGTGATACAAATGTTATATTTCAGTCAAGGAAAAATAATTGATCCCTATTCAATATTCAAGTGAAGAGGAAAGCGAAATGGCAAGAAAAATTGTTCCTGATTGTGATGAAGATTGGATTGAAATCGACAGTGATGACGAAGACATTTAAAGTGTAAATATAAATATTTTTATGCACAAAACTATCTTTCTATATCAAGTAACGTTAGTTACTCTTCTCTTACAACAAGCACTCAAATATATCTCCGACCTAGCGAAAAGTTAAGTACAAAGTGCTAACGTTCGATAAGGGTTAATATGTCAATGCGATAGATCCATATTTTTCGACTTGTGGTCCGCGGAAATTTCCTAGCAATTCGTCAAAAAATCATGAATCTTATACAAATATTTTTACACTGAAAAATAAAATGCATGCGTTCGAAAAGAAGCTATTTTTTGGGATAATCGCGTACAAGAGGAAGATATAGACATGTTTCCATTTTTGGAAGAATTTTTGATTGTCGCTGATGTCAACCAGAAAGTCATATTCAACATAATAGGTCAACATTGAAGGACGATAGCTGAAAACTTTAATAATTATTTCCCTGAAAATAAGAATCCTCGTAATAGATGTGTGTTTTATTAAAAAGAAACTATACACATGTTTTTTTTTTTAATAAAATATAAATCTAGGCGTCACATTTGGATGACCATTTATATACAAATGTACAAATGTTTAATAATGACGTTTTTGTGCAATGTTTCTACCAAAAAAAGTGTTTCTCGTTAACTTTTTCTATAATAAAATTACAAATCTTAAGATTGACGCATTTGCATATCTGATTATTAAAAATATCTCTGAATCCATCATCACATCTAGGAACACCAAATCCCATTCCTTTGTTTGTGATTTCTGTCATAAGCCTGCTAATTTGATATAGTGTTGTTTGAAATGTTTTCGAATCGTAACAGCTCACTCTGATGAATATTCGCGATAAAGAAAGGCGTGTCAATTTCGAAATTGTCTTGAAATTCGTACTGTAGGATTACGTGTATATAGTAGACACACGGGTAATGTGTAATTGTGCGTGTGTATTGTTTATATCCGTACGTAGTGCACGGCCGAGCAGAACAGAAAGTTGTTGTTTTTTTTTCTAAAAAAGAAAAAAACCATCTGTCACGGTGTCGATACAATACAATGTGAGCTGCCGCGTTTTCGTCGCAGCCGCCTAGAGAGCACATCGAAAAGAAATAGCCTACAAATTCATTCATAAAGCGTGTCCGACGTGTCTCCCCACCACGTTCCGTCAAAGGTCGAACGATTATGAATGAAACGCGTCGTCCGTCCGCGCGCGTCCCTCGTCCATTGTTCGTCGCATAACTCCCGCCCCACTCCCGTACATTTCGACTCATTGAATCGCCAGTCTGGCAACTTATCCGATCAGTTTTACTTTGCGTCGCTTACCTTGTTGTCGAGCCGCGTACGACGTTCCGTTCGCATCTGTCATCGACACATATGTAGTGCCCGATAGTAGTTCTTGTGACACACACACACACGCGTGGATTTTTTCCCGTTTCGTTTTGTTTCGTTTCGTTGTTTTGTTGTATTCGCGATCGTCGTTCGTTTTGTTAAACAATCGCGGACCGATCTAGCTGGACACGAATCGCCTCTCGGAACCGTACGAATTTCGTCCAATGTACAGCAACATCGCGAACGACACGCCGTCAATATGTTATGTGCGCCGGTGATTTTCGTTTGATACGAAAGGTACTTAATTCATTTATATATACCTGTCGATGTCGTTTTTATTCCATGTTTATGCTCACTCGTAATTTCTCATGTACACGTATTAAAATAATTCCTTTCCACACGATCCGTGTCCGAGATGTCGCTTGCGTTGTACATTGCCAATAATCTACAATCGAGTTTCAGTATCCGCTCGTAAGATACTTTTTCAACACATAGAACATATAATTAAGGCCACGAACGTAATGAAATATTAATATTCTTACTACAATAACTTCTTGTCACGTACTCTCGTATCCTTGGCGAGTGTAAAAATACCGATAATATATATTTAACTGTTATATCTGAATCCGTATTGTGAAATAATCAGAACTGAAAAATTGTACTGTGGCAAATTCACTTCGAGTAATCGTTTCTGTTATAAATCCTCATATTTAAAACATAAAAATATAAAACAACCGTTCAAAAAAAAAAAAATAACAATAATCTACTTTTGTCATTTCGAAACAGTTTTCAGTAAGATAGTTGCTTTATATTCATATGAATTAAAGAAAGTGTAGTCGAAAAGTACATAATCCAGTTTGTGAGATTTCACCCTGATCTATGACTTGTTTAATGCTGCAGTGACCAGACAAGTAAATAAAAAATCTTGATTAGTAGAACTGATTTATGTTTCGATAGGAAAAAGTTCGAACGAGAAAACGGAGCGATTTTTCACCGGTCACAAAAAATTCCCAGATCGATATATGATTCTACAGTTTATTCACCCTTTAGAGTCACTGAAAATTCTTGAATTCAGTTTATATACTTACTGGGAAAAAATGAATCTATTGAATTATATTAATTCGTTTTGAAAATACTCCACTATGTATTATGGAAATATTTTGAAAATAAAAAAAACTTTGAAATTCTTAAAAACAGTATTTGTGATTATGGTTTGATTCTGAATAAAATGAATTTACTAAACTATCTAAAATAATTTAAATTAAAATCTATTTTTTTTCATATTTCAATAATTTATGTGGGAAATAAAAAAGATTATTAAATTTCAATAAATTATTGATAAAATTCAGTTATATTAAGAAGGCTTTGAAATTCTTAAAAACAATATCTGTGATTATTGTTTGATTTTGAATAAAATGATCTTACTAAATTATCTAAAATAATTTAAATTAAAATCATTTTTTTCATATTTCAATAATTTATTTTGGAAATAAAAAAGACTTGTTAAATTTCAACAAGTCGTTAAATTTCAGTTATAATAAAAACGCCTCAAACAAGTTAGATTGTCAGTTTTTTATTCAAACATTGACAGACTGCATCGAATAAACTCACTTTTTCATCGTACCGTTTTCTTAAATATGTAAAATAATTTATTATTTTTTATATAAAAAAATTTAAATTCATTTCGAAATTTTATGACTGATTCGGTTTTGTATTTTAAAAAGGCCTACTCGATCTTCAGAAAAATTAAATAAATCTATATATTAATCTAGATTACCTAATATAGGGTATTTTTGTAGTCCGTGATTTGATTAATTATTTTAGTTTGAAATATATCATTGTTATATTTTAAATGTTCATAGAAAAGCTAGAGTATAATGATACTACACTTCGTATTCTGTGAACGCCGGGTGTCGGAAGTCAATAACAATTTTAAAAAAAATAATTTAATAAAAATATTACCATCATCATTAGTCTCTTTTATCCGTTGCTGGACGAAAGCTTTTTTAAGAACTTTCCACTTTGATCGATTCAATACGTTTCTCTTCCAGTCCATTCTACGAATTTTCTTATGCCAATATTTTATTTATCCATGGTCCGTTTCTTAAACCTTTTTATATATTTAGGTTTTTAATTAATGACATATAAACGTGTATATATATATATATATATTTCGACGAGATTGCATTTGATTAACAATTGTGAAAGTAAAAAAACTTCACCTTTCAAAAAAAAATTTTAAAATATTAGAATTGTATATATTTTTTTATTACACAAGTATCTGTGATATTTGTACGGTATTAACTACGTCTGTATCCATAGCAACGGTTTGTTTATTTTACGTTAATAACGTTGACATAAAAATTCATATTTTTGAAGTATTTTAATTGTGTATTGTGTAGTAGTACCGAATTAATTTCGATCTATTGTAAACATACTAAGTAGTAATTGACAACATTGTAACTGTGATAAAAACTGTGTAACCGTATTTATTTATTCCCTGCATTAATTAAATATCTGTTCTATTCTCATAATCGCACACGGTAACCATAGAAACCGTTTGTTTATTTCACATTGGTACCGTTGACGTAAAGTTCATATTTATGAAATACTTTAATGCGCATTATAAATTAGTGCCGAATTAATGTCGGTCCGCCGTAAGAAACGGCCCATTTATGAAGTACGTTAATGCGTACTATAAATTAGTTCTGGTCAAAACCGTATAAAACGACTCCGTCGGGACTTTTGAAAAATGCTCCTCCTCTGTAACACACTAATCCCATCGGCGCGTGCTACAACGACCAGAAAGTTTTAAACCACAAGACTTACACGAGTCTTAGTGCTCGTCGGTTGAAAATCCGTCGAAAATATTCTGAAACTGTACGACGAAAACGTTGTAAACTGGGAAGAAAAAAAAATCGTCGACGTTGAAATTTCTAGTAGCAGAATGTGGGATTTGTTTGCTTGTCACCATACTTTGGATTCGATTTGTATGAGGTACAATCCATTTTATATAAATCTAAGTATGCTTATCTAGTAGATTAGTGAAAATCAAATATGTACATAGTCTGATTCGAAAATTACAGGTGTATTTTCAGTAGAGATTGTGTTAAGCAGTTCTGTTTTTATTTCGTCCTGCCATTATGAAATAAAATCACGTTTGTAATCTTATCAGCAACAATCGATCTGTCATTCCATTGCTGAATAAATCACCGGATATACAATTATCGATAACAACGTTTTTTTATACTACATACCGATATCTCGTGCACGAAGAAAAAATAGAAGCGAAATTCTTAGAAACGTATTTCGACATTAATTGAAACAGCCAGTTAAAACTTATTTATCGAACTGTTTAAGTCTCTTTATATATATATATATATATATATATATATATATATATATATATATATATATATATATATATATATATATATATATATATATATTATTCACACACACATACACATATGAGTGGTAACGTATGTGCTAAGTAATTGGAAAATTTTTACACGTTTTAAAATAGACACTTTACTATGTAATTTATCACAAATATTTATACTTTTTAATGAATTAACTGGTATTAATGGAGTGTTAAGTGTTTTAAAATATGTGATATATATATATATATATATATATATATATATATATATATATATATGTATGCATGTATATAAACACTTAATTAAATTGAATTTTTAACGCGAGCGTGTGTGAAATTTTGTATTAACTTTTTGTTGTGTCTGAATTAAAGTGTTATATATATAAATATATATACGAGGGTCGTTTGATAAGTATGGTAAATTTATTTATTGTTTAATTTAGGTAATTAATTTCATTAAATTTTTCAATTTAGTTTTTCTTACTTTTTTACCATACTTATCAAACGACCCTCGTATTTATAACAAGAGGGGACTATTGTTGGACAAGGAAAGTTACTGATTGAAAACTTGGATACATAAGAAGGCTTAGGAAAAACCGATGGATAGATGTGACAGAGTGATAAGGAATATTTCCATTTTAGTGTTTTTTTCTTCGGAACAAATCCTTCCATTTAATCGTTTTTTTCAAATTTTAAAATCATAGACAGCTCTAGCCACACTCATTCAACATCTCCAGTAAGCTGTGTGAGATATATTCATTGTTCATTGTTCAGAAAATGTTGACCGATTTTATATACAATTTATCTGACGTCTCGTTTCAATTTTGCTTTGTTCTTTTTGTAAACCGATCGAGAATTTTCGTACGCTCACTCTGTATTTTTCTCTATCGACATTCTATAAATATAGTGCAGTATTTTGAAAATTCATGGTCGATAGGATATTATCCCGCGGTCGTAAATGACACGCACGACTGCTTTGTACGCTACAGTTAAATCAAACTTAACTCGACGTTTTCGATTTTTCCGTCGCAACGCGTGTAATTTATAAAACACAGAACCGTTTTTTTTTTAAATTGATTATTTTGCACATAGATTAATAAAACAGAGAATGTTACACAACGTTTATCGGACCGATATTTTTATATTAAACTTTTTTCTGTTCTAAACACACACCGCAGGCGGCCGTGCTATCAATAGAGCACGTGTTTTTTTTCCGTCAATAATGTATGATTTACCGAATACATTTCAGAAAATAATGGAGTCGTAGCACGGAACTGGAGCATGTTTCTCTTTCATTGAATCCTGACAGATGTCGAGTATCTATCTTATTGATTCCGTTATCTCCTCCGTATTATTTTTCGTCTTTATTCTTCTCAATATTCTATAATACACATGAATTGACGATACGGCGCTTCGCCGTTTAAGAACGTCCGAGGGAGTTTCTGTTTCTCTGGTATCATTTATGTATAGAAACCAGTGTACACGTATTATCTTTTCAAAAACGATGTTCGGTTCGTGTAGAAATACAGTTGCGGTCTTGTGTGCTGATCCAATAAGGATTTTTCGACGTATCGTGCCGTTCGTTTTTCGTCGGCGACGACGGCGCCCTGTTTTCATATTAATGCTCGTTTTATATGAAAACTCGGATACGATTTTTTTTTTGCTATTGTTATTCAACATGTGTGTTTATTGAAATATATATACATACATATAGGCATGCTTCTAGACATACACACACACACACAATATATATATATATATATATATATATATATATATATATGTATGTAAGATGTCCCATCAGGAGTGTACAATTTAATGTTTAAATAATTGCATCTTTTGTAAGTGAACGATGATGTTATTATTTCATTGCAAAACCGTGCGTTCCTGACGAGACTCTCCCCACATCCTCCCACTCTTTATATAATTGTTCAATGGTTGACTAGTTATCAAACATTTTTGTAAAATCTTGTGATATTCGAGCCAATAATTTACTTACAGTGGCGAGCAAAACTGGATCAAAGATTCAAACATTTTCGTTAAATTCAAATATTTTATTATCAAGAATCAAATTGATCAATGTTATTTCATATTCTTAATACTAATATATCAAATAACTTATTAATAAAAATAAAAAAGCATCCTAAAAATAAAACATATAACGCAAAAAACAGTCCGAACTTCATTTAACCACTTTTACACGTTTTCAATATTTTTTTTTTAATTCAAAAATTTAATGCTTTGTCCAAAGATCTTTCTTTATCACACTTCTCATTCTTCTGAGCATAGACTCAACTGAATTTTGGATATTATCTTTAATGATATTGGATACTCGAAAAATCATTTGTGTATGTAGTATGATGTATGTATGGTTTATCATCTATAAAACGTTAAATAATAAATAATAACAACAATTTTTACTAGTATTACATTATTTCCACAATAAATAATCGTTGTATAAACAAAAAAATAAGTTATTTTCAGTTTTAAAAAATTCGATATTTTTGGTCAAAAAAAACCACTACCTTATAGTATGGAAATTTTGTCAAAAAATCAAAAGTTTCAAAAATCAATTATTTTGCACTAGACTCATAAATAATAACGTATAATTGATGAAAACATCAATCGTTTATAAAAATAATGACAGTTGTCTGAAAAAAAAGCTTTTTTCTGTTTTTCGAATTCTAGCTAGTGAAAAATGTCAGATTTTAAATTTCGTCGTTTTTGAAGGAAAAGTTCGTATAGTAAGTTCAAAAAAATGTTTTTTCTACAACAATATGTAATTTCTTAAGTTATTACACACATGAATAACTAATTTGCAACGTTTCTAGTGAAAATATGGCGATTTATACAATTGTTTAAAAAACAATTTTTCTCAAATATGATTAATTGTCTATAAAATGTTAAATAATAAATAATAACAATAATTTTTACCAGTAATACATTATTTCTACCATAAATAATCTTTGTATAAATAAAAAAATACGTTATTTTCAGTTTTAAAAAATTCGATATTTTTGGTCAAAAAAAACCACGACCTATAGTATGGAAATTTTGACAAAAAATCAAAAGTTTCAAAAATCAATTATTTTGCACTAGAATCATAAACAATAACGTATAATTGACGAAAACATCAATCGTTTATAAAAATAATGACAGTTGTCTGAAAAAAATATCTTTTTCGATTTTTCTGATTCCAGTTTGTGCAAAATGTAATTTTTCACAATTTCGATAATTTGGGAAGAAAAAGTTTTATTTTATATAAAAAATATTTTCTTTCAAACAAATCACATTATTCGGAGGTAATGCCTAATTGATTAATTAATCAAATTAATTTCTAAATTGAAAATATGTTAGTTTACTATAGTCGTTTATAATGGATTTTTTAAAAAAAAATATTTTTTGTTCACAAAATTATTATACATAGGGTCATCCAAATGCGACGCCTACATTTGTGTTTTTATTAAAAAGAAACGTGTGTATAAGATGTTGTCTATGGAAACATGTTTATAGTTTCTTTTTAATAAAACACAAACCTAGGCGTCATATTTGGATGACCCTATATATATGTATGTATGTATATATGTATTATATATGTACGATTGTCTTAATTCCGTCTCCTCTTATGATTTTTTACATTATCCATTATGTATGTGTGTTACAGGAACATTTTGTCTGTTTGTCGTCGTCGTCGTGTTGTGTGTATCACATGTCTCGAAATGTGAGCTAACAATATCCGTTCTGACATCGTGTCGTGCATTTACGTAGAAAGCTGACTGATTAAAAAAGTATTCGTCATGTTCCTCATCTGTAACGTATATTTTTTCCTGCTCTGTACATTTTTTTCGAATGATACTCTATTTTTGTACGGAAATATGTAGTTCGTACGCGAGCACATGCATTAATAGCGTCGATATTTTACTATTCGTCGCCCTGCACGATCCACTACTACGCGCGTAACCATAGAAACGGGTTGTTTACTACGTAATCAACGACCTGGATTAAGATCTACGACGTGACGTCACATGTCATCTTTTTTTTCGTCAATTCTGTACGTCAGGTCATTTGTATTTATTTGATATTGTATACATTGTAAATTTTAAATTAATCGTTGTGTGTGTGTGTGTGTGTGTGTGTATTCATTCATTCATACATACCCAAATACATACATATCAGTTACATACCCAAATACATACAAATCATCATCATCAGTTTTTTTCTATCTACTATTGGGCCTATTCACACTAGTCAACATTCATACAGTATTCACGGCGCATTACCGCTCGTCTCACATCCTCTTTCGCGTAAACTAATTTTTTTAGGTGGGGGATTTTGGTAATAAGAGGATGTGAAACGAGCGGTAATGGGCGTGAATACTGTATGAATGTTGACTAGTGTGAATAGGCCCATTAGAGCTGGAACACTTTGTCCCACCAGGATCCGAGACAGGCTCAATAGTGCACCCCCCTACCCATGCGTCTATCAGGTATTTGTGCAGTAAGAGTAATTACCGCAAGGCATACTCTAACAACTGACCGCAGGGTCGTTGCATCATGTTCGGATTCGGAGGCCCACTAGATATAAACTTTTCCCAAAACTTTACATTTCGACCAATCCAGTGCCTTTCTTTTCTAATCCATTCCGACGAATTTCCATATCTCTATGTCCCATTTACCTTATACTCCTCTTTCTAGATCTTTTTATACATCTAGGTTCCCCAAATATCATTGTTAGTCCTTCTCAATTCATTATTGGATGAAAGTCTTTTCCAAAACTTTTTTATTTGACGTGTATACAACTGCGACCCTATAAATCAGTACTTGAGTGTTTACCCCTCAGGAGCGGTACAGACTAGCGGCTTAAATAATCTGGTCTGGATGTAATTCTCCAGGTTGGAGCATTTCCTGTGTTTCCTGTTGAAAACCATCTATTGAAGTGATTTTTACTAGCCAAAAATTCCCATCTCTCCACAGGTTTTTTTATATATATCCAGATTCCCAATAAATAATTTCTTTTGTCCATCTAGTTTTTATTTCTTTAGTTTTTATTAGCTAGTTTTTATTTCTTACTACATGGCCAGTCCGTTTCTATTTCAAACTTCTCGCTTTTGCTACAACGTTCTTAATTTTTGATTCCTTTCTGATCTACTCGGTTCTCTTCTTATCTCTACACATGCTTCTCTGTGTTGTCTGTATCTGTTGAATTATTCCGGTATTCAATCAACGAATTCTAACAACGTTCTCGAAATAAAAGCAGTAATAATATCATAAGCTGTCCATTATCTCTGCTCAATCAAATCTATCTACCCTTTTTGTATTCATCCCATTTTTAATCCGCGATCAAAAAAATGTAAAAAAAGAACACTGGTCTCATCATCTTCTCAGTAGAGCGCACAGTCACCCTCGTATGATGACTCGATCGCGTGTCGATGTTTCTAAATAACGGATATTCGGTCCTAACAATTATGACCGATCGATACATCCGAATTGTCAGACGGATGTGTAAGAATTACACGAAAATAATAACGATTAACAAATTCTATGTCGATGATGATGATGATGAACACTACTATCTGGACGTCCGACTGTCGTGCGACGTTTTATGAATTCATGAATAAATTAAATTACTCATATAATGGACCTAAGGTGACGCGCGACCACTGTAAACTATTCAAATATTATAATTAAATTAAATTGTTCAAACATTATAGGTATTTTACACACTACATATATATATATATATATATATATATATATATATATATATATATATATATATATATGTAAATGTGTGTGTGTTTAAGCGTGATAAAACTTTAAATTGAATTCCCATTTAAAGTTCTATCTAATCTAAAAAAAAACATTCTTTATCATACCTTTATATATACAAATATACACATGTATATATATATATAAAGTTTTTTTAGGTTAGATAAAACTTTCGATAGGGTTTCAATTTAAAGTACTATCACGCTTAAAAAAAACACACACATATATATATTTATATAATATGAATAAATTAAAAGTTATCTTGGAATACACGTCGTCACGAAAAAATCAATTAAGTAGTAATTGATTTTTTCTATACATTTTATGCAAATCACAAGGTCGTCCGTGTAATTCACAGCCTATTATTGTAATTTCTATGAGAGTTTTCACTCTTTTTTCCCGTTTCCATATAAATATATTTACGAATTAATTATCGTCCGTCTTCGTCTATCATTTTTTAATTTAATGTCGATATTTTGAAACGTTAACCATGCGATGATCATTATTAATGAATGTAATGTATTCAATTCGAGAACAATGTGTTTGAACTCGTGGCCTCTTTAATAACAGTGAAATTGATATAGTCGGTTCGCTGTTTACTCGAATTCAGATTTGTGCATTTAATTTTCTTTTTATATACAGAATTTTAAACTAAACTTAAATGGTTTCATCTCAGAATGAAACAACACGAAATTCGACGGAGTGTTGCGAACTTACACGATCTGGTATCGGTTGTATTGTTATTGATTTTGTATAAAAACAATTACAGATAATTGAGTCTTATTTCATGAAATTTATGTATATATATATATATATATATATATAGACACATATATACACACTCACATTTATTGCTAATTGTCACGGTGGCAGAAAAATAAAGAAGTAGTAGAGTACTCTAGAGAAGAAAAAGTTCCCTAGGACTCTGCAAAAAATATGATTTCAGTGTATACATAGGTGGTTCGAAAGATTTCTTGTTTTGTGACAATAATTTAAGTAATTGTTATATTTCATAAATAAACATTTCAAATACAATTTCATTAATATTATAAATTAAATTTCATTAAATATCATTTTTTATTTCTTCAAACAAAATAATTTTATTTGAAAATTTAATTAACCCTTTGCACTCCGAATAATTTTTAATATGTCCTATCAGCAACTCCGAGTCATTTTTACTTTTTAGTCATTTTCATTTTTACTCCAAGTCAATTTCCATTTTGTGGGTAAATATAAAAAAATGATATTAATTTTAACACAGTTATTGATACAAACTAATAGCATAGGCCTCCATGAAAAACTCGAGAATATTTAAATTAAATAAATAAAATATTTAAATTAAAAAAACAATGTTTCTTTTAGATGTCGCTGCTGCGGCGACAACGGAGTAGTAGCTTATCTTACAGCAGCGACAGCGGAGTGCAAAGGGTTAATAGTAGTATTCAGTTAATCCTCTATAACCTAAATTTTTTCATAGATGAAAAAAATGTGTAACGTAAAATCAGCAGATATCAACTTCCAGATATAAATCAACAATGAATTTATAATTTTCAAAGATTTTATTATAAAGAAAACTGATTGGAATTTTGTAGTCACTGTGGTACAATGTCTGTATATATGCATATAATTTAAGTTTATATACGAAATTCCATAAAACAATTTGTATTTGGCATTGAACACATATGGACATTACATTTTTAACATATATATAAGATGAAAAAAGGACATCACCTCTTAACCCTTTAACTGTTTAATTTTGTTTCGAAAAACTTTTTCTGCCTGCTTAATTATTTTCCAGCGAAGACGAGTATACTCGACATAAACAGAGTAAAATGTTTCTGCCTATAAAAGTAGGCAATTATGATTGAAAATCAAAAGTTGCGTGTTGGTTTTTTAGAAAATATAATATTTTTATTTATAAATATATATTTTATAAATATATATTTTTAGAAAATATACAAGCTAATATTGTATTAAAATAAAAAGTTGATATTGAACAATTTTGAATGTATTAAAAATCAATCGGTTTATTAATCGTTAAACAATTTGATATTGAACAATTTTGAATATTCAAATCAATCGGTTTATTAATCGTTAAAACAATTGATAAAAAAACAATTAACGATAATTTTTTTAGTCGTTAGTCATTGATTGATTTAAAAACGACTAATTTCAAATCAGT
Source organism: Neoneuromus ignobilis (assembly GCA_029203775.1). Lineage (NCBI taxonomy): Eukaryota > Metazoa > Arthropoda > Insecta > Megaloptera > Corydalidae > Neoneuromus > Neoneuromus ignobilis. The sequence continues at coordinate 1,732,656 of CP092090.1, read as the reverse complement.
CGTTTTATCAAACGACCAACGACTAATAAATTAATCGTAACTACCGATTAATTTCATACAAATGAAATTTTACTCGTTAGTCGTTAATCGGATAATTTTACCCTACTCTGCCACTAACTACTTTTTTCGAAAACTCGTCAAACAATTCTAATTTGTATCGAATATTCTAAAACTGATTTCAGAGTTAATTTTGATTAAATTCATTCGCGCTCGCATTCGATTCAGCACTAGCCAACCGACTTTCCATCCATTTGTATATACGAAAAAAACAAATATTATATACTGTTTCGTAGATATAAACAATTCACAGATACGACTGATCTGTAGTAAATTGTTCACTGGCGTATCGTCGAAAGAAAGGAAAAAAAATGTAATCGACCGTTATTATACAATTAGTGCTGTGTGTATTTTCGTTCGGACCGTTTAATTGGATTAAAACGTTTGCATCGATTCGACAAACTTCCGTCCGACACACGCCTATGTACACACGAATTCATTTCTAAAATTATAAACGTATGGAAAGTACGACGAGCCGTGCATTTACCTTTATGATCGGCGTTTACGTGCTGGCAGTCTGTTTGTTTGTTTGTATCTTCTTTCAACTGTACGAATACGTGTCGTGAATATTCTGCACTACATTCTTCATTCATGCTTTTTGCATCATTCAAAAAAATTTGTACATACAGACACACAGATATATATATATATATATATATATATATATATACACAACATACACATACATGTGTGTGTGTGTAACTTAAGTAGGAATGAAAACGCTTTCTAATTCATTATGTGTTATTGCTAAAACACAATACATATTCAACGATGCGCCGTTTTACAATTCATGAATGTGTAGAACGCGGACGGATTCGAATGGATTGTTTTTTTTTCTTGTAAACGAACATTCGACTCGTTAACGGTTCAATTTTCGCTCGTCGAGACGCCGTTACACAATAAAAGAAATTCATATATCGACCACGTTTTTCGGTGCAACAGCCGGCCATCGCACGCGTCACGTTTTAAATGTCGACCGTTTCTACGGCAACGCGACGTATAAACAAATGCGAAGTGTGCGGACGGCCGGTGTTCAAATTATCGCAGGTCGCCGTGCATTCTGCGAAATGTCGGAATGTCATTCCGGTCTTGTATTCTCGACATAAATCCGCGTTTACTAGTCGAAATCGTCCGTTTTTTGATTCGACTAATGACATTCGAGTATCAGATCGGTACAAATGAAATGACCGTTTTTTTTTTTTATTTTTGACTTTTAATCAAACTTAATATATACATATATTTAATAAAAATAGTTTCCGTCAACGTGAATACACTTTTCTTATAGTAAAATGAGTGCATTAGTACCGATTTGATAAAAATCACGAAAAAGAGAGGCCAAAAAGTCATCAGATGCTTTTTTATATCGTCCTCATCGTTGAAGATTTTCCTCGTCAAAAAACTATCGAGTTGTTTAAAAAAAAGGATTACTACCACTGTTTATAGAAAATATTTTACAGAAAACAGATACCTATTTATGGAAAATGGCGCTCTTTGCTATAAAACAAAAACTGTGGCGGCTTGGAAAACAAAAGAGGTTTCCATTTTGCCATGGCCAGGTCAATCACTCGATATGAATCCTATTGAGAATGTTTGACATGTGTTACAAACAAATATGGGTCGTATGTCACCTCTGACGTGACATTACAACTTTGCCCTATAAGTCGTATGTCACGTGCGAGGTGACAAAACTGAACAAGTAACAAAGTCCTCATTGCTGAATGTACACACTATATGTTTTTACAATTTAATTCTTACTCGATAGCAAACAACACGTTCTGTCATATTTCAGCAATTATTTTACTTATATTATAATATTTTATTCCTCCAAAAATGAATAAAGAAAACTATAACAATGTAGGAAGTAACAGTGATAGTTGTAGTGAAATATGTGAAAATTTTCAAAATTCGGCAAGTGATTTTAATTCTTGTGATGAAGCTGTATATCTTGCAACTTCATTCCCAAGGGAAGCATAATGACTGCATTTTATATTCCAATCGGAAGTTACTTGGAGGAAGAAAGACGACTATATACTTCTGCGAAACTTGTAACAAAAAACCATTTCTTCATGTAGGAAAATGTTTCAAAATATTCCACACATTGAAAAAATATAAATAATATTTAAACTTGAAGATTGGACGTTTAATAAAATGTAAATATAAATATTTTTATGCACAAAACTATCTTTTTATATCAAGTAACCTTAGCTACTCTTCTCTTACAATAAGCACTCAAATACATCTTCGACCTAGTGGAAAGTTAAGTACAAAATGCTAACGTCCGATAAGGGTTAAGATCGGAATGGCAAAGTTTACTTCATGAGGTGATTGATGACCTTATAAGCTCTCTTCCGAATAGAGTAAAAGCCTTATATGTGACGAAATGAGGTTGCTATTAAGTACTGAAAAATGAAAAGTTTATGTATATTAAATTATTATATGATTTTTGAAATAAATGTTTTTTTTAAAAAAATATACAGTGTCTATTTACTGTTGTTACTCTAGTATACATATTATATTTAACATTTGTATAAGTAATTAAAAAAAAGCGTAGATGCAAACAATTGTTGAATCGGTTTCATTTACATTACAAGGTGTAATCTCTCATTACATACCGGAATCAGTTTCGAGATAAATAACTAGGTCAATGCGATAATTATTTTTATCTCGTTTCGACATTGAAAACTCTGACTGTATTTCTTTCACGAGTCATTATATATCCTATACATTATCTGTTTTATTTAGTTCGTTTAACCGAACGAACCAGCCTCCATTGCTCTGTACATTTTTGATCGAAACGTATGAAGAATATTCCGATATCCCACACGAACACGTCGTCGAAGCGTTCGTGTAGAAAAATAACGGTCAGCGGGTTTCGTTCGCCTACCTCTGCACCTCGAGCGATCCGACGAACTTTTGCGAAAAAAAAGAAACAGCACAACAGACAAACCGTTTTCGTTCGATCGCGTTCACTAGCGTTGTTTACTACTGCATTCGTTTGTTCGAAATATTTCAAGGACTTCGGTCGGTGTTTCTAGCTAAAACGTATCCGTATCGCCGTTCGTCGTAAACAACAACATCGGAAAATACCGAGAAACTATTTATTTCTACCCGAAATCGTACCGTCCGTAATAAATATCTAATGGGCTTGATGTTTTAACGATGATTAATGTACATGTATGTTTTAATTACGTGCGAATGTATACAAAAGAGCTCGATTATGATGGATACAGGTGCGCGGGTCGGAGTCGATGACAATCTGCTTTCCTGCGAACAGAACGCCGATTCCGGACAAAACGGCAAGGTCTCGTGATTCAGATATTCGCACCTGGGCTTCGAATGAAACACGGTCACCGTATGACGGATGTGGCTGTCGAGAACGCGATGATCTAATCGAAATATTATTACATTCGTGCCGACGTTCTTTTACAGAAATTCGATAAATTCGTTCTGTATCATGCTTGGCGATTGTGTGCGGACGTGTTATGTATGCGTATGTCTGTGTGTGTGTGTATACTTTCACTTCGAACGATGATCGATGAGAACGATTTCGGTTTCGTTGCACATCGTCGAATGTAAGCCCTGCGCTGTTCGATTATTTTTTTTTTAAATTGTATTCGACGATCCAGTGGGCCGGTTCCGTGAGTTGTACGTCATCAAATATGAGAATGATTAGTGTATTTTTTTATGATGTTAGACGATCAAGTGAACTGAGGTATATTTATTATCTTTCACACGAATGAATTATCGCCCCTCCCCCTCCACCTTTCAACACCAAAAGATATTACTCTTTGATTAATTTTTATTTTTTAAAAAAATAGTATTCAATGATCCAGTAGGCAGGTTCCATCAATTGTACGTCATCAAATATAAGAATGATTAGTGTATATTTTTATTATGTTAGACGATCAAGTGAACTCAGGAATATTTATTCTCTTTCACACAAATGAATTATACCCCCCCCACCCTCCTTGCTATAAACACCAGAAAATATTACTCTTTGATCAAGTTTTTTTTAAAAAAAATTGTATTCGACGATCCAGTAGGCCGATTCCGTTGTATGTCATCGAATAGTGATTTTTTTCTGTTATATTAGATGATCAAGTGAACTGAGAATATTTATTCTCTTTCACACAAATGAGTTATCATCTCCACCACCACCACCCTGATCACTACAAGATATTTCTCTTCGATGAAGTATTTTTTTTTAGTTGTATTGGATGATCCAGTAAGCCGTTTCCGTTGTACGACATCAAATATAAGAATGATTATTGTTTATACATACATACATACATACATACATACACACACATGTATATATATATATATATATGTGTGTGTGTGTGTGTGTGTGTGTGTGTGAGTATGTATTTATGTGTATATCCTTCCTCATTTATAGTCATATTTCCTTTATCATAAACAAATGAATTCTAAACTAAAATAATAAAAACGTCAAGTTGGCGATATCTCGTGAAAACTTTTATAAAGTTGTTTTCAGATAGTGTTTTATTAAACAATAATTGCGTGCGTTCGATGTTAGATACCACGAAACACATTTTTCGTAGAAAATTCAAAATGAGTCGTACGAATTCCACAACAGGCCGAGACGCACGCCCGTATGCAAATGCGCCATAAATCTAGACAGATCGGCATAAGTGACGTTTTTTCTTTACGTTTTTGGCAGAAACTCAAACCCGCCGTCGTCGGTGATGCATATTAGCATGATTTCATCGGAATGGTTTTCAGGTCGTCCGCGTCGGTTCGCTTCATCCGACGTCGGATGACTTGCACACAGGTCATCTTTTCGATAAGTCGTCATCGAACACATGCCATCCGTCTAGGTTCGCCTACTGAAAACAAATCCGCCCGATCGCGCCAGTCGTCGTCGTCCACACCGGCCGGCGCCCACTTCTCGATACTCGATGTGGAGCGGACCTGTCGTTCACATTTCGTACCACGCAATTAAAACATTTTATATCGTTTATTGAACTCGACGTCATTAATTCGTGACTCGATGTATGGGCGAGTATGGCGAGAGAGAGGAGAGTAGGGTACAGAATGACATTAATACGAACGTACATCGATGAGGGTTCCGTCCGTATTGCCGCTATCGATTTGAACTGAATTTTATATTTTTTTCATCCCATTTTATCAATCGAATTAGAAGTATTAGTAGTATCAACCTAGAAGAATTGAAGTTGTCTAGCATATTGTTTTTTATATCGAAGGTAATTTAAAAAAATCTTGCAGCATGTTGTTTAGAATGTTCTAAATTCAAATGTATAAAGGAAATAGAGGAAACGAACCAAAGATTTCATAACGCAACACTCTAACAATAATGACGTAGTTGTCGAAATGCGCATCGAAGAATAAAGTCAACGGATGACTATTGAACATTTTTGGACAATTTTGTGGTTTTGGGGTGAAGATGGTGAGATGAGATTATATAAAAACAAAGACTACTTCTTTGACCTTAATTTTTTTCTTGAACATTTGCATCAAGTCCAGTGATAGCGAACCAATGGCACGCGTGTCAGAGGTGACACGCATCGACAGAGACAAACAATTGCATAATTCAAATATTTGTCATCGACATATTTTTGTGAGACTTTGTTCTCAGCATTAAATAATATTAAAACGAACAAAAGAAACCGGCTAACAGATGAAGTTAATGGCGCTTGTTTGGCCTTAAAATGCACCAAGTATGAACCTGCAATCGAAGAATTAGCAGACAAACTTCAGCACCAAAAAAGTCACTGATTTCTACTTTTCGTACCATTTGATTATCATTGTTTTTATTATTATTTTTTCCTAAATGTACATTGTTTTTCTGTTTTTGTTCATTTTATACATATTTTTGGGTTGATTTTTCTTTGTTAAATGGCATTTAAATATATAAAATAAATATCAAAAATATAAATCTTTTTTTTATTATGGTTGCCAAAAAATTATGGATATTTCTATACGTGACACGACACCAGAGTTAAGTTAGGGGTTTTTCAAAATTTTGACACGCCGAGCTCAAAAGGTTCGCCATCACTGATCTAGTCTAATCATTTTTTTTTTAATTAATTCCTTCCCCTTGTGGCGGCTATGAATTTTGTAACAATTAACAATGAGTGTTTTGTTCTTCTTGTCTGGCTGTGGCGGCTATGAACGTAGCTGCGGCGGCTATGAATTTTGTAACAATCAACAATAAGTGTTTTGTTCTTCTTATCAACAACGATTAATAGACTCGAATGGCCAGTTAATTTATTTGCTGATTGTTATAAATATTATTTGATTAGCAAGTATAAAAATATATAGCTGCTTTATCGTAAACAACTCGCGTACGTGAACAAATGGATAATACGATTCTCCAAACCGTTATCCCTGAATTTCCACTTATTAATGATTTCTCTGCATCTGGTCTCATCATTCTTGCTTATTTAATTCCTTCCCTCTATCCCTGAATTCTCAATCGATGATTTCTCTTACCCATAAATGGAATTGCCAAGTAACCAATTTTGGGATAAGAATGGTGAGGTGGGATTATGTAAAGACAATCTCTTTTGTCTGATTGTTTCTTAAAATGTTCTCGTCTAGTCTTATCATTTGTTTTTAATTAAATCCTTCTTATCTCTGAATTTCCAGTCGATAATTTCTCGTACCCATTAATAACATTATCGAGTAGTCAACTTATGGTTTTGGGGCGAGAATAGTGAAACGGGATGATGTAAAAACGATCTGTGGCATTAATGTTTCTCAAAATGTTCGCATCTGGCTTGATATTATTTACGTAATTAATTGTCTCTTTTAATTCTCAATCAATGATTTGTCTCGCCCGTCGTCGCATGAATGGATTGATCAAATAACAAATTCCAGCAAACGTTTGCTCATTCAAACTCGGTTCGGTTGCGACAATCCGACGTTCCCGTTGAAAGTTTCGCCCGTTTTTCACGTCAGTTCAGTCGTTTCTGTATCGATCACGCTTTTGTTTATTTCCGAATATCCGGCGTTAACGTTTCGAAATTTCGGAATATTCATTCAAGGAACTTTGTCCGTATTTATTTATTTATTCGTTTCGTTCAGAAGTCGATTACGTTGTTAGGGTTTAATCCGCCAACGAAAACACATTCAGGAAATCGAAACTGCAGGACTGGATAATATATGCGCGCGAAACGAAACAAAAGAGAAATACAAATAAACAAACGCGTATCGTCGTCGACTGACTCGATCGCGAACGCTGTTTAGATAAGAGCGGATCTGAAGAATTTGTGTGCGTGTGTGTGTGTGTGTACCTAGTGGACGTTATCCGCACGTCGAGGTGGCGTGTTTAATTTTATCTTTTGCAACAGCGTTGGCCGCAAATTATAAACGAGCATGATTCCCACTTCCGTCAAAAATAATCAAATTAGATGCGCATCCTGTTGGCGGAAACGATCGATCCGAGACGAAACGCCACGAACGATCTTCGCTATTGTGGCATTCGTTGACGTAGGTCGCCTTGGCACAGGTTCATCTTATGATTTATGCATCTCGCACTTTGAAACTTAATAAGAAATACACACACACACACACACACACACACACACACACACACACACACACACACACACACACACACACCCTCAACCATCATCATATGCAGATAATAAAAGAGCCAGGAAGTGAAGTGCTGTTATATATGATTAATATGATTTATGATACCTTATGAAGCTTAAAATTAATATCTCGTTATTGTGTTTCGCGACTCGGTGTGTATTTAGGGATTTAATATCGGATTCCGAGAAGTTTGCTATTATTTATGACGATGATCTAGACGACGGACGGCAGCCAGATGAAGAAAATTATTAAGTTGGATTTATGTCCGCGTGCCCACGTCAGGACGTGAATAAATAAAGAGCGGCCCACTCGCATCCAAAATTCTAATGATTCATTAACTGCATCGACCGGAACTGTTTAATTGTACGTTCGGCACGACGGCGTACGTGCAGATCATAAAAATACCATCGACGAATTCTCAACGGCAACGCAGACGTTCTGGAACTTTGTTGTTTTCTTCAGTTTCTGTTTCGTTTTACTCGAGTCCGTTTAAATATAGACGAGGTGATGTAATCCTTGCGTATTGTTTTTCGCTCTTCGTCGAAGATGTGTTATCTAATCCTGCGTTTCCCAAACTGTGGTCCGCAGGTCAGTACCGGTCCGCAGAAAAAAATGTTGGTCACAAATTAGCACTTTAAATAATTTGATATATGTTTTTTTTACATAAAAGAGGACCGCGTAAAATTTTTACAAAAAATACTGGTCGAATGCGACGAAAAAGTGTGAGAAACGCTGATCTGATTGATTCTTCTTTAAAGAGTAATACACATGACATATAGTGACGTGCAGTTTTTACTTATTGCTCATGCGCAGTTATGGCATACGTGTGTATTTTAACAAACTGGCGTAGCCTGTGGCTTACTGCGCATGCTCCCTTGTGATTTAACACAGTCTGACGTCTTCGATAGTTTACAACATGTGTGTTTTCAGCCAGGCGCGAAAAATAGGCCGTCGGCCGATTCACTGTCCTGTGGCGTTTTTTTTGGTATGTCGATCACTGGTATAGGGTGATGTATAGGGATGCATGTGTATAATGTCATTTGTTTCTTTTTAATAAAACAGAAATCTAGGCGTCACATTTGCATGGCCCTCTATATCTTAGCAAATTATCTCGATTTACTGTGATTTTATTTTTTTTTTCAATTCTGTACAAAAATGCCCGAGTGGCCGCAGGTTGCATTAGCTTGATCTAAACCGAAATCAGAATCCTCTCGCTCTCCGTTCGCGTTCATTTCCGAACCAGACGAACCGCTCGGTGGTTCGTTCATCTTCTCGTACGCTGGACCGTGAAACTCACGTCTCGCGACACTGCGGACCAAACGTCCGGGACCGTTTTCACGGACCGGCGCGCGAGTCTCGAATGTTTCGTCTTAACGGCCGGCCGGCCTCGCAGTCCGTCCATCCATCTATCCATCGCGCGCAGTTGACACAATGACTCATTTATCGCTCGATGGTTTCCACCGGATGCCGCGTTAAATGCCGTTTCCTTATTTAGTAACCGACTTACGACGACCGACAATGCTCGCCGTGCGGAATGTACGAGTCGCACGATGATAACGACGGAATCGCACTCTCGGTTTCGAACTGCGGTCGCTCGGACCGACGATAAACCGAAAGTATAAATAAACGAACGAATAACGTGAGAGACGACGACGACCGAAACACAAACGTGTAACGAGAATTTAACAATTTATTGTCGGACGGGGTGGGTGGGTGGTGGTTGGTAGTAGTGGTCGGACGCAAGGGTATTTTTTTCCAATCACGGCTTTTGTTTGTAAGCTGGAATTCACCTAAATGGATTTTTGATATAAAGTGCACGTGGACGAAAATGCGTGACGAATCACAATTGTATTATTTTTTGATGATTTGTCTTATGTACACGGTTTTATAAATTTATGTAATGCTTTTAACTCAACAGTCGATCTTCGAAATTTGCAGTATACACACACATGTATATATATATATATATATATATATATGAATGTTTTTTAAATCGAGATAGAACTTTAAATTGAATCTCATCAAAAGTTCTATTTAACCTAAAAAAAAACATCCACTATAAGTTTCCGTGATATTCCGATAAGAATCAACGGTTGTCTTCTTTTGATCCAAAAAAAGCAATATATGCCAAAAATGATGCTTAGTACGCTTGATAATTTTCTATGACAAACAATTAATATGTGGACACTTCTATTAAACACTTCTTAGAAATGATCCAGCTGTCAAACTCATTAATTTTCATCAAAACAATTTGATGCGATCCGTAGGCATGGTCATCTGTTTGTCATTCACTCAAAATTAATCAAAATGGCTAATATTGTATCAATTACTCTTGTCTGTTCTCATATCTATTCATAGGCTTTCCGATTATGTTATTTTTCATAAATTATTCAAAGTACAACACCTGAATAAACATTTTGGAAACTCAGATAAAAAAAACTATATAAATAATTCCGTTTTATTTCACAATAAGGAAAATTATACAGTAAATTAAATTGTGAAAATATTATCTATTTATTTTATAAAAGTTTACAAAACAAAATCGCAGGATATCAGAGTTATCTATGTATTAATTGATATGAAATGGACGTAGCGGCAACCTAGTGAAAATAAAACTTACTACCGAGGCCACTCGATGTTTTCGTAATCGAAAAAAAAACCCAAATAAATAAACGCGCGTTATTCGAACGTCTGACCTCACCCCGGTGAAAATTGAACGGATTTCACGTACGATTAACACCGAACGACCGTCGTTCCGGGACGTGCGCCGTTTTTTAAAAACTAATCCGGTATGCGGCCTAACTCGAGAAAAACAAAAATAATCAATCGTGCGAATTATACGAGCAGACAAGTTATCGTACAGCATTCCAGTTTAATCGTCGGTTTTATCGGCGTCGTTTGCTCAACCGAAAATCGGGCGAATATCGGATACGGTCGTCTGCTCGTCTGTCTATCTATCCATCCATCCATCTATCGCTTTTGACGGTTACGTATACCGGAGATTTCCCTTAAATTGCCTGTGGGAAAAACGACGACGCGTTATTTTCGTACTGGGTAGTTTCCTGGAAATGGCGGCGTTCGCGACTTGTATTTAAAAAAAAAATTCGGGCGTTGCTATATACGCGGCGGTCGGCTTTTACGAAAATTGAAAAGCGTAATTTTTTACAGAGGAAATCGTAGACTTTTTTATGCTAGTGACATATATATATATATATATATATATATATATATATATATATATATATATAAATGTTTTTTTAGGTTAGATAGAAATTTCGAGATTGATAACTGTGAAGTTAATCATCAATTTGCACGTTATACGTGACATTTGGATTCAGTATACTTTGACAAATCACTATAGAACGTTTTACACTTGAACAATGATTCTAAGTTGTGGAAATTTATTTTAAATGTCAGTATTCTGTTCGCCAAACTTATAGAGCAAAATTTTGTTCAGTGATGAGACTCATTTTTGATTTAACGGGCACATAAATAAGCAGAGTTGCCCCATTTGAAGCGAGACCAATCCTGAAGTGATTTTTGATCCAGAAAATTGTACCGTATGGTGCGGATTGCACGCTGGTGGTATCATCGGATTTTATTTCTTTCGAAATGAACCCGGAGAGCGCGTTACCATCAATGTTGTACATTACAGAACGATGATCAATGATTATTCGTTTCCAAATTTGCATGACATCTGTTTGTTCGTAAGTCCACGATTATTTAAAATCGTGGAATTGATTGTGTATAAGTAATTAACTATAATTTTTATTATAAAAGTTCTCAGTAATGTTAGTTACACACTGATTTTTTCGCATCGCTCTCAATAACAACCGTCGCCACCTATTCCTATTTCTCTATTTATTCTTGTTGCGTAGCAACAATAATTCGTTGCTACGCAACATGATACTTTACTATGCAACAACATCGATCTGGAAGAGATGTGGTTTTAGCAAGATGGTGCCACGTGCCGTACTTCGACCAGAACAATCGAGTTATTGAATCAAAAATCCGGCAATAACGTTATTTCCAGAAATGAACCTGTGAATTGGCCACCACGATCGTGTGATTTGACGCCTTTGGATTATTTTCGTTGGGATAAGTGAAATCTTTGGTTTATGTTGATAAACCAGTAACGATTCAGATATTAGAAACCAAGATTACACGCATTATTGCAGACATAGGAGGTATTTACACTAGTCAACATTCATACAGTATTCACGGCTTATTACCATTCGTCTCACACGCTCTTACCCAAAAACTAATTTTTTTGGGTGGGGGAATTTGTCGATAAGAGGGTGTGAGACGAGCGGTAATGGGCGTGAATACTGTATGAATGTTGACTAACGTGAATACCCCCATAAGGTCCCAATTGCTTGAAAAAGTGACTTGAAATTGGATTGACAGAATGAGATATGTTAGAGGTAGCTGTGATCCACATATGCTTAAAATCATATTTAAATATTAATGCCATAAAATGATCTTTCGAATAATACCAAATAAAAGATCATCCGGTTAATTAGTATGTGTTTTATTTTAATTTAAAGTTCTATCACGCTTAAAAAACATTATATATATATATATGTATATATATATATATATTTGTGTGTGTGCGTGTGCCTTTCATACACGTGTAATACTTAGATTAAAATATACGTATGTACGTTTTTTTGTCGATTGCGCAAACGGGCAGACCGTAATTCAAAACTCTCCACGTCGCCGCAATTAATCGATGCTCGGTATCTCTTCGTATCTCTGTGTATTTTTTTGTTATCACTTATGACTATTCGTTCGTTTTCCATAGTTGTAAAAGCGTTACGAACAATTCCATGCAGATAGTTAGTTTTATCACAGGAAGTATGTAATTATTATATATATATATAAATTATCTCCGACTGAAATACATTAATGTCTGTTGTCAATTTGTATCTTGGAAAAGTACACGCTATAAAATCGTAATGGTTGTTTGTGTTAGGCATGAGTCATTTTAATTCATGAATTGTTTTTTTTTATATAAAAAATAATAATAATGTATACACATACGAAGTAATAAAGATAAAAGCGTGTGTATCGGACAATTGCGTGAATTTTCAACAACAACAATGGGTAGAAATTACGAATTTGTTTACGAAAAAATGTCGTACGTTCTAAAATGAAAGGTAAAACGTATAATTACATCATTGCGATACAATTAGACATTTAATTCCCAGTTTCCAAAGGAAGTATTATTTCGTCATCATAAAATGTTATCAGTAGAGTCTTTAGTTTATTTGTGGTTTGGAATGTAAATATATTTAATGGGACAAATTTCAAACTAAAATTCTATATTCTCACATACATATATAGATAACTCAAATGAGACTGAAGGTAGCTGTGATCTACATATACCGAAAATCATATTTAAATATTAATGCCATAAAATGATCTTTCAAATAATACCAAATAAATGATCATCCGGTTAATTAGTATGTGCTTTATTTTAATTTAAAGTTCTATCACGTTTAAAAAAACATTTTATATATATATATATATATATATATATATATATATATATATATATATATATATATATATATAGAGAGAGAGAGAGAGAGAGAGAGAGGTCATCGAAATGTGACGCTTAGATTTGTGTTTGATTAAAAAGAAATAAAAGAAAAGAAAAGCTCTTTTGTTATTTTGTATCAAAATAACAAATGAGCCGTTGTTTTTGAAAACGGTATAAGTCCATTTATTCATACATTGAGATATTTAAAGGTTTGCGTTTGAATTAACTAAAAAAATATTGATAAACGTTAATAAATTGGGGTTATGTATTTAAAACTTTGTTAGATTTTATTATGTAATAATAATTAATAAAAGTGTTAAAGAAAATATATTTTTCAGAATTGACTCCATTGTGAATATAAGATGGCTCAAATGACATTGAGAATGATTTAGACATACATTTACTTACTTACCATTTATTGTCCTTGTATTTTATTTGGGTCACTCTTTATACGAAGCTCGTTTGATAAGTGTGGTAAAAAAATAAGAAAAACTAAACTGAAAAATTAAATTAAATTAATTAATTAATTTAATTAAACAATAAATAAATTTACCATACTTATCAAACGACCCTCGTATGTGTATATATATATATTGCAATTTTAATAAAAAAAAACAAAAAGTATCAAAATTTAACTTTATCTGATAAAAAATTGTATTTTCTACAGTAATAATAATAAGCCTGTTTAAGATAGCAAGATCGGTGGTTTTTATGAATTTTTTTAATTCATCATAATTTGATTCTCGGAAACATTAATTAATAAAGCTAGTTTTTTTTGAAAAAAATGATTTTGAACAAACCTTCTCATTAATCTTTTTTTATCCATCGTAGTTAGATGATAAAAGTAGTGCTTTTTTTTAAAAAAAAATGGTGTGAAAAGAAATCCAAATACAAGCACTTCTGAAAAAAAATTATTTTCCATCAAAATAACAAATGTATTCTTCAGAATAGATTCTGTCGTTTATATAGGGTGGTCTAAATGAAACTGAAAGATAGTACGAGATAGTAAATGGTAGTAGGCAAGTAAATGTATGTCTAAACCCTTCAGTCTCATTCGATCCATCGCGTATGAACGCGGTACATGGAAAAAAAGGTACTTTCGTCGACCGACCGAACAAATGACATGCATGCGAGAGCAGCAGATGTACCTTTTTTGGAATCAACGCTCGTGTAACTCTTGGAGTGTGACCATAAACTGTCGCGCACTCTTGTAGGTGTTCCATATTAAATATTATTCTTTGTGAAGCCCACAGGTCGTTTCTTTTTTCAATTTCGGTTCCGTAATGACGACCGTTAAATCACAGCAGGTGAAGCGAACGAAAACGACGGATCGAGCGGGCGACGTATTTGGACGGATTGTTTGTTGTTTCGGATTTCTCTTCGTAAATGTCGTTCTCTGTTACGTTCGGAGTCGATCGATGTGCTTGAAAAATGCTCGGCGGCGGACGTATTTTCGTTCGTCTGTGAAAACGTTGGAATTGTCTTGATGTTATAGACAATTAATGCCAGATTGTTCTTTTAACAATTTAAGATATTTTGTAAGAATAACGTCGCATCTTTTCTTCTTATGTCAACAGAATTTAGAATATTTCATCCAGAATTTGTAATAATCAAAATTGTAGAAATCTTATTTCAGTAATTTGCATATTCTCTATAAAATATTCTTATTGACATATCGTTTTTTTTTTTTTTTGGATATATAATAATTATTTGTATAAAATTGATTTAATATTTTTTTTATTATTATTTATATAACTAATTATATATATATATATATATATATATATATATATATATATATATTTGATTACAAGTTTAATTAACGTTTCATGTCTTTATCTCAGTGTACAAAAATTCCACAGTCGACGATAAACTGCACCGGATGGATGCTCACGAATCCGGACGTCGACGTATAAATATTTATGCGAAATTGTGAAATTCGCCGACCGTTGCTTCGCCGCGCGAAAACAAAACCCTATGAAAAAAGATTGACTTTTTTTCGGAAAGACGTGACGCACTCGAAAACGTAAACTATCCGATTCGCTGAAAATAAACGTCCGAGCGCGAGTGCGTCCGACGTGGAAACATAAATCGTCGTCGTCCGTCCACGATACGAAAACCAATTGTTCGTATGTTGTGGACCGGCGGTCGGATGGACGTCGACGGTGTGGATGACTCGAATTCCTTTCGTTTTTTTTTGCTCTCTTTTACGTTTAAAAACCTCCCGTGACAATTTTGACAGAACGGAATAATTTTTAAACTATTGTCGAGATGATGTGCGTTTGTTTCTAATCTCAGAACATACTTGATCGGACGCAGCGTACTGATTTTGAAGATTGATTCGGTTTGTGAAAATTAAAAATCGGTTTTTAGTTTTTTTTATGTTAGAATTGATCACGCGTTCGAAATTAAATTGGGGAAATATAAAAAAAACTCCATCTTAGATAGAGCCGTTCAAGCTTTCAAATACTATTCGTTGTAGTATTTTCAAATTATCGTTTTTTCCAATAATGGGGTTTTAAATTGTTTCTCAAAAAAGGATAAAAAAATTATCTCAAAACTGGAATTCTAGTTACCGGATCTGGACTCTTAAGCACATTATTATTATTTGCATTTATATCTCTTCATCTTATCAGTTAAATGTATTGGAACAGTTTTAAAATTGTTATAATCAGTTTTGTCAAAATTCACATAATCGTGGTCCAATTCCATGAATCACACGTTTAATGTTAATTTTTATTGTTTCTGTTGTGTGTGGTTTATCAACATAAACCAACGATTTCACATAACCCCATAGAAAATAATCCAGTTGAGTTAGATCACATGATCTTGGTTGCCAATTGATGGGTCTACTCATTAAAATTTTGTTTTAGTAAGTCTATTGAAGTTTTTACAATTTCTAAACGTTGTTAAAGCATTAAACGTTCCATGATAATATGCCAAACTATACTGAGTTGAGATGTCAAAATGAACTTAAAAAAAATCAAACATGGCTGCCATCAGCTGTCAAAGTTTTGACATTATTATTGAAAATCATATATATATATATATATATATATATATATATATATATATATATATATATATATATTGTTCAATTCATTTTCTGATTCCCAAAAAAATTATACAATGTGAAAAAAATTGCGAACGATCATCAAACGAACATCCATTTATAACGATTCGAGCAACGAATGAATCCGTTTTATTTCGCAAATGTACGTATGTTGATTATTACATCTCGCGACCTTCAGATAACTGCGCCGTCCAAATTACCGAAATACATGTGTGTACATTGTAATGAGAGGACATGAAACGTCAAAAGAGTCTTTTTGACTGAGCACCGCTAAACGACAACGATAACACATATTAATTGATCGAGACGCTCGAATTAGTAAACAAAAAACATACGAATAGTAAACAATCTTGTTTATGAATAGGATTTACATAAAACAAATGCCGATTTATATATATACATGTTTATATATATATATATATATATATATATATATATATATAAATATATATATAATGTCTGTATTTATGTAGATAAATTAATTAAACAATCGTAATGAGTAATAATCTGTGTGTTGTCGCGGAGGTAGGTGTACGGTAGATTTAATTATAAACGCTCGTCTGCTCATCATCTACATCGTTTATTGTACAAAATGGTGGGTGGTGGTTAGATCGATCGTACGTTTTTTTCTGTCTCTCCGAACCACGCGGTCGTGTGTAAGTAAACGGACACGCAAACAAAGAAACATACACACACACACAAGGACATTAAATGTACACACAAATGTCCGTGTGCATCTCTCAGCTCGGCGTGTTTGTGTTTAATGTTATGAGATCGCCCACCAGCTTCCTGTCCGCGTCGACCTCTACACTGACTCGGTTGGTCAGTGCGGTTCATCTTTATTATTCAGAAACGGTAGTTTATGCCGCGCGTATAACGATACCTATTAATTTTATTCTGTAATTAAGTATCGTTCGCTACAAGTAGATCGATGATCTCGACACGGTTGTCGATACGCTGAAAGTAGGAAGTCAGTCGTTCCACGCGGGCCGAGTGGAAATCGTAAAAACGACATGAAAGCAGGTATAAAGGAACGACGTCGGAGTCAATAAATCAGAAACAATCGTGACGTTTACACGTAGACGATTTTGTTTCGTTGCTCGATTGTTATGAAATGGGTGATATTTTTTAATGAAACTTTAAACATCTGTAACCTTTTTAAAAATAATTTTTATTAATGAAAATAAGCACCATCAGGTGCAATTTCTTCAACATTTTTTCTAACGAGATACACGTATATTCCAATGCCAGTTCTAAACAAATCTGGATTTTTACACTTAAGAAATTCCCCCATTACCAGTTTTATCCGTAAATCTCTAAATTTTTGCACTTAAATTCCTGGAAGTAGTTTTTGACTATTTTCTCTAACAAAAAGGAGGTAATCAGTTAACGAGAGATCTGGTGAATATGGTCGGTGAGAAAGAGTATCAGACTGCAACTACTGCAATTTCTGTTTTTGGCTAATTTCCATATCTGTATACTAAAATCCGGAATAGAAATGATTTCAAAATTACGTACAGTCATATTTATACTATAACACCGAGCACAACCTACTTCTCTTACCGACATTTTGTATTATGAAAATCACAACCAGCTTCACTATACCACGAAATCCGCCATTTCATAAACAACAATTTAATTTTATCTCAGGTAAATTGATCGTCCATTGATATTTTTCTCTTATTACTACTGAATTTATTTCTGCCTAAAAATAGTTCCACAATTTATATAAATATTCTACTACATTCTACAATATTTAAAAATTCTTCGAGCTTTTTTTTCCATATTTATTTTTATTTATTACGATTAATTCTTAACTTCTATAGAATGCTTAAACTTTATAAGTTAGGAACGTTCTCGAAATCCACTCTGAATATAAAACCAGTCTGCGTTAAAGTTTGCCATAGTTGAAATAAAAACGTATATGTGTTTGTGTGTGTGTGTGTATATATATATATATATATATATATATATATATATATATATATATATATATACATACATACATACATACATACATACATATACATACACATTGCTCTACTTTCGAAGTTATACAACGGTCGTTAAATACATTTTATAAACTTCAATTAACTACATTCTCGATGAAACATACGGAAACGTATTTCGATCGTTTTTCATATTATTACATACGCGTTTTCATTTAATCCGTCGAAAGAGAATGAAAATGTTATAAATAACGTACGCTTACACGTACGGATCGGCCATTGTATGCGGAAGAAAAAAAAAGTTCCAGTACTCATAACCATCGGAATCGTTATTTCCACAGTACACTAGATATTGTCGATACGTAATAATAATAACAATAAAAAGAAGATCGCGCAACTTGCGCGATATTAATAAATAACTTTTCCGAGCCGAAGATTCCATTCAGAGTTCACAAAAGACGCGAGCAGTCTGAGGGCTTTTACGAGGGCGCGTCGTGAAATATCGCGTCGAACGAAAAAGCCATTATCAATTTTTTTTATATATCGATTCCGTTAAGTATTTTATTATATAACCGTACACGTTTTCTCCAGAGGTAACTTGTTCGCGAAACGAGAAAAAAATCGGCCATGCTTCAAATATTATTACATATATTGTTTGTTCTTTCTTTTCATTCGACACGAACGTGATCTTTTTTCCTATTATAAACGATCGATGTTAATAATAGATAAATAATAGGAATAATCTCGATATGAATAACTACAGATAAACATAAATCGTCAACGTGTGTCGGATTTACGATTCGTTTCTCTGTCGTGTTCGTTCGAAAAGCGTTGTGTATTTTCCATTGAACACAAAATATTATTCCGTATCGTTCAAACGAATCATTTATTCATGCAGAATATTGGAATGTTCAATTCATGAGGTCAGTGATACGGACTTACCTGTCAAATGATTTAATGAGTGTACATTTGTTCAGATTATGATTTTGATTGGGAAAAAAATGTACGCTCGTGTCATTATTTGGACTTTTTTCACAAATATTAATAGTGATTTACGAATAATGACATATTTTGTATTTAATACGAGAGGATATTTGATACTATTTGTTTTGAAAATGTGACGAATATATTTTCATACGAATGAACTATCATCCCAATTCCATAAGATGTTGAAAAAATGTTCAGTAATGATTACATGTTTATTTTATTTTAAATAAAGTGATCAATAAATTATTGAACACTTTTACTATCTTATGGTGTTGAGATGATAATTAATTTTAATAAAAAAATGTTATATATATATATATATATATAATCGAACTGTCATCAATACGATTGATTGATTTTTTCAAAAGAGTGAAATGGTGTTATGGTATGATACATAGTTTGAAAAAAGAAAACGAAACGTATATTTGATTTATCATACAAGTTAAATTGTTTAATTCCCGTTGCTATAGAAACATAATATGTAATATCAGTTAAATGTGTTATTTTTCTCTGTCTATTATTTTTTCTTGTAATATATCTGTTTCATTCTAATTAATCAATTAAACTTGAGAATAGTATTTTGAGAAAAGACTTTTTCACAAGAACTATTTAATCTTTTACATTGTATTACAATCCTAGAAATGTTCTAAAAATCTACAGTAATTATCCATTTAACATTGTTTTTCCTATACATTTTGACACGTTTCCATTGTCTCGCTATATCATATAATAAATTCTTCGAAGATCCATAATATTACGTTACCATAATCGATAAACGTGTCAGTCGTACCGAAACGATTCGTGTCAATCAAACTCGTGATCGTTTGCCAATCTGTCGTCTAAATTTCGATTAAAGAGATCGAACGGTTGCCGCTTTCTTTCATCGACATATTCAAATCATCTACGACGTAATCGATAACAATAAAACGAAACGATGACACGACGGACGCGTATTGTTGAAAAAAAGGTTGTCGACCTACGTTCTGCACGTGCTCTACCGCATTTATCATCCGAAATGAAACGGATCCATTAAAAAACAATTAATGCGTTCGGCGTAAACATCCACGGCTCGCGGCCGAGAAATGTCCGATTTCAATAGTGCACGAAACAATGGGGTTTTCGTACTGTACGTAGGGAAATTTGCGGAGGACACGTACGGACGTACGGTCGAATGAAATTCGTGTCGGTTTTCTTGAACCGGAATCGATACGATTTTAATGAACTTTTTCTGTGAGAGAGAAACGGATGTACCGAATCGTATAAATCGAAAAGAGAAAACGAAACGCGTACATTCGATCTGCCACCTGTTAATTTGTTTAATACACGTTGCTATGGAAATATCATGTATTATAACAATTTTAATTCGATACTTTTTTCTCTATCTGTTATTGTATTTATCCGTGCATCTGTTTCATTTTTCAATCAAATCAATAAATTTGGGAACGATACATTTTCATATATATATATATATATATATATATATATATATATATATATATATATATATATATATGTCTGTATGTATGTATGTATACATATTTATTCCTCAATTTGCATGGAGGTGCCATTTTAGAAAAACGTCGACCAGTATAAATCCACGCATACGAAATGTGGTTTATGTGAATTAATGATAATTCCGTTTCTATACATAATAAATGTGTCAAAAAATAAATTAAAAATGTATTCAGTAACAGACAAGGGAAAATACAAACAACTCTGTATAATTAATCTTGACGATATATCCACGTTTTTAATTAAATTCAATGCTTCCACATTGTTATTCTGTTATGTAAAACTTGCAGCAAATAGAAATAGTTAAAGTTTTTCGTTTGATTTTTGAACATTTAATTTTTTTCTATTCGTTTCGCTCGTCCAGCTCGAAAATTTCATGCTGAATTAGAATCTTTATGACGATTTTCTTAGATTGAGTTCATTTTTAGATTGAGTGTTTTTTATGTAAATGACATTAAATTTAATCATGTAAAAGGTTGAGTTCGATCTCCGATCGACGAGCTAAAGTGCGGTGTCATTATTTATTTTCAAACTGTGACAAATTCACTTTCACACGAATGAATTATCACCCCTCACATCGTTCGATTTTATAACACAGTATTTTGACGACGATGACATCGCCATCGAAATACGCATTAGTCTGGTGTTTTCAACAACAGCATAAACAATAAGTGATTATTGAACATTTTCTAATATCTTGTGCTGTTGGGGGTGATAATTCATTTGTGTGAAAGTGTGGTGTCACTTTATATATATATATATATATATATATATATATATATATATATATATATATCACGTCATTGGGGAAGACAACATGAACTCAGCTCAATTAAGTTGTATTCTTTAGTACAAGTATCATTGATACTGCGACAAAGCAATTACCTTTAGAAACGATTGAATGAAATTAACGTTAAATTGTCTAAGTCTGACTAAAATGGATATCCATACATTCTTTCTTTCTCTGTGTTTACACATCTATATATCTATCTGTATATGTATATATATATATATATATATATATATATATATATATATATATATATGTATGTATGTATGTATGTATGTATGTATGTATGTGTGTGTGTGTGTAAAGAGAGGAGGGAGAAACTGGGCAGAAACATGATTGATTTATTTTTACTTTTATAATATCAACATGTCAAGAATATAACAACTACATTTTTAAAAATACATTTATTATTAAACAATAAATGATACGTTGTTATGGAAACAATGTAGTTGCTATGCAACGATATATATGTTTGTCTATATATATATATATATATATATATATATATATATATATATATATATATATATATATAAAATTATGTATATGGGACGCCGGTACCGAGGGACAATAATAGATTTTAGTAGTCATTTTCATTCATTTTAAAGTGTGCATTCAGCTCCACTGAGGTCATAAACCAAACATACAAATATAAATCTGTAAAAGTGCCAAAAGTAACAAATGTCTGCAAAAGAACGGAAAGGACGGCTATTTTTAATAATGGTCCATAAATATTTCCTTTTCCGATATTCGTTAAATTTGATTTTATTGTCTTTTGATATTTTTTTACACTCTAGACTCTTTTATATAAACATGTCATTAAATGTTTTGACGATCGTAGGTGCGTGTGAAAATTCAATAAACGTCGCGTTGCGAAACTCGAATCTTTATAGCATCCGAACTACAGTATTTTTAAATATATATATATATATATATATATATATATATACACATTTATGAATTGTATAAAATATCTTTGATTCATTATCATACCAAGAATCGTAAAATGGAATTAAATAGTTTTATTCCCATGTAACTTATATATGTAACAATGTAATTGTTTCGAAACAATAAAATCGATCGCCATCTTGTATGAAACATGAGAACGAAATTTACACTACCATTCTTTTTCATTTTATGTAAGAATTGTGCGCATTTGGACATAAATCCTTAGTTATAGTAGTATAAATCCTTTATTATGTTTATCGTGTTAAAAAATATATAATAATAATTCGACAATTAGTACCCGAAACAGAATGATGGTTTCCATATATGCGTGTGTACGTACGTACGTACGTCGTGTATGTCAATTTAGCAAAAATCGACCGTGCCAATATGACAGAATTCAACACGAGAGACATCCGAACAGCTGGTATGTGCATTGTACTTCCGTTCGACTTCCGGCCATAAAAATTTTTTAAATACCGGATACAATTGTAACCCAAAGGCGGACGTTCGAGAAGCCACCAGTAATGAAGTCACCGTTTATAATGCGGTTCTCTAACGGACGAAAAACGCACGCACAATTCTTCGTACCTGTTTTTTTTTTTAAAAAAAAACAAAAACAACAAAACCTCCTACCTTGTGACGAATTTAATGTCACGTAAACAAAATATCACGTCGATCCATTCAAGGTGTCAGTTGTGAATATCTCAATCGGTGTATAAACGTGGAATGGTACGAGGACTGATATGCGTGCGTAAATAAATCATGCGGGAAAGGAAAACAGATTTATTTACTACCCGACGATCCTCATCCCTCTGTCATCGACGTAAACAAGAACACAGACGGTAAATAGGCGTTCGGAACAACGTGTACAGAA
Source organism: Neoneuromus ignobilis (assembly GCA_029203775.1). Taxonomy (NCBI): domain Eukaryota; kingdom Metazoa; phylum Arthropoda; class Insecta; order Megaloptera; family Corydalidae; genus Neoneuromus; species Neoneuromus ignobilis. Next base: position 1,709,340 of record CP092090.1, on the reverse strand, counting down.
ATAGAACCATAAACGCGCGCAAGGGCAACGCTACTACTAATCGTAAAATACCTTTGCCTGACACAAAAGACGTTCGCAATACAAATTATAGCAAACGCTTGCCGCCAAATGTTTCCATTCTCTGATTTCACCCCATATAGTTGAATAGTAGTACAGTGGCGTGCGAACGTACATTCGACTAATGAGTATATATTTTAGGTTGTTGTGTTTAAAATGGCGGATATTTCTTTTAGCTAAGAAAAAATAAAACAATGAAACAACAACAAAAACGGGGAATTTCTTAACTATAAAAAAATCGATTTTTACAGAACTAGCATTAAAACACTTACATCATATTAGAAGAAGGATATTGCGTCCAACGATGTTTATTTTGATTAATAAAAATTAATTTTAAAAATGTTACAGATGTTTGAAGTTTCATTAGAAAATCCGCCATTTTCATATACGACAATTTAATATAATAATTGTTTTTTTCTTTTGTTTTTCTACTAACTTATTAATTGCTAATTTGTATCGCATGATTTTATTAATTATTAAAATAAACGTTTGTTATATTTTAAATCCTCATATTTAATGAAAAGTCGGGGTATAAAAATATCCCATTTCGAATCCTGTGAACACCGTGTGACGTTGAAGATTGAATTTTATTATTTACCAAAGAAATTTGATAAAAAAACATGAATAAACGACTAGATCTTGATCATAATCTATTTTTGGAATTTTTAGATCTTGTAAATTATTCTCCCTTTTTTGAAAAAAAAACTTTGTTAATTTATCAAATCTCACATAAAACGTGCTCTAAAATCCTCATTCTCTATGTATTGTTTCCAAACGTTCGCTCACTCGAACTAAAAACAATCTTCTTCCATTTTTGCGTTTTCATTCATCCGCCGAGCAAAGAAAACGGTTACCTAAAACCGACCAATCATACTGTAATTCTGTTTATCGTACGAACGGTTTTACTACGTCTATGCTGTATTCGGCATTACAAATTCTACCATAAAAGTAGTTCCGGTCTGAAAACATACGCACACACGCACGGATAATAAACGTTGTTGTGTACGATTGTTGTTGTGCCGGTTAAGCCCGGACAACTGTGTGGAAACCACGTTTTGACAGCAAAAGGTGTGACCATACGGAAATAAATAAATGTTGATTTCGGAGCGGCAGGGGGTTAGTACTTTACGGACGGATCGTACGACGACCGGATATCTTTTTATATATTCGTTAATTTTCGCCTATGGATTATTCTACGGCACATGAACGATCAATTATCATCCGTACGATGACGTACGACGTTCATACCCGAGCTGAATTTCAATAAACTGGCGATTTTTATTGAGGAAACACAGACCGTTGAAGTAAAGCATCGACGCGTTATTTACACTTCTGTTTCATCGATACGAATTCCTCGACGATGGATTAATTAGACATACTCGAAGCGATTGAAATTCTGCACGAGTACTGCTCTTCGATACAATGCCAAAAATTCTTTAAAACGTCTCATTTTTGCTATTTCTTGCTACTCATATTTCTACCATTGTCTCCCCTCTCTTGTTCCCACATTTCTTAATTATTCCTAGTCATGTCTTCATCTATCTCACTCTCATTATAGATTCTTCTTTTTTTACTTCTATCACTTGTTTAAACAACTGTTTCCTGGTATTCTATACGCATGTCCAAACCACTTTAATTGTTTCTTTTCAATAATTTTATTCATAACCTTCTATCCGTTTTTTCTACAATCTTCCTATAACACTTCAATTCCATTGTTGTAATTCCGTTCAAGTATTTATCTTGCAATGACCAATTTTCAGAATTATTTATGATAGTGGAATAAAGACGAATTATGGAATTATATAAATGATTTTTATCGATGATCCAGTTGTTATTTTGAAAATAAGCTTAGATAGCTTTCTTTAAACAGTACTTAATATAATCTTATAGTTAATTCTAATCTCTGGTATATATAATATTTATAAATCCATCCCCAATCATCATTACAACATTGTATTATAAATTTTATTGGATTTAAAACGTATTTCAACGATTAACCACGTTCATCTTTATTCCAGATTGTACTAACGTAGAAGATTGTTTTTCGCGCCAATATCTGCCGAAAAGTTCTTCACCAAACGGAGGAACAATGTGGCTCCTCGATTTACCGCAACCTCATTTTAGTCATCCAGGTAAGCAATTTCCAATTCGCGTTACCTAGATTTATCCAAACGAAAATAGAATTGTTTAAATATAGAATTGTCCAGAAAAATTAACTCTTTGAATGTATCAGCTAATCATATCAGGAGATTGGAGTTATATGTCTTCTTAGATCCGTGCATTTGTACTAATCTATTTTTTGCACAAATTTCCACGAGAGATTGTAAAAGTGTTTAATAATTATTTACTAACCACTTTATTATTTATAAGCTGATATGTATTTCGTCATATTGTGAGAGAGGAGCCTTTATAGCTACTTAATAATATTTTTAGAATCGATAAACTTGTACGAAACTATTTTTTGCACAAATGAACTATCACTCCAACACCATAAAATATTGTAAATGTCCAATAATTATTTATTGGTCACTTTGTTATAAGCTGATGCACATTTCGATGACAATGCCATTATCATCAGAGCGCCGCGTTATGAAGTCTAAATCCTAGATATATAAAACCTAGATTTTATAACAGATCGCTTTGATGATGATGACATTGCCGGCGAAATGCACATCAGCTTAGAAATAAATAAAGTGGACAATAAATACTTATTAACTCTTTCGCCACTAACGGGACCTATGTGTCCCATAAAATTTGTTGTTTCTATTGGGACAAATTGTCCAACTCAAACTACTGATGGGACATATGTGTCCGTAATTTAAATTTGAAATCCGAAAATAAAAATCAATTTTTTTGCCCAAAAATAGATTACTGAAATAACTCAAAAGATCATCAAACGAAACAGAAATTTTAAAACTAAACATATTTAATCCGTGGTGAAAGGGTTAAATACTTTTATAATATCTTGTGGAGTTAGAGTGATAGGTCATTTGGGTAAAAGTGAATTTTCCATAGCTCCAAAATAAATTGAATAATCTACTTTCAATTAAGAAGTAGGAACTCCATTTTTGCAACATTGTAGTAGTTTATTTTGTGATTATCACATTTAGGAGAATCAAACCTTCGTTATTGGTTATTCATTTGCTTATTTTTATGAGTATAAATGAGAAAATTGTTATTTCACCCCAAGCGTATTGAATTGCACTCTTAAATGTATCGAAGGATGCAAGTAAAGAAGATTTGAATGTTAATTCACTCGTGTTTTTCTGTTTCAGGATGTAGTAAGTTGTTCTGTTTCCGTTACTACAGCGGGAGCGACCTCTCATGCCTTGCTCAAACGGAACCGTTAATCATCAAAGAACCCGCCGACGAATTAGAAGAGACGACGCTCCATTTCAGTAAACCTAGGAAATACGTGAAAGTGAAAAACGGAAACATAAGTCCGGAGAAATGCTCAACGGTTTTGAACCAACGCTTATTAGGTATAGACAATTCCGCATTCCAAGATACGGAAACGGACGTTCCTTCGCGTCGCATGACGTCCAAGTCGGAGGACAACATCGTCGCATTAAAAAACGAGCTCGTCGACAAGATCAATCCGAACTTTCCGACGACGCCGACGGATTTCGACGCGTCGAAACCGTTCGCGGGCGTTAGACGCAAGTCGAAGATCGTTACCGGGTCGAGTTCGGATGCGGAGAGCACGTCGAGCGGAACGAAGAGGAAGATACGACACAACGGTAGTTTGAAATCGCCCGGCGGTGAATATTTCCCGATATGGATGTCGAATACTAAGGACGGCACGGCGTACGGGTCTGTGTATCCGTTGCACGAGGGTTCCGACTGCGATGACGGATTCGCGATCGAATCGCTGGACGTCGCGCCGCCATTACCTCCGAGGGCGTCGTTGCATCGGCCGCTCGAACGGTCGCACGCGTTACCCGTACCTCCGGCCGTGCCGAGACATCAGAAACCGAGGAAAGTCGCACAGAAACCCGAAGACACGTTCGGGTTCGAAATGATCGACATCGACGAGCAAATACCGAAACCGGGACTCGATTTGTTCTTAGAGTCGAGCGCTGCGCCGCTCGCCACTCCTGAAACCGATGGCAGTTTATCGGAGTCTCTGTGCACGCCCAAAAAGAAATTGCTGGCCACTCCGGTGAAGACCAGACACGTGAGATCGAAGACGATCGGGTGCGATAACTACATAACCGCAGTGCTCAATAGAGAAAAAACTCTGAACAAACCCCTATCTGCTAAAATATCAACCAGCAGGGAATCGTTCCTTTTAGGCGATTCTTCAGGATCGAAACTGATGAAGAGCAGCAGTTCGGTTTCGCAGAGTAGTCATAGTTCAGTGTCAGTGTGTAGTAGTAGTGGAAATTCGGATAATCAAGACACGCTGAACGATTTTCAAGATTGCCAAATTAAACCCCACAAGCCGTTGACAAGACAATCGTCCAATCATGGAGCGAAACTGATAGTTTCCAACGACGAGACGGTTTTGCATTTGAACGACGACGAAGATGGTTCGCACGCGATAACGAATTCTCTAGAAGAAGGTGGTACGAGCGAGGCTTCTTGTTCCCCTTCGAATAATCCCGATATCGTGTCGTCGTCGAAAAGTACACCGATCCATAGATCCTTGAGTCGTACCCAATCGAACGCGTCGGATAAATGCCACACGCCTATCCATATACCTTTGAAAAGGACGCAGAGTTTGAGGAACGATAGTGAGAGAGCGACGGTTCCGATACGGCCTCATCCGAGGGCATTGACCCGCGTGACCGGAGTCAGCAACACTTTACCGGTTTGTCCACCGACACCGACTCATCACGCGAGACGCATGAGGAACAATCCGGATCTGATGCGTCCTCCGAACCTGAAATCGTTGGATCGCACGCAGGATTTTCGGTTAGACGGTCAGGAGATCGTCACGTCGCCTGAAATAAGACACGCGGATATCAGATCGATCGATACTTTGGACGGATGGGCGAGCAGTGGTACGGAACAACGGTCGAGCGGTAGCGGAACAGAATCTGATAACTTGGATGCATGCAGACAGTCAGATCCAAACGCTGTGATATCGCCAGCGAGTAGGAAGTCGCCGGTCGATCAGACGCAATCGAACCAGCTTGGCAAATGTCGGATACCGAATCTGGCTAATATCGATACGAGGTCGCCGGAATTGCGGTCGCAAGATCTGGCGAGACCGAGTTTGAACATCAGCGCCAGAGAAGTGAGGTCCGAGAGTGGGACCGAAGCTAGTGGTGGTATTCTGTTGCCTCTCAGACATATTCCAACGACGAGATTGCCATCAATTCCGGAAAGGAATTATCGGTTTCATACGTTAGTCGAAGGGGAGCTCGATGAACCACTACCACCATGTAAGTACTTTCTTTTTTTTTGTTCGAAATGATTCTTTATCTAACATTGACTCTTATCTATTTTATTAACACATTCATTGTCAATTTAATATAAAAAAATAGTCCTTAAGAATACTTTTCTATAAATTCCTATCATCCATTCTTATACAACAAGATGTAGTAAAAACAATAACTCGTTTAGTACGGTGACCGGTGCCAAATTTACCTATAGATCAAGCTGAAGCCTAAGCTGCAAAATATTTTTGACACTGTCATAGACCTTTCTTACACATACATTGTCAAAGTCTCCACAAGTGGAATAGTCTGGGGCCTCTCTTCATTCAAATCAGGCTCTAATTGTGGATAGTTCACTAATGGATTTTTCCTTATGAAATTCTTTGAAAAGTTTTTTTTTTTAAGTAATTCATTTCAAATTCAATATTTTGGACCAATCGGAATTATTATCAAAACTTGAATTTATTTCAAGAAATAAAATTGATCTGATCCGATCATTTTTTTAATACGAATGAATCACTCATTCAAACATCTCAAGGTTTTTTTTTATAAAAAAAAGTTTGATATTGATTTATTCAGTTTATTCTCTAATTTGAATTTTGATCGTCGAGTCATTATCGTCAAATCGATACGATTTAAAATCTTTGATAAAAAAATTAAATATTTACGAGTTTATAATGAGATTTATAACATTGTTTCTGTAAAAAGAGGCTATAAATCCATTTGGAAGACTTGTAAAAAATCAATTGTTAATTGTATGAAAACAGTTTCGTCTCAGATGACTTTGATATGTGTTTATTTAAATTATTGCAAGACGCCATCTTGTTGTATCAATTAATTACAAAAATTAGAACAATTTAATTGTTTTCCAATATTTAATGCACTCTAACAATAATCATTCACGGTTCATTGCCAGGTAATATTGATTTTATTCAAGGTTACATTTATTTTTCGTACGGTTTTTTGTTAAACATACGTTAGTCAATTTAATTTACAACAATATATATTAGGTTGCATACGTTTACTAGATCCTCTTCAATGATTTTTAATTACTTAGCATAGAATATTGACATCGTCAGTTTTCCCAGTGGCGTAGCAAAGGGGTGTGTTCGGGCGTGTACACAACTCCTATTTGATAAAAAAAAACTTAAAAATATGCGAATAGTATCGACGAGCTCGAAGCGTTCTATAGAATGTGGAGAGTCCGAGTGAATGTGCAGAAGAGCCACCTATCGAGAACGAAGCTCAACGGATCCGTTCTCGAGTGGGCGAAGGAGGCCAAGTACCTAGGAGTCATGTTAGACAGAGGTCTGACCTTCAAGAGCCATACTGAACAAGTACTCTCGAAGGCGCAGGCACAGCTCTGCAGGCTGTACCCGCTGCTTAATAGGAAGTCGAAGCTGTCGCGGAGGTCAAAGCGTATGCTTTACCTCTGCTGCATCCGACCGATTATGACGTATGCGAGTCCGGCCTGGGCATACAATCACATTAACGTGAAAAAGCTGCAGGTGTTCCAGAATAAGTGCACTAGGTTAATAACCGACGCGCACTATTTCGTACGAAACACTACCCTCCATCGCGATCTCCGCCTGCCTACGATCGATGAGTTTGTCCGTGGACTCGCCCATCGACTGTACGACAGGACGGATCGGAGCGAAAACCCCCTTATTAGGGCGTTAGGGACTATCGATCTCGTCGATGAATACTCAAAGTACAAGCGGCCCCGTCTGCTTGCTCCGCTTGAGGATTCATCGTAAGATCCATGCTACACTTTACACACTTGTCCAGAAGAAGTCACCTCACGGTGACTTGAGTTCAACCTGGACATACGAATGCAACGGTTCTGGTGGAACACTTTGTCCCACCAGGATCCGAGACAGGCTCACTAGTGCACCCCCCCAAACCATGCGTCTATCAGGTATTTGTGCAGTAAGAGTAATTACCGCAAGGCACACTCTAACAACTGACCGTAGGGTCGTTGCATCGCTTTAGAGAGAGAGTGCGAATAGTATTACAATCAATCAATATAGATATAGAAGTCCATTAGGAATTTGTAAGGTTTAATATTCACTTAAAAATATTTATTTTATAAACTGACGAATTCATTGTCATATGAATTAATTATCACCTCCAAAACTACAAGTTCAATTATTACGTATTATTTACTCTGTTTGTTTATAAAAACAATAAACCGATATGTATTTCGATGGCAATGCCACCTTTGTCAGAACTTGTGCTATAAAACTTTTTTCAATACCTCGGTATTGAGATGATAACTCATTTCTATGAAAGTCAATTCTACGGTTCCAAAACAAATATCGACTATCTGTTTTGATGCCCTGCATACACGCTTCAATAGTAATGTCATTATCTTCAAAACTCTTAAAAGAGTTAATTTTTCTGTACAGCTTGGGAAGCAAGGATGGACAGTCATGGAAGAATATTTTATATCGATCACGTCAATCGTACAACCACGTGGCAACGGCCGTCGTCAAACGCAAACGGGATAAGACATCGGCCTATTAGTAACGATATACAAAGACAACAGTTGGATAGAAGGTGAGTGGACGTGGATGTTTATGAATCATTATATAAAATAGTCATCTGTTTATATTTTGAGCTATTTTCCCAATCCTTGCAATTGCAAAAATCTGTTTTCTGTTTACCATCACTTCTTATAAATATTCATATGAGTTTTCTTCATGAATATTCTTAAAAAAAATCTCTGCTTTCCAGTAATATTCATCAGTTATGAAAAGAGTTTATTCTTTCCAGTAATATTCTCGATAGCCAATTCCATTTTGCTCTTTACTACAATTTACTAGTTTATTGGAATTCCAATCACCAAATTCGTTGTACTAATCAAATGTTTTATTATTATAACCATTGTCCAACAGATATCAGAGCATACGACGTACAATCACGTCGAGACGATTATTGGAGCCTTTAGAAGACACCGGTCCGTCAGTTTCTTCGGTCGAACCGTCGACAACGACGACGACGATAACGACGACGCTCGCCGCCGCCGCCACCACCACCACCACCGCCACCACCACCGCCACTACCGCCAACAACAACGTCGAGAAAGAACAATTGCCTGCCGTTAAATTCATAACCAGACCAGATTTTTTCAACTTGCTGCACATGAATCAGGCAAGTTTTGAACTACTTTTAGGCGTATTCGCCGTTTTTATCTCATCCCCGAATTAATTTCTATTCTACTTTGTTCAGGAGGCGTTGTCGCTGTACAACAGGAACGGGTCCCTGAAACACATGATCTCGAAAATACGTCGCGACGTGACGACGTTCGAACGTTACCAACACAACCGCGACTTGGTCACTTTGGTGAATTTGTTCGCGGACACCGCGCGGGATTTGCCGCACGGATGGGAGACCAAACTAGATCGTAACGGAAAAGTAAGCCCGTTTACTTTCTACATTTTTTTCGCTTTCATTCTAATCCAGTCAGCTTGTCTAATTTCATATAGTAACAATAACGCATGTCGATTGTTTAAACAATAACAATTTATACTAACTACCACTCGATCGTTTCGTTGTTTCACATTTAAAGTTGATATTCGAACCCTCTGCGGCCATATTTGCTAAAACAAAACCAAAACTCTGTAGTGTTTTGTATATTCGTTGCGAATCTCATACGGTGACGGTCTGTTCTTCCTCCTTATTAGCAATTCTTCATCGATCACGGCACGAAACGTACAACGTTCATGGATCCTCGGGTACCGACCGACCCGCTTCATTTTCCGCCCGCACAATCTTCGATCCATAGCATGACAATGGGTCGACGGCTCGCTGCTAATATTTCTGATGACGGTCTGGTGAGTTCTCGTTAATACGACTAACACATTTAACAAATTAACAACTGTTGTGCACAAACTTTTCTCATCCTCGACAGATGATTAATTTACGTATAGATGCTGTTGCCGGAATCCGAATCTATTAATTTGCCTTTTGACACATTTTAATCAAACGGTGCGTCGTCTGATGTACGAAAATTTCTGTATCTGTATTCAGTTATAGGAATTTTTGTATACATTTACAAAAAAAATGCTACATTGAAATAAATATGTAATAGTTTTATTGTAGAATTTTATCTATAAATGTAAATAATCTGTGTTCATTGTATATATTTTTTCATAATTGTTTTAAAATGTGTTAAGTAATATGAAAATATGTGTATATATTTTACTTTTTGTATAAGAAATTAAAAAGCACGTTTTCATTTGTTTTTCATCCATCTTGTTTAAGACAACAAGATGTAGTTTAATATCACTGGTATTGTTTTTGTCCTTTTAAATAACAAAAAAACATACAAGTACTATTGTAGGGTTGGCCCATATGAAACTAAAAGATTTAAGCACGGGTTTACTTCCTCACTATCTTTTACTATTCTTCAATTTCATTTGGGCCAACTTATAAATAGTAATGTATGAAGGTCAGTCATATATAAACATGACTTTTTTCTTACTACCAAAAATTCACTATTTTTTTTGCGGATGAATTTTAAAATTACAGAATTTTTTAACTCCTTTCATACGGCCATAATTTTTCATGAACATTATTTAATAAACAATAGGCATGGAGAGAAAATTTTTAATAAAATTTTAAATGATTTCTCTAGGCACCAATTCCACCACCAAGACCACCAACAAATTCCATTTCGTTAACGATACCCGAAATACCCGTCGCGTACAACGACAAAGTCGTCGCGTTCTTACGCCAGCCAAACATTCTAGACATTCTGCGAGAACGTCAGCCAGCTGTCGGCACTTCTCAAGCACTTAAAGATAAAATCAACGCGATTAGAGTTGAAGGAACGACGGCACTCGATAGATTCAGCCACGATGTGCAACTTACAATTTTATTAAGGTATGTTGAACTACGACGACTGTTTTTCCTTTTAGATCGGATGATCGATGTCGTATATTTTATAGCTTATTCGAACAGGAGATAATGTCATATATACCAGCTATTATAAGCAGCGTGCCTGGTGGCACAGGAGCCACGTTAGGAGGTCGCAGTCCGCGGAATTCTCCGCAAGCTTCGCCGGTCGCTTCTCCCGGTTTAAGTCGACACAGAGCACCGGCACCGTACAGGAGAGACTTTGAAGCTAAATTACGTAATTTTTATAGGAAGCTCGAATCGAAAGGATACGGACAAGGACCTGGCAAATTAAAGTAAGTAATTGAGAAAGTTATGTGTTTCGATTTATCCTGACTGACGATTTTCATTTCCAGACTTCATATTCGAAGAGATCATCTGTTGGAAGATGCGTTCCGAAGAATAATGTCGGCGAGTAAGAAGGAATTGCAAAAAGGCAAACTCGTCGTCACGTGGGAACAAGAAGAAGGTTTGGATTACGGCGGCCCGTCGAGGGAATTCTTTTTCTTGCTCTCTCGCGAATTGTTCAATCCGTATTACGGACTTTTCGAGTACTCGGCCAATGATACTTACACGGTTCAAGTTTCTCCAATGTCGGCTTTCGTCGATAATCATCACGATTGGTAATCAAACTCATTTAATTGTTTACATCGATAACGAAACTCGATATTAATTTTTTCTTTTTTTTTTTTTTTTGAACACAGGTTCAGATTCAGTGGCAGAGTTCTAGGATTGGCGCTTGTGCACCAGTATTTGCTGGATGCGTTTTTCACAAGACCATTTTATAAAGCTTTATTAAGACTGCCTGTAGCTTTATCAGATCTCGAAAGTTTAGATTCGGAGTTTCATCAATCGCTTCAATGGATAAGAGAACATGATGTGTCGACCGCTGGGGAACTTGACTTGACGTTTGCTGTTACTGAAGAATTATTCGGTCAAGTGCTCGAGAGAGAACTTAAGCCAGGTGGAAGAAATATGCCGGTCACAGAGAAAAACAAAAAGGTTTGTCATCAAAATTATTTACACTCGTTCTTCTTTTATATATCATGTCAGGTTTTCCCGACGTTGGCAAATTATCAATAATACTTATTACTAGGAAATGCAAATAACCTTTTTTTATAAAGTGACATCACAGTTATTTCTCTGGCTAGGGATCAAACGCAATCTCTTGGATGACAAGTAGTAATGCATGCCACTATGTCACCAGTCGGCTTTATATTTCTTAGAAGTAATATTTCTTTTTCATATGTATATTCATTTCATTCCAGGAATATTTGGAAAGAGTGGTCAGATGGCGTTTAGAAAGAGGAGTAGCAGAACAAACCGAATCGCTCGTTCGAGGATTTTACGAAGTGGTCGATCCTCGATTAGTGTCTGTTTTTGATGCTCAAGAACTCGAGCTCGTTATTTGCGGTACGGCCGAAATCGATCTATGCGATTGGAGAAATAATACAGAGTATAGAAGTGGATACCATGACCAACATCCTGTAGTCCAATGGTTTTGGCAAGCTATCGAGAGGTTAGTAATTGTCTAGATACGTATTTCGTTTTTGAATTGTATTAGGTCGTTGTATATAAAATGGCGAATTTTCTAATGAAACTTCAAAAACTGTAACTTTTTAATAGTAATTTTTATTAATCAAAATAAACATCATAGGACGCAATGCTCGTTACAAATCCAAGTTTCTATACTGAAAAAATATCTCCAAAATGTTTTTGACTTTTACTTCTTTGTTGAATTTTTTTCTTCGTCAAAGAAATGATCGAAATATTTAGAAAAATGGCAATTTATATTTTCAGATTATAGCCCATGAACTGCTGTACCATTGAAAATGTCTGAATCGTTTATTACTTTTATGTAGGTTCACGAACGAGCAACGTTTACGCCTCTTGCAGTTCGTGACCGGCACGTCCAGCATCCCTTACGAAGGTTTCTCGGCGCTACGTGGCTCGACCGGTCCTCGTAAATTCTGTATCGAAAAATGGGGCAAACCGAACAGCTTGCCGCGCGCGCACACCTGCTTCAATCGTCTCGATCTTCCACCGTATCCTACACCTGAAGTCCTATACGAGAAACTGCTATTGGCGGTCGAGGAAACGAATACGTTCGGTATCGAGTGAATGACGACCATAACGTGTTCATTGCAGTGACGTCGACTTACAAATTGAATGGACGAAGTCCATTCAATTTACATTCAAACAAAACATTGGCTGTGATTGATTGTTTGTTCTTGATTCGCGACTAAATTAAAACGCCATCGACGGTTTAATTTTGTCGACGAGAGACAGTCTTTTTGATTAACCGATCGCGCGCTCACAAAACTTCGTTTCGTCGTTTCACAGAACGCTTATGGATAGGCTAAATGTAAAAAAAATGTTTTGTTTATTTTTTTATTTATAAGTCGCCAGTCGTTGTGCCAGTAAATCTTATCGATTATTTATTATTGTATCATATTACATAGAAAACACTAGGTGTATAAATTGATTATCAAAGATATACATACATATATATATATATATATATATACATATATATATATATATATATATATATATATACATACACACACACACACATACATACACACACATATACATATATATATATATATATATATATATATATGTATACACATATACATACACACATCGGTCAGTATAGAATGAAATTGATCATTAGATATAATGCATGTTGGCATCGATTCATCGAATCAATTTCAGTGCCTGATCTAACAGTGACACAAGAAAAACAATTTTTCAATAACCACACGAATACTTATGACTCAATCACGGCCTATAGTTCATTAATTAGATATTATGTGATTGTTAAGTTACTAGTCAGTGGGGTACGAAATGTATTCCCACCAATGATATTATAGCAATGACATAGAAAGCATAGTAAGTTTATTTTCATTTCATTTCTGTTTATCCGTTAGAGAGATAATTGATAAACAGTTTAGTTAAATCAATGACGCTTTTTTCTTATTCACTTCCGATCATATGTTTTCAATCAAATTGGTAGATGTACAACTGTATATAAATTCTTGAATGCATATGTATGTAGATAAGGATGGGTCCTATAATAGACACATTTTTTTTAAATGAAGAATAATATAATATCGTGTACTTCCTTTTACTACGTTTTGTAATTGTCTTGTATGCAGATCCTAGTTTTATGAGAGTTGTGTCTATTAGAGGATTCGTTCTGAAGTATACACTTTTTATTTGTAGATATTAATACACCGTGTTTAAAAGATTTCACTTTCTTTGTTTGACTGCTGATTAATTATTATATGAAAAAAATACTTATATGCCAATGCTGTTTGATGGCAATCTAATAATGAAACTATATCAGATATAGATTTTTTTATGTTACCTAATTAATATATTACAAACATAGATATACAATCAATTAATATATATATATATATATATATATATATATATATATATATATATATAAATTTATTTTTAACATTAAAATATATTTGTATTTAATATTTTAAATTATTGTGTTTTTTGTAACATTCCAGTCATCAAATTTAATAAACATGTTGTTCTCATCCAATGTTCTTTTAACACAAACGAATCATTCATCCTCAAACACCACAAGATGTTATAAAAATGTTTAATAATCATTAACTGTTTACTATGTTTGATGCTCATGTCAATGTTTCAAACATGTGTGGGCTGTAACTCCAAAAAACAGCAATACATAAATTCCTACTTAGAGAAAAAATAACTCTTGAATCATAAATAATGTGAGATTAGAGTTTAGGGGAAGAGGTTGGTTCGAAAAACAAATTAAGGTATATACTATCTGCTTGTACTTATAAATTTGAAACTCGGTCACTGAGTCCAGAAATGAAGCAAAAACTTTTGATAACTCACAATTCATAAAGAATAATGTTAGGAATTTCTAAATGTGACTGGGAAATCATAAATGGACATTAAAACAGATAAGAGTGAGTGATATAATAGAATATATAAAATTGATAAAGAGGGCATGAGTAAGTACCAAAATATACAAAAATAATTATGGAAAGGTCGACAAGAGGCAAAAAGCATTCAAAAACGATTCTTTCAAAGATTAAAGACGAAATTGTAAAGTATGCTGGAAGCGAGAGTTGGATAAGATTATATGAAACAATGAAAGATTTTTGGGAAAACATTTAAGAAGTTCTAATCACATTTGATAAGGTTTTCGTTTAGACATGGGCTGAAATTGGATTTTATGAAGATGGTATATTCATAGAAAATTAAAAATTTAAAATGGAAATGAGCCGGTCATGTAGCAAGAATCAAAAATTACCTATACTGATAAAATATATAAATAGTAAAAATATGTATATATATGTGAGTTGGTATTAATTTATAATCAATTATAAATTATTGGTAACATTGTATATTTCACATTAATACTTGATACTAAATTATTTATTACGAAATGTATAAAGTGTTTCAAATAAAAATAAATTTGTATAGATTTGATTATAGAATGAATGAAAAATATTTGAAAAAGTATGACATTAAACGGTGATGTTATGTAAGTTATTCAATTTTAAAAATGTTCATTTTCATTTTGAAAACAGTACTTATTTTCTTGAAAACCGATAGTCGGGTTTTCTTTCAAAATTTCATAGATTCTAAGAACATGTTTATAAAACTTTAAGTAATGATAACTATTTATTACAATCATAAGTAACGAGTAAGAAAGAAAAAAAAATCAATCTAAACTTTACTACAGGTACAAAAAAATCCGAAGATGGTTTTGTGATTTGGAGAAAGCAGGAACGAAAAATGGAAATGAAACACGAACGAGGGAGATGGTGATACAAACAGTAAGTTAATTATTATACTTTTTAAATAATAAGTGTTTATATATAGAGTGGGCTTATCAGAAGTGCACACTCAACGTTGCTCACTTAGAAAGAGATGCCTTTTATTTAAAAATTAAGTTGTACATTCTTGATAGGATATATATATATATATATATATATATATATATATATATATATATATATATATATATATATATATAAACATTCGTACAATTATAATTCGCAATTGTGAATAAATCGACTTGACAACATAAAAAGATTTACATCAGGAAATTATGCAACTTTTTCAAGGCGCGTTTCTAGTTTCGCATTGGATATTATAATCGGCATAGGGGATCGTTCCGATCCAATCACAATAAGTAGGGCCACTATTAACCACATATAATGATCGAACGGCGAAGAACGCGTCCGCAATAAAAAAAAAACCGGATATGTTAATCCAGTTGACAATATTAAATATCGTTCGCTATAATCTTCGGTCAGGTGTAACATCCGTCTATTCACAGAACTGTCTTGTCGTTCTTGCGAATTATATACATATTTACATATGTAAAGTATTATATTCAAATGTTTGTATACAGTGGCTCAAAGTAATATTCAGACACTTGTTTTTTCAATTAGAGACTTTATAAACGAATAAATTGTAGAGAAAATAACTAAAGGTAAAAATGAATTCATTTTTATTGAACTGTAATTGAATTCATGTAAATTCATTGTACAGAGAAATAAAATTAATCTAAATTCGTTTATAAAAAAAATGTCCAAATCTATCTCAAAATAATATTTAGACACTTGGCAATCAGCAGCATCAATCTGTTTTTATTTATTACTGAATGAAGATTTCTAAAACTGTCCATTTAGATCAACTCAAAGCGTTTTTCTTTCATTTTCTTCTGAAGAAAAATTCAATGTGTTTATCCTAGTTATCTATGAATCTCTATTTAGACTTTTTTTAAATCTCTGTTTTCAATCAATCAATCAATAAATATATATATATATATATATAGAGAGAGAGAGAGAGAGAGAGAGAAATATCAGCAGCAGCAATCTCTTTTTATCTACTGCTGGATGAAGACTACTAAAACTTTTCATTTCGATCAACTCAGTGTTTTTTCTTCCATTTTCTTCTTAAAATGTTTTTGATGTCTCTGTCTTATCTATCTATGGATCTCATTTTAGACTTTTTTTAAATGTCTAAGTTTCCAATCAATATATTGATATTGGGTCATCCAAATGTGACGCCTAGATTTGTGTTTTATTAAACATGAACATGTGTATAGTTTCTTTTATTTCTTATTAATAAAGCACAAATCTAGGCGTCACATTTGAATGATCCTATATAATCATTTTTTAGATTATACCATAATATAAATATATTTATTCGTTTATTAAATTTGAAAAAGCAAGTGTCTGAATATTACTTTGAGCTGCTGTATATGTATATATATATATATATATATATATATATATATATATATATATATATATATATACATATGTATGTATTTAGTGTGCGAATTTGTATATAATGTGCTGGTATTATTATGATTATTTCACGGTAGTTTGCGTTAGGGGAGTAGAGTACACGCATGCATATTTATTCGACGTCCAGTAGACGTTACGACAAAACAAAAGATACGTTGAAGAGTGCAGCTGTTTCTACTCTAACCCCTTTATGACAGCCGAGGTCATTTGTGATTAATACAAACGCGCAATTAATTTCGAACAGCTTTCTTGTAGCATATGTATATGAATATACATACATACATAAAAATATGAAACACGAGGAGTTGTTAAGATTGAAACAATGTCTTGAGGGAAGGTGGTAAACGTACAACAGATGGCATACTCTGGAAATTGGGAAAATCGAATATATTTGTCTCGTATATGACATCGACTTTTATATTGATTGAATTTTCACTATATGCAGTATTGTTTTATATATTAGTTGATAGATTTTTTAATGGCCATTTTGTGGAAAAAATAAAAATTGAATTGGTGGAATTTAAACGTTTGTTTTAAAAGATTAATGTCGTTGAAGAGCAAACTGTTTTGTTTAGCCCATCGAAACTCCAACACCACAATATATTATAAAATGTTAAATAATTACTTATTGTTCATTTTGTTGTTTACAACAATAATGTGCATTTCGATGGCAATGCCATTATCGTCAGAGCCTTTTATTGTTATAAAATAATTTAATCTCACAGTTTACATCAGTTGAATATCTGAGAACACACATATGGTATGATTTCTCGAACCAATCTGTAAGTTTTCTTAAAAACAGACCAATAGTGCATAAAATGGTTTAATATAAATTCATTTTCTGATTCTTATCTACCATGGTGATTAGACTATTAACGATTTTTTTTTAATTACCAGTTAATTTCAATTGATTTTTTAAACAAATTTCGTATGAATCACAAACTAATTAAATTTATTAAATTTTCTTTGTTCTGCATTGCGAAAAGCATTCGGCATTGGCAAAAAAAAAACAATCTAATATAAACATCGATAAGAACAAATATCGGAAAGGTGAACGGCCTGCAAGTTCCGTCGACATTCACACGGCGGATCGTTCGATTGCACAAAAAATTAAATAACGAATATATAAATAACAAATGTCATCGTCCATGGGTTTATACAATAACAAAAAAGTACATAAAAAAATAATAATAAGTGTACTAAATTAACCTTGCGAATGAATTGAATCAATGGCGAACGTTTGCTTATTTTCAGGAAGAACTGCTCGTTTCTGGAAACGAATTTTGTCAGGACGTCCGCGTGTTTATGTATAATAAATATGTATGTATATGGGCGTTATTGGTGATGAAATGTTCACCATCTTTATAAAATTTCAATATCTATGAAATCAAACATACGATCATAGTTTCGAAATATAGGATCATCCAAATGTGACACCTAGATTTATGTTTTATTCAAAAGAAACTATATAAATGTTTCTTTTTGATAAAACACAAATCTAGGCGTCACATTTGGATGACCCTATACAACATTTGTTCTTTGAAAATCAAACGTCAGCATAAGATAAATCAGTTTGCACCGTTCCGTGTCATTCTTGGATACGAACTAGCGTTATTTTATGAACTGTGCGCATACATACGTACGTATATGCGTTTGTGACTTGGTGAGGTTTCGTATTACGCCCTATTACATTGTATCGTTCGTTAAAATCTTATCTATGCTTCGTACATAAACATATTGTGCGATAAACTTGTCAGAATTTCGAAATTGATCCACAGATAATTCTTTTAATGTATAACAGAGGTACCGCAAATCATATAAGACTATAGAAACTTGTAAAAAAAACATATTACGCTCATGTAAAAATTGGATAACCAGAAATCGGATATTTCATGTGGAATAATTTAATTGTATATACATATAAATGTTAAATAATAAATAATAACAATATTTTTTATTAGTAATGCATTATTTTTAACATAAATAATCGTTGTATAAACAAAAAATTACGTTATTTTCGGTTTCAAAAAATTCGATATTTTTGATCAAAAAAAACCACGATAGTATGGAAATTTTGTCAAAAAATCAAAAGTGTTAATAATTAATTATTTTGCACTAGAATCTTAAACAATAACGTATAATTGACGAAAACATCAATTGTTGATAAAAATATTGACAGTTGTCTGGAAAAAAATTTTTTTTTTATTTTTCGAATTCTAGCTTGTGAAAAATATCATTTTTTAAATTTCATCGTTCTTGAAGGAAAAGTTCGTATGGTAAGTTCAAAAAAATATTTTTTCTACAATATATATTTTCTTAAGTTATTACACACATGTATAACTAATTTTCAACTTTTCTAGTGAAAATATGACGATTTATACAATCGATTAAAAAAACGA
Organism: Neoneuromus ignobilis; assembly: GCA_029203775.1. NCBI lineage: Eukaryota > Metazoa > Arthropoda > Insecta > Megaloptera > Corydalidae > Neoneuromus > Neoneuromus ignobilis. The sequence goes on along the minus strand of CP092090.1, from coordinate 1,690,275 downwards.
TTTTTCTCAAATATTATTTATTGTCTATAAAATGTTAAATAATAAATAATAATAATAATTTTTACTAGTAATACATTATTTCTAACATAAATAATCGTTGTATAAATAAAAAATTACATTATTTTCAATTTCAAAAAATTCGATATTTTTGGTCAAAAAAAATCACGACCTATAGTATGGAAATTTTGTCAAAAAATCAAAAGTTTCCAAAATCAATTATTTTGTACTAGAATCATAAACAATAACGTATAATTGATGAAAACATCAATCGTTTATAAAAATAATGACAGTTGTCTGAAAAAAATATTTTTTTTTATTTTTCGAATTCTAGCTTGTGAAAAATGTCAGATTTTAATTTCATCGTTGTTAAAGAACGAGTTCATATAGTAAGTACAAATAAATGTTTTTTCTACAATAATATGTGTTTTCCTAAATTATTATACACATATATAGTTAATTAACAACTTTTCGAGTGGAAATATGCCGATTTCTACAATCGCTTAAAAAAAAACGATTTTTCTCAAATATGGTTTATCATCTATAAAACGTTAAATAATAAATAATAACAACAATTTTTACTAGTACTGCATTATTTCCACAATAGATAATCGTTGTATAAACAAAAAAATACGTTATTTTCGATTTCAAAAAATTCGATATTTTTGGTCAAAAAAAACCACGACCTATAGTATGAAAAATTTGTCAAAAAATTAAAAGTTTCAAAAATCAATTATTTTGCACTGGAATCATAAACAATAACGTATAATTGAGGAAAACATCAATTGTTAATAAAAATATTGACAGTTTCCTGAAAAAAATATCTTTTTCGATTTTTCGGATTCCAGTTGGTGCAAAATATCATTTTTCACAATTTCGATAATTTGGGAAGAAAAAGTTTTATTTTATATAAAAAATATTTTCTTTCAAACAAATCACATTATTCGGAGGTAATGCCTAATTGTTTAATTAATCAAATTAATTTCTAAATTGAAAATATGCTAGTTTACTATAGTCGTTTATAATGGATTTTTTTAAAAAAAATATTTTTTGTTCACAAAATTATTATACATAGGGTCATCCAAATGTGACGCCTAGATTTGTGTTTTATTAAAAAGAAACAAAAAAAACTATACACTACCCTATACACATGTTTCGTTTTAATAAAACACAAATCTAGGCGTCACATTTGGATGATTATATACATATATATATATATATATATATATATATATATATATATATATATATATATATATATATATATATATATATATATATATATATATATATATATATACACCCGTCCTTCTATTTACGTGGGATTTTTTTTACGCAGTATTGATTTACGCGGCACTTTTTATGCGCGGTCAAATAGATTTCATTTTATATAATTTTTCATGGAATTTATTATATATCAGAGTGACGCAAATTCTTACTTGAACGTATAAAAGCACGATATAAATATATAAAAGGTTGATTGTTTTGAATTACAGTAGCGATGTGAAACCGAATAAAATTTATCTACTTTGGTTTTCCAAACCGTCATTATTTTTTTGTTAAGCTATGTGAAATAAATATGTGTTTCTACAACTTTACTAGCTTTCATTTCCAATATTTTTTCTATTGTACTGACAGACTCAATTTACGCGATTTTCATTCGCGTAAAACGAATCCACGTGGAACGAATACTCCGCGTAAATTGAGTGTCGGGTGTATATATAATATAAACAAATGTTGTGTACGAACGTTGCGTGTCTGTATAATGCAATATCATTTGTACTGTCGACACAAATACACGTACATGTGTAAAACGAAAACAATTTCAAATACACAAATTAATAAATAAACCGCAAGATGATTAATTCATTCTGTCATGTTTTTTTCCTAGTCAAATCTTGCTTCATCAACGATACTGACTAATTACTTTTCAGCTTCCGCAATATCTATTTTCCTTTGTAATGAAAAGTAACGCGATGTATTCTAACAAGTGTAGTATTTATTTCGTATCGGCGATTTACAAAAACGATATCTCGAAGCTATTTTTCATACGTCGAATGAATATAAAAAAACATACATTGTACTTATAAACAAACGTAGAACAAATATAATTCCGATTAGGAACGTGCGTAATTCTAATGAGTTTCTCCTTGAAGGTGATAACGAACGGTTATGTCCTTAATTGATAATTATTATTGTTATTAATAATAATTATTATAATAAAAGTACAACGAGCGATACGTTAATTACGGCCGTTTAATTTATTCAGTAAAAACATAATTTCTGTATTCATATTTTTATCTCTGACAAGGATATTTTTATCGAACTGGAAGTTGTAAAAAAATTCAATGAAAAAAATATATGTGTGTGTACATCGGTTTAAAAATTAATTTATGAATGTATAATATAAAACGTAACTCTAGATACAAAAAGAATTAACAAATGACCTTATTTTTTTAAAAAAACGCTTTATTTTTTTTTCTTCAAAAATGATCGATACCTAAGTGTACTGATAGTGGTATATATTACTGCCTGTCATACAAGATAATGTGTTCGATCCTCGATCAAAGAGTTAACCGTGGTATCAGTTGATTAAAAAAATATATATTATTTTTCAGCAGAAAAGGTTCAATTTTACTCCATTTTTCGATTAATGTCGTTTCTAATTCAGTTTGATTATATATTGAGTTTTTTTAAAAATTTTCTTGTAAATAAATCCATAAATATCCAATAGAATTTAGGTGTAGAGACCAAACTGGTGTTCATTATAACATTTTTAAAAATAAACTTTTTTTTCCAATATATGCATGAGGTCAGTTGAATTGTGTGTATGTCTGTGGCTCAAATTTAAAATGGAACGAACTAAAAAACTTCAATTGAAGAATAGTGACCACATGCATATATTGGAAAAAAAATTAAGTTTATTTTTAAAAATGTTATAACAAACACCACCTCGGTCTCCACACCTAAATGCTATTGGACATTTATGGATTTATTTAGAATAAAAATTAAAAAAAAATCAATATACAATCAAACTGAATTAGAAACGACATTAATTGAAAAATGGAGTAAAATTGAGCCTTTTCTGCTGAAAAATAATTAATTGATAATCGGTTGATAGTAGTTAAAAAGCAAAAATAATTATTATTGAAATAAGGAAATATTTTTGTTACTTTTAAGATATATAAAGCTTTCCAATAATCGCTTCAAAAGTTTAAATGCAAATAAAATAAAAAGTATTTAATTAATTAGTTTTTTTTTTATTATTTTGAAGCAAATTCTATGGCATGAAAATTTAATTTATATATATTTTAATTTAAGCAGATTCTATGGCATGATGGAACTTAGTTTCACTCAAATGACACCACAACTTCGTTTGACATGCAATGGGCCTATTCACACTAGTCAACATGCATACAGTATTCACGGCCCATTACCACTCGTCTCATACGTTCTTACCCGAAAACTAATTTTTTTAGGTGGAGGAGTTTGTGAATAAGAGGATGTGAGACGAGCGGTAATGGGAGTGAATACTGTATGCATGCTGACTAGTGTGGAAAGGCCCGTTTAGTCCAATTTTTAGTCATTCTTTTACATAATTGTGGTCCAATTTCATGAATTATACGTTTAATGCTTATTTTTAATACTTCTGTTGTGTGTGGTTTATCAGCATAAATGATTTCACATAACCCCACAGAAAATAATCCAATAGAGTTAGATCACAATTGATGGGTCCATTTCGTGAAATAATGGACTCATTAATCTTTTGTTTCAATAAGTCTATTGACATTTTTACAATTCCTAAGCGTTGTTGAAATGTTAAACGTTCCATAATAATTTTTCAAACTATACTGGGTGGAAATATCGAAATGAGCTTAAAAAAAATTCAAACATGGCTGCCACCAGCTGTCAAATTTCAAACATTCTTATTCAACGAATTTATGATGTGTTCTGTGATAATTTAGAAGCTGATTTTGATTTTTTTCATAATTTTCATAATTTTTAATAATAAAAATGTTGATTCAAATTTAGTTGTTTTATGTGCTAACTAAAAAACCACTCAAAAATAAATTTGAAAATATTCGAATACATATATAAATTTTTTTTCGATTGAAGTTTTTTTTAGCTTGTTCAATTTTAATTCCGAGACATTATATTTAAAAATATTCGGCTTTTATTCCCCTACATACTCGTTTATTTCAAATAAGCTACAATGTTTACCAAGAATCAAATCATTCGAATATTTATGAAGAATTACACGTACATTGAATACATAAACATATCTAAAAATAACATTTTTTCAAAACATTGTGTTTATGTATATATATATATATATATATATATATATATATATATATATATATATGTATATGTATGTATGTATAAGTGTGTGCGTGTAAACAAATAAAATTTTATTATAACTCTGCCGATAAAGTCATCTTTTCTTTTCTTTTAAAATATTTGTATGCGTGTCGGATGCATTTAGAATTAATTGTCGTTTATTATATCATATGTTAAATATTTACGATTTGTATAAGTTATTTATACATAAGGTTAAATGTCACAACGTGACGATAAAAAAATTAAGGGGGAAAATAGTTGAATTTGATAGGAAGTATTTTGTGTACAAACAATGATACATACATTTATATACATACTTTTATATATATATATATATATATATATATATATATATATATATATATATATATATACACACATACAGTTGTCCCAAAAAAATGTATACACATCGTTTGTGTTGGAACTGTGGTGGATTCACTTTAACACAAATGGATTTTTATCCTCAAGATCACAATGGCTATGAAATGTTCAATAATCATTTATTGTTCACTTTTTGTTTATAACAATGTCGGCTGATGCGCATTTCGATGGCAATGCCCATCATCGTCAGAGTCTTTTTGTTAAAATGCGCATCAAAATAAATAAATAAATCAAATAAATAAATCAAAATAAATGACATTGTTATAAACAAAAAGTGAACAGTAAGTGATTATTGAACATTTCATAGCCATTGTGATGTTGGGGATAAAAATCCATTTTTATTAAAGTGAATCCACCACAGTTCCAACACAAAGGATGTGTATACATTTTTTTGGGACAGCTGTATACTTACATAATTTATATATATATATATATATATATATATATATATATATATATATATATATATATATATATATATATAAATGTATGTATGTATGTACGTGATGAGTGTATGTATGTACGTGAGCACCTTATTTTTAAATATTGTGCAATTAATTTCGCCTATCTGGTAATTACACGGCTTCGGGTATTTGTTTAATTCTACTCGTCAAAATACTAGCCTTGAGATACAATTCTGTTAACAATAACACACGTTATCACTTCTAAAATATTCAAAGGTCGCCGTGAGCTTGTATCGAACACGCCGTTACATCCGACATGCAATTGCGAGTAGAACTCGACGTTCGATAATTATTAATTGCGTTTTAAAAAAATACACACACAAGTTTTATTGAATACACCGAATTTACTGTTTTTTAAAAAGATATTTTTTTTATTTATCAATCAGCTGTAACTTTTTACAATAGCTCGAGGAGCTCTCAATGTTGTTATTACAATTTTTATATTAGAACTGATTTTACAGAGTGTTTTAATTAACAAAGAACCTCTGGTTTCGGTCATTAAGTTGTTTTTGTTTAATTTAATTAATTATTTTTTTTAATTTAGTTTTTCTTACTTTTTTATCATACTTAACGACCCTCGTATTTGCTTACCATCATTTACTATTCTTTACTATCCTTCAGTCTCATTTGAATCATCCTAATATCATTTCATATGTGTATGTATGGATACGACCGTACTACGTAATTATGTATCGGAACAAATTCTACTCTAAAAACGAAAATACGATTTCGCCTGACACATCGGTTTTTGTCACAAGAGACATGTTTTCGTACTGCGATTGTTGTCGATTGCGTCGGTCGACCGTCGCGACCCGTTTGTTTTGACGAAAACGAACACTGCCGTTTACCTTGGTTCAGGTTCGAAGCCGAGCACGGGAGTATCTGATTTCGACATGTCGATTCGTCGAAACGGTCGTAGCATAAATGCTGACATTTCCACGGTGTTTTGAGTCGTGTTCAAGTACCAAGACTGTCAAGGATTTTCTATGTACGAAACGTGTTAAGAAAGTCGTAATATTTGTTATGATTTTTCAGGGAATTCCTGTCGACTCTTAACGAATGCAGTGATTTCAAATATATTCGAAGATAAATTTAAAACCGAAATTGGTCGCGACTAATGGAAGACAACATAGTGATCTCAAGATTTATTTCTAATCGAACGATTCTCTAGGACAGTGGTGGCGAACCTATGACCCGCGGGTCAGACACTCACCCACGAAGGCTTTTTAAATGATTAGGTACGTTGATGAAAAGAAGAGCAAAATTATCAGAAGATAAAGAACAACAAAAACTGAAAAAAAATGAACGAAATTTGACCCACTTCTCAAAAACGTTCGCCATCACTGCTCTAGGAGATTACAAATCTTTTATTTATTTTTTTTAGGAAAAACCAAACAAAATGTATCGATATACAAATATACTTAAGTATAAATTTAAATCCGAAATTGGTTGCAAAGATGGAAGACAATATAGTGGTCTCGAGATTTCTTCCCAATCAAACGATTTCTCTTGCCTTACAAATCATTTGAGTTTTTTTTTTAAAAAAAACACTAAACTAAATATACCGATTGCAGTATTTAATAACATATGTAAATGTTAAAAAAATCATAGAAAAATTATCATCTGATATTTCTTCTTGTTTTTATTCAATTATTCATATCATCTTATCGTTTGATCCAGAAAAAATAAGTAAGGAAAAAGGGGAATTGCTGGTTGAACTGTCGTTTGTAAATCTAGGCGTCGCATTGGATGACCCTAACATTTACTATTCTTTACTATCCTTCAATCTCATTTGTGTCACCTCTCTTTTTCTCTCTCTTTATATATATATTTATATGTACGTTTGTGTGTGTATTAATCGTGTTTTATTTCTTCAATGCGTCATTTCATCATTGGCACCGAACCGATTGAAACTCGCCTTTATTCAAATTATTCCATACGCCGAAAAAAATGCAATTGATAGACACAAGGTTGCGACGCACTCATTCGAAATATCAATAACTTGAGAAAAAACACACACACATACACAGCCGAACATTCGGTTTCAAAATCATGTTAAACGTTCAATTTTCACGCCCTAGTTGTGTTGATGAAAGCAACGTGCACGCTTCAATTATTATTATTATTATTATTTTATTTTTTAACACGTATATATATTTATATATCTGTTTTCGTTATATATTGGCGGATTTTTTAATTATATCACGTAGATATGCGAATTACGCAACGTAATCGAACCGCCGAGTACCCTTTTGAGGTTATGTGACCTAGGCACACATTAGCAGTTCTATCTATGTTCGGTTCGTTCACGAGCTTTTTTCACGAATTTCTTTGTACCTACACATACGTACGTTCGATGGCAGTTTGTCCTTTGTATTTGTTTCTTTCGAATCTATTCACTTATTGAGTAAATTATTTTAAATGTAAATGAAACAAGGTTAAGTCACGAGTTAAGTAGATTTTACACCGTTTCTAATGATTTTATTTAATTGGAAACGCAAATCTAGAATGCATCTCTCTCTCTCTCTCTCTCTCTCTCTATATATATATATATATATATATATATATATATATATATATATAGGGGTGGTAAATAAATAATTTCATTTTTTTAAATAAATAAAAAACGATTTTTTCATGAAATTAAATATTTTTATTCATTAATATATTGAACATTTTGTTCCACTACTTTTTGCCATTTTTCAGACATTTTTAATAATTCTGTGCTCAAAAAACTTTTGATCTTTCTGGGCGAAAAATCGATCCAAGTACGATTTGATAGTCTGATCTGAAGTGGAACTTTAACCATTTAAAGAGTTTTGCAAGGAATGAAATAAATGGTAATCTGATGGTGCAAGGTCAAGTGAGGATGGTGGATGTGGTATCACATCCCAAATAAGTTCTAATAATTTTTGGCGAATGACCAGAAATGTATGTGGTCTTGTATTGTCATATTGGAACATAACACCTTTACTATTCACCAGTTATGGACGTTTCGTTTGAAGCAATCAGAAGCATGTAACGAGATTTGGATATTTTACAACAATATGCAAAGATAAATCTTGGAGCAAGTATTGTGAGTTTTTATTACTTCGACTGGAAGCAAGTTTTTAACCAAAAAAATAAATGCTTTTTTTCGGTGGATGCGGAAGGAAATCTTTTACTATGAGCTGTTACTAGACAATCAGACGATTGATCTTGAAAAATACTATTCGCGATTGGATCAATTGAACACAGCAATCGATGAAAACGGTTCGAAATTAAGAAATAGTAACAGCGTCGTGTTTCAATATGATAAAATGAGATCAATTTTTTTCTTGGTCACTCAGTGAATTTTGTCTTATGCCATCCACCACATTCGTCAGATATTTCTCATTCGGATCGCTATTTATTCCGTTTTTTTCCCAAAATAGTTTCAATTTTTGGAAACCACCAAAAAGCACGTTGAGATGTTTTCAATGCAAATCCAGTGGAATAATGAAGCTATTTAAAAAAAACGGAGCATACAAATTAAATAAAGTTAAATATTCCTTTCTCTTATATGAATTTGATTTCTGGTTTAAAATCCAAACAAATTTTTGTTCCAATCCAAAATATACATCATCTTTGAGTTGTGATACAATTTTGATTGGATTTTAATTGTTTAAGAAGACGTTTGATCAGAGGTAATTTCAATCGAGGAGCTCTTTTAATCGATATTGATTTTATTTCCTATGTATTACGTCAAATAACTCCTCTATAGAATCGAAACCGTACAAAAAGTGAAACGAAATCATCGTACGAAAGTAAATACAGCGATTATCGTACAAAAGACTTGTCAAGACCTCATTTAACCGATACAATTCGATCCGAAACGACCGTTCCGTACAAATAACTCGAGTCCAACAATCCGACGAGAGAGAACGAGACAGACAAAAACATGTACATTGTTGCGTCCGTACAGTCGGAATAGAATAAACAGAAATGGGAGAAAAAACGTCGATCCGATGATCCATGTCTAATTAACAGTACATGAGGGAATTCGTCGAATGGGGTAAAAAAAAACACACTCGCACAGAAATAACGACGGTGTCGTCGTCGTCGTTCGTAACGGACGATGGCGTTGCAGTGTCGTCGAATCAAGGTTATTTGTATAAAACTGCGAGCGAGCGAGCGAGCGGAACGAGTACACCTGTCGTTTTTTCGGAACCGTGCGTGCATCCCTAATATATAGTCTGCTAATTCGCGACGAACAATCGGAATTAATATGTCTGTAATAACATGTCATTAACGTCCGTTCCGATGAATATCAAGTGTTATTTGAATAATTGATAGTCGGATGTTTTCTTCTTCCATTGTTAACATTTAAATAAAACAATCGAATGTGTTTGTCAACAAACGAAATATGTGAAGTACGTGTGTAAGAAGATAAATGCCACGTATGAAGAATTTCGAACGATGACGATTACGTAATCTCCTGTTTATTGAAAACAAACCCACCCTATAATTAATCATCTCTATTATATTATTCTCTAGGAAATGTCACGCAAATAGCTATAAACAAATGTCAAGGGAATGTGACTGTTTGTTTTGGAACATGCGAAATCATTTTAATATAAATAAACTATTAGCCTGACGTTAGAAGATACGTATTGAAAAAATTGTCCGATAGTTATTTATTGGCCACTTTCTTTGTTTATAAGCTGATATGCATTTCGATAGCAATGTTACTATCGTTGGAGTGTTGCAATATAAAATCTAGGATCTTAGATTTTAAAACATCTCGTGCAACCTGCGGCCCCTTTGATATTTTTTTGAAGAATTGAATATTTTTAAAAAAAATAAAAGTAAAATAAATTGAGATAATTTATTTAGATATACAATGTTTGTTTCAAATTTATTTCTATTAAAACACATAAATGTAGGTTCATCCAAATGTCACGCCTAGATTTGTATTTTATTAAAAAGAAACAGTAGGAACTATACACATGTTTATTTTTTTCCTATACATCGTTTCTTAGCAATATATATAATTGTACAAGTGTTTAATAATGTGGTTTTCGTGTAATGTTTCTACCAAAGAAGTGTTTTTTTTATTAACTTTTTCTATAATAAAATAACAAATTTCAAGATTAATGCATTTGCATTATTCTAAATATCTCTGGACCCACCATACCTAGGAGCACTGTATCACCCCTTGCCCTTGATAGAAAGTATTACGGCCCGGTAAGATTTTACAAAACTTGCAATTGTCCCATCCGCTTAAAAGGTTTGATGGGCTTGTCTTAGGTCCTAAATTTAATAAAATCTGGGATTTTAGATTTTATAACGTTGCAATGATGATGATAGTACTGCTATTAAAATGCATATTAGATTATAGATAAAGAAAATAAATGAGAAATAATTATTAAACATTTTTTGAAATAACTTGTAATGTTAATCTGATGGCTCAGTTGTGTAAAAATAGTTTTATCACTGTTTTGTTTTGATATTTAGGCAAATTTATTTGAACATAGATGAATCAATCGTTCGAAACCTAGAAAATTTTTTTATTTGTTGGACAAACAGAAAATAATTTACAAATTTACTAAAAAAACATAACAAATAACAATCAGAAAAATGAATTCTTCCTAACTGTTGCATATAAAATGACGAACTTTCTAATAACATTTCAAACATTTGTAACTTTTTTAAAAATACCTGTTATTAATCAAAAGAAGTACTTATATATGTATATATAAATATATATATATATATATATATATATATATATATATGTTTGTTGTTTGTGTATTATCATAATAAAACATTTTCAATTTCAAAATAAAATCCGATGAAGTAGTATTCGTGACGCATTTTCTTCTTCAGATTTTTTTAGAGAAAAAGTTGTTAATTACCGTCCTGAACAATTGACTGATTATCATCGAATATAACGATACGCGATTAAAAAACAGATCGTATGAAACAATCGTTCGATTAAATAAATAATTAATAATTACAAGACATGCATGTCGAATTTTTTTCCTATAATAATTTCTTTCATAAAGAAATCGTTTTGAAATGGCCGCGATAGAAAAGACAAACGAACGTTGTGTACATATGAGTAGGTAATCAAAGCATACGAGATCTGTCTGAAAAAATACATGTTTATATATATATATATATATATATATATATATATATATATATAAAATATGAAAAATTACTATTGTCTGCGTATAACAATTGATGACCTAGTCGTGCAAATGAAAACAGTAGTATATATTTATAGCATTAAAGAAAAAAAAATGACATGTGGAATATTTATAACGTACGACGTTTGATATTGTAATTACACGTTACTGTGTACCGAACACGAGGAAAAATCCCTGAGTCGATTTCGGTCTATCAAACTCAAATTGCTACACAGTATATTTCATTTTGCTTTCGAACAGACGGAATGATTACACCGATTTCTTCTTGCAGGAGCTCTTATTCGTATCATCATTGTTTACAATAAATTTTCAACACAATTTATATCTACCGTATTAACTTTTAATTTTCTTTTTTATCGTTTGTGTGTTGTTGTTGTTTTTTTCGATTCTTAATTTAATCTTAATTAAGTCGATTAGTTAATAGTTTGGCACGAAAAACTTGTCCTGTTTGCTACGAAAAAACGTTTCTATCGCGACGAACGTCTTGTGAGGCCGTTGTCAATGTAAAAACATAGAATGTGTAATAAAATTTCAACTGATTTTTCCCATTGCGTTTTTTTTTTTAAAAAAAACAACACGACCAGTTGGTCACAGAAAGTCAAATTGATTGATGTGTACCAGCGGTTGATAATATTTGTATCTAGTAGGTCGTTGATTAAATTGACGATCAATCAAAGCCTACTATCAATTTTAATATACTGTGGATGTTTATTAAACAAAGAAATGAAATGATTTGTATATTCGTTTGTTTTAAGTCATTTTTCAAGTGGCTTACTTATAAGCTCACTGAAAAAAGCATGACACACCGGCTGGAAGTGTACAGTGAGGGCCATATTGAGAAGTGGTATGTGGAACATTTCAATTGTGTCGTAACTCGTTTATATTCGAACCACCCTCGTATACAGTGAGTGATTATTTTATTCACTCGTTCCTGTTCCACTCTGTACAATTGGAACTTGATAAATACCGATCGAACAATAGCAACGATGTACAATTCAATCCGATCTTCGAATTACAACCCGAGCGGCTCGGCAAAAAACCGTTCGACAAAATACCTATAAACATGAATGAAAAGTGCCGGTCGGATCAATGGGACTGGACCTACACAATCCCGACAAATCTCCAATACGATGTCTCGATAAATTCGACTTGCATCTGCCTCGCGGAATGCGTCCGCATCCTCTCTGCGGTTGTCGTCGCTATATTTTTTTGTCGCCGTTCGTACAAACGGACGTAATTTAATTCGTGTCACATTCGTATCGGCCGACCGGAAAAAACTCCATGTGCGAAATGATTCGCACATGAAGAACGAGCAACGGTTTTTTTTCACGTCGGTTCGAGATGGACGACGGCGGATCGCTTTTATGTCGCGCGTTCGTCTTCAAATCGCACGACGAAATATCGAAATATGTTTTCATTCGATCGATGGACAGGTACAAGATTGTACGATTTACAATTATCAGTTTTTGTACGATACGAGTTTATCGAACATTCTGACGAGCACGATTCCGCGAATCGAACAAAAAATATTAATCCGGACGGAAGAAACGACCCGATAGAAGTATACAATCTTATGAACAAGCATGTGTTTGTCTTAGAAAGAATTCTCAATGAGATTTGATATTTGGTCGTTCTTATACTTCAGTATTTACTCTCTTTTAATTTCATTAGATTTTAAAACGAATTGCTTTCTTCAATCATCATCACTGGTTTTCTGTAATTCCCCACGTCCATTTTGTGTAATTCTTCTCTCTATTCCGTTCGTTCTTATGCCAATCTTAAATTCTAGCATTCTGCTTTCAATTCATCGATCATCTTTATTTTATTTCCTCTAAAACAGTTTTTAGTACATTTCCTCTCCTTTACATAAATTCAGTTGAATTTTTTTTCTCTTTTTGATATTTGCTAATAAACTTGTTTCTTTTCTTATCCTTCCTAACATTTTTATTTTTTGAAATTACCATTTTATATATATCAACAGTAGCAACATCTTTCTGTCCACTGGTGGATGAATATTTCTCCCAAAACATGCCAGTTCGATCAATCCATTGACTTTTTCTTTCAGTTCATTCCGATGAATTTTCTTGTCTATCCTGGACCTCTTTATATATATTTTGTCTATCAATAGTCTTCTGTTATTGTTATATAATGTTTTCCGATAAACGCTTCAGAAGTTTAAATGGAAATAAAACAAAAAGTATTCAATTAATTAGTGTTTTTTTTTATTTTTAAGCATATTTTATGGCATTAATTATGGATCACAGTTTCACTCATATGACCACCACAACTTCGCTTGACAGTGCATTCGTTTAGTCTAATTTCGAATCACTCTTTTACATAATTGTGGTCCAATTTCATGAATCATACGTTTAATGCTTATTTTTAATACTTCTGTTGTTTGTAGTTTATCAGCATAAACCAATAATTTCACATAATCACATAGAAAATAATCCAATCGAGTTAGATCACAATTGATGGGTCCATTTCGTGAAATAATGGACTCGTTAAACTTTTGTTTTAATAAGTCTATTGAAGTTTTTACAAATTCCAAGCGTTGCTAGAATATTAAACGTTTCATGGTAATTTGCCAGTCTATACTGAATTGAAATGTCAAAATGAGTTTAAAAAAATTCAAACATGGCTACCACCAGCTGTCAAAGTTCTGACATTCTTATTCGAAGACCCTATATGACTGACCCATTTCCATTTTAAACTCTTACGATCTGTTACTTTAAATAAATCATTCACTTCAACACTACAATATTTTATAAAAGTGTTCAAGAGTTATATATTGTTCACTTTATTCGTTGATATTCATTTCGATAGTCATACCATTATTGTCAAAGTGCTGTTGATATAGCTATCGAAATATCCACCAGCTCTTAATCCAGTGGTTGGTCACCTTTTCAGAATCACGGAACACTTACAATTTTACAAGCTTTTTGCAGAACACAGTCGTAAAATAAAACAGCATATATATATTTTATATTGCATAATAAATAAGTATCACATACATAACAGTTTACATATCAGTCAATAGTAAATAACAATCAGTAAATGAAATTTAAAAAAAAGAAAATTCTCACAATTTTTTCAATGGGATATTTGGGCCTGATGACTTTTACAAATGTTTTCAATATCTGATCTTATGTGTGAAATAGCTAATTTCATTTCATCTTTTATATTTGTCAGCCTTTCACGTTTCTTTGTCTTGATATTCGTTAATGTTGAAAAACCAAGCTCGCATAAGTACGATGTTGAAAATTGTAATAAAATTTTAATCGCTTTTTCAGAAATAGTTTTAAACTCGGTTTGAACAGAAATCCAAAATTCCCACACGTTATAGAAATCGATAAAAGCCAACATAAGTACAAGTAAAAACGATAAAACGAAAAACAATGACTTTTACTTTTTCGTTTTTTTCCGTCTTAATAACGGTTTTAATTTTTCACTGATTTTCACATTTTTGGCGAAACACCGATTAAGAATCACTGCCTTGCAAATAAAGTGAACAATAAATGATATATTGAATAATTTTATCAAATCTTGGAGTATTCGGACAAATGGTATATTTGTGAAAAAATATCTAAGATTAAAATAAACAACGAATTCTATTAAAAAATAATAACAAACAGATTCAATATAGTAGATATTGCAGATTACGCACGCATATCGATTCTTAGAAAAGTTCTAGATATATATTTTTTTAAAAAAATAATAAATTCGTTTAAATCCGAAACATACACACCGGAGTCTCTGTTCAAGACACAAATATTTATACAATGACGAGAGACGTACTCAAATCTGAACTGTGTCGAAAGAAACGTCCTATATAGATAGTAAGAACTCGAGATCTCGTTTTCGCTTTTCAAATAAATACAAAAACGAATGATATAGAAATAAACGGATTGATCTCGTGGACTTAATCGTTTCTGTGAAGAAAAAACGGGCAGAACAGACGAGTAAATATTTATTCCATGCGTATAAACATAACTGCGTGTGGACGATTAAGTTCGAGTGATTTTCTTTTTAGGGGAAAAGAAATTCGAGATACTTGGTTGTATGTAGAGTAGGGTAAAAAATACCTGATTAATGACTTAACGAATAAAATTTTAGTCGTTGGTCGTTTAATAAAACGATTGATTTGAAATTAGTCGTTTTTAAATCAATCAGTGACTAATGACTAAAAAATTAATCGTTAGTCGTGATTGATTTTCTTTTTAGTTACCATTCGTTTTAAGCGATTAATACACCGATTGATTTGAATATTTAAAATTGTATACGGTCATCCAAATGTGATGCCTAGTTTTGTTTTATTAAAAGGAAACAAAAGAAATTATACACATGTTCCCCTATATAGTTTCTTTTTAATAAAACACAAATCTAGGCGTCACATTTGGATGATTCTGTATATTTTTTATCTGACTAAATTTTTATCTGATTAAATTTTTTTTTTTAAAAAAAACGACTCAAATAATAATTAATTTTTTAGTCAGATGATTAGTCGGCTGAAAATTTAATCGTTAGATTTTCAATATTTTTTATGACTAAATTTCTAATCGTATAAAAAATTTGTCGAATAATGCCTTACTCTGCTCGAAAACTCCACAATATATAAAAATTGTCACAAATCATTAAGTTCATTCACGCTAAATAAGTTATATGTATTATTTAATTCGTTTACTAAATTAATTATTATACATTTATATAAAATGACATCATTCTTATTCATTTGAGAAATTAAAAAAAGTGTTTCCACACACACACACACACACACATATGATTCACGGGTTATAAAACGCGACAGACACATACACCAACCAGCACTCGTGACCTATTTTTAAATTCCCACTTCGATACATCGATGACGTGAAAGTAATAACATACCGGAACTTGCTAAACCGTTTATTATTATACGAAGGAGAGGAAAAAAACATAACGTTTCCATGTACATTTTCGAATGTTTGATAACGAGCGAAAGGTCATTTTCGTCGAGTGGAGGAACGACGGACATTAATATTAATCGAGTCCAGTCCAATGGAACGGTAATTAAAACAAACGAATGAGGAGGTACATACATATGTATGTATGTACATTAACAAAAGATATTGTTGATCGCCGCTTCGTTGTTTTTGCATAGCTTGCTTGTGTTATTTGCAAGATTGCAATACGGTTTTGAAATCTGATTCTAATTTTTTGTATTAACACAGATGAATTATCACCCCCAACACCACGATACGTTGTAAAGTGATCAATATTATTCGGTATGCATATCGGCTTATGAACAAAGAAAATGAACAATAGATAATTATTGGACATTTTTTTTTCAATATTTTCCTGTTGTTTGGGGATGATAATTCATTCTCTGTCGTCGCTGTAACAGAAAACATATCGACGGCGGTATGCATTTTTCAGCGACTTTATCCATCGGTACGCGACGAGCACGTCTGGTCTAATTGCAACGAGCGCAGCTCTAATCAAAAATAGACCGTTAACGAAAATAAACAGTTCAGTTTCGAAAAAAGCGACCATGCACTCGCGGACGAGTTCATTCAACTACATCTTTAGAATTCGAACGTCTTCGAAACGAAATCAGTGACTGACTGACAGTCGGTTTTTATTATTACTCATTCGCTTAATTAGTCACTTCAGCACGAGTCGATATTTATTTAAACTCGAATCCGAGATGCTTGAAACGATTCGAGTGTTAATTAGTTTCGAATATAAACAAGAACAATATGGGAAAATAAATAAAAGAATTTGATACACGGTTGCAATAATAAACTGAAAATATTTTTATGACAATTCGGAGAAAGAGTTGTCATCGTTAAGGATTTAATCGAAGAGTTCCAATTCGTCTGTTATTCAATGATATTCTGATAAAGGAACTTGGATAGCAATGGAAAAACAACACAGATCATCCATTGTTTTTAATACGGTATATTTATATGGAGCTGCGATAAATTATGTTCCAACAAAACTGAAAATGGAATTGATACAAAAATTATTATTTAACCGTTTGAGTGCTGAACAATTTTCCCCTATATATGCTAAAATTTCGAAGTGAAATACTCCTTATTTTTATTGTTTGGAAAAATAATAAAAACAGTAAAAATTTATTTAAATCTGGTATATTTTATTACAAGTAAAAATATTGTCTAGTTTTCATTACAAGAATGGTTTGCTACGCAAAATGTGTAAAGTCCTTGTTGACAAACAGCGCAAATAGAATTCGATCGTTTATTACTGGATACGACATACTGTCTCAAATTACGCCCAGACAACTTTTCTAAAGCAAAACTTTTGCTTGGTATAAATGACATAGGTAATTTTTTGAAGTATTTTTGGTTACCAACCATTCCTTCTCTAGTGCATCAATAATTCTCGAAGTAAATTGCAACCTAGTTAATTTTTTATTCACACAATTTTCCGAATATATTACATATGTCAGGGGTGGCGAAGACGTCAATAGCAAGAGCTCTGGAAGTCGCCCGCGAAGCTGACGTGAACATTGACAAATTAAAATGATAAATTCATATTTCAATGCATTTTTTTGGTTCAACATATTTGTTCGAATCAGCGTTTTCCTGTATAAATGCGATAAAAACTAAACATAGTGTTATGTTTCAATCAAGGAAAAAAATAATGCCTATTCAATATTCAAGTGAAGAGGAAAGCGAAGTGGAAAGAGAAATTGTTCCTAATTGTGATGAAGATTGGGTTGAAATCGACAGTGATGATGAAGACATTTAAAGTGTAAATATAAATATTTTTATCCACAAAACTATCTTTTTATATCAAGTAACTTTAGTTACTCTTCTCTTACAATGAGCACTCAAATATATCTCCGACTTAGCGAAAAGTTAAGTACAGAATGCTAACGTCCGATAAGAGTTAATACAATTCTAAAACAATAATTTTTTTTCTCTTAATTTTCTTGATTTTTTTAAAATTCAGGACCAGTTCTAGAAAATAATTATTTATAGATAATTTAATAGTAGTCATAGTAAAATGTCTTCGTTAATTCGTGTCTTATAGAAAAAAAATCACCAATTCGTAAGTACATTCTAAAAAAACATAGTCGCCCTCAGGTACATTTTCACCAAAAAAGTCGCCCCCAATGTCTAAAAATTTGGCCACCCCTGACATACGTGTTCAAGACTATTTTTCCAAAGATATTGGAAATAATTTTTTCCCAGTATTTCTATTCACAATGAATGCAAAAATTATTTTGAGAAACAGCAGCGCTATTTCATTCATGTTAATGAAATTCGTTCTCAGGAATATCACGCGGTGTTCGATTTCTCCGCAGATAAAAATTCCATCGTGACTAATACGAAATATTCAATTCGTCCACGTGTCTCCGATGAGCAAACAGACACCGAGATGCACATACATACTCGCAGATTCATAAAACACGACTCGTATCTAAAATTAAATCCAAACAGTGTCGTCCGTTCTTCGTACGAACTCGTCCCTCGACTGCGAAACATCCGTTCTCGATCCTGTGGCGGAATTTCTCGCCGTTTCGTAAATAAATCATGTCCAAATGTGTAAAATTACATTTAAGCTATTTTCATTTCGGACACGCGGCGTGCAGGATAGACGAGTTTGCATATTTCGGTCGGCGCGCGTGGGGCAACCGTTCGGTAGGGATTCTTTTCAATACACGAACGTTCCTTCCTCCGTATACATATATAACAGGAAACGTTTTGATAAAAAAAAAACGTTTTGACAACGTGTAAGATTTTAACAATGCTAAATAGAAAATTGTCGAAATATTTCATTTGATAACAACAGATATCACTGGTCAGAATAATGCAACAGAGTAATGTATTCGGTTGAGAGCGGTCATCGATTGACACGTAACGTAAATATTTGTATTATTTATAAAGTCGACCAGTAAAGCCAGCAGATCGAACCGTTTATTCTTAACTTTATAAATATTTCATAGTACGTCTATGAAATTGGGTTAAATTGAAATAGTCGGCTTTGACATCCATTAAACGATTTCAGTTTTATGTTACATCGATATTACATCAAAATAAACATTGTTTTAACATAGAATAAAATCTAAATTGAACTTAAGAAGAGTTATAGGGTTTATTTTGTTAAAAAATATACAGCGAATCAAAGCGAAACTCATACGGTGTGATATTTTTTATATAGGTCATCCAAATGTGACGTCTAGATTTGTGTTTTATTAAAAATAAACATGTGTATAGTTTCTTTTGTTTCTGTTTAATAAAACACCAATCTAGGCGACACATTTAGATGACCCTATACATTTTTATATGTATTTAAAAAATACTTTATAATACGTTTTGTATTATTGTGCTGATACACATTTTGGTGACAGTGCTATCATCATCAGAGCGTTGTATTACAAGATATTACATAATGCATTTTTGTAGAAATTTTACAATTATTATAATACAGCACTCTGACAATGACAACATGCATATCGAAATACGAAATACAAAAATACAAATTAGTATGTAAGTAGATTTAAACAATTAGTCTAGATTTCATAACAAAAGAGCTCTGACGATGATGGCATCGCCATCGAAATGCGCATTAACCCATTGTTGTTATAAATATTATAACAAAGTGTACAATATGTGATTATTATATGTTTGTGTTAAACTGAATTTAGAAAAAATTGGCTATGTACTTAATGTAATGTCAAAGAGAAATTATAAACTCTATTGCAAAAGTAATAAACAGATTATGTCATGAAATGAAAAAGAGGAACAGTGGAGCATTTGGATGATCCTGTATATTTCTATATTTTAAATTGTTTTTTGTATAATTTGCGTTAAATTAATAAAACATTTACATTTTGTTGTAAATTGATTTTTAATTTTTTATACGGTGCGCATCTACCGTGTAAAAAGAGATCCATGTATGTATATATATATATATATATATATATATATCAGGTATCTAATCAGAATCTCACATTCATCATCGTTGAAAAAAACATCATCGATCAGTAAAAATACTGTGTTTTATTTAAAAATTAAGTTGTGTGCTCCTACGAGGGTCATTTGATAAAGTTTGGTAAAAAAGTAAGAAAAACTAAATTGAAAAATTTAATTAATTAATTAAATTAAACAATAAGTACATTACCATACTTATCAAACGACCCTCGTATATATGTATATGTAGATAGATGGATATTTGTAGAAATTTCCATATACACTGACGTGCATAAGTCATCGCCATATGGATAACATAAGCAATTTATTGATATAAAATATTTCATTGAAAATAAATATAATGAATATTATATTTATTATCAATTAAATATTTTTTTTAATTTAACGACTTCATTGAATTATATCAACAAATTACTTATGTTACCCATATGGCGATGAGTTATGCACGATAGTGTATATTTATTAAAAAGTATTTTTTTATTTTTGTACATTATAGAATTCGTCGATTTTTTTCTGTTCATATTTAGTACACGTACGAGTATATAAAACACATTTTCGTGTAATATAAAAAAAATGCTGAACAAAAATGTGTCGATGTTATTTCTACGTACAAAAATTCTTCACAGGTTTTCGTGAAATACGATTCCAATTTTTATATACAGTTTGTAACGATGAAAAAAAAATTCGACCGAATCCACTATTCACATATTTCGTACAAAAAGTGCGAACAAACACATAATTACGTACGGACGCACATGTGGCTTCTTCAGCTGACAATTTTTATAAAGAAGAATTAACGGTAAAATTTCGCATGCTTCGCGTGGTCGTAAAGGGTGTATTGTTGTATAGAAATATTTCGGCGAAGAGATGTCGTATTCTTTTTATTCGTACATTTTTTCCATTTCTGTGTACTTACTACACATACACCTGCTTGTCAATAGATACATAGATGTTTTGCTTTTGTATACCTGGAAGTGGATCCGAATTCAAGTGTTTCATGTATGGACCGTTTATTGAGAAAGTGGTGTAAGTCCATTTTTCTTGTTTCGAGTTATTTCAGGGTTTGCATTTTAGTCGATTCAAAATACTAATACACTCTACTAAGTTTACCTATGTTTCTATGAATTTAGATATACGCAGACGCACATAAGTCATGGCACACATGGGTAACAAGTAATTTATTGATATAATTCAGTGAAGTCGTTAAATTAAAAAAATATTTAATTGAAAATAAATATTATATTTATTTTCAGTTAAATATATCTTTTTTTAATTTAACGACTTCATTGAATTATATCAATAAATTGCTTATGTTACCCATGTGTGCCATGACTTATGTGCGTCAGTATATGTAAATTCGTTATCTAGATTTAAAATTCTATCACTGTTAAAAAAACATCTATCTATCTATCTATATATATATATATATATATGTATATATTTGTGTGTATATGTATTTTTATAGAATAAAAATAATACAAGTACGTGACCGTTAACATTCTTGTTTTATTATTTTATACAGAAAAATAATAAAACACAAAGATAACAAATGCGTGGTGCAATTATATATTCGCGCACGGGCCAGAAGAACAACATTTTTCTTCTTAGAAATTTTTGGCACGCGCGGTCATTACTCGGCCGTATTTAGATTATAATTAGATCATTGCGATACTTTGTTTCATCAATAATAAGAACACAAATACGAGAAGTGTGTTTATTTTTTCAAATACACACGCATTCATATATGTCTATCTAATGATCTATATGTACATATATATATATATATATATATATATATATATATATATATATATATATATATATATATATAGAGAGAGAGAGAGAGAGAGAGAGCATAACACTAATTGATGACAAAAAAAAAATGGTTTGAGGATGTATGTCGGGTGTTGAGCTGGAGATTTGATTTTTATCGATGAGACAATCTCGATCAAAATGTATAATTAAATATATTTAAAAGTCATTCAAAGCAAAGTGTAGAGAAACTGGGTCTAGGCAACACTTTGAAATATTAATAACAGGTCAATGACCCAAAACACAGATTACATATAGTGCGTTTTTGATTGTTATATAATTATTCAGAAATAATCGAAACATTGGCCCAGTCACTCGACCTTAACCCAATTGAACATTTTTGGAATATTCTTGAATAAAATCTAGATGACTTGAAATTATTCAAAAGATTCTTTAGAAAATATTTAACTAGATGAATGAGCTGATATTACTCATGAAATAGTTACTAATGTAATTAAATCAGTGCCAAGAACACTCAGCAAAGTCCTAGAATTGAATAGAAGCCCTTATATATATTTAAAATCATTATTTTTTTTGTTAATACTAAGTCGTTCCATGAATTTTTTATGGTTGATTTTTTTATATTTTTATATCAGAAATGTCTTCCATTATGTGTTAAAATACATTTACATTTTATTGTATAAAGAGATTTAAATCAAATAAAATACTAATAAATTGTATTATCAATTTTTGATTTTCAATTATTCGTTTTTAATTATTTTGAATATTTTAATATTATTATATATCATTTATTATATAGGGTTTTCCAATAAGCGCTTCAGAAATTTAAGTGAAAATAAAACAAAAAGTATATAATTAATTAGTTATTTATTTATTTTTCATTTTTAAGCATATTCTATGGCATTAATGATGGAACACAATTTCACTCATTTGACCATCATGACTTCGCTCGACATAGTGCATTTGTTTAGTCCAATTTTCAGTCACTCTTTCGCATAATTGTGGTTCAATTTCATAAATAAAAGTTCAATTTTTATTAGTTGTTTTGGAACTGTGGCTGATTCACTTTACACAAATGAATTTTCACCCCTACACCACAATATTCTAAATCTAGACTAAATAAATCTAGACTAAATTCTAAATCTAAATTAAGACTAAAATAGAATCAATCAAACTAAATATTGTGGTGTAGGGGTGAAAATTTAATTTTTATTTTTAATGTTTCTGTTATTTGTGGGCTAAAAGCATAAACCAATGATTTCACATAACCCCGCAGAAAATAATCCAATGGAGTTAGAACACATGATCTTGATAGTCAATTGATGGTTTTTTTTTTAATTTGTAAGAGAGCTTGAGTCCATTGAAACAAATAAAATACCTTTAAAATAAACAAAAAAAATTAGAGTTCTCAAAAATCGCATCCAACATATTTTTAACCAACTTACTCTTTCTCCATTAGTATTTTTTTTATTTTTTCAAAATTTGGATTTTTTCAGAATTTGGATTTTTCAGAATTTGAATTTTTCAAAATTTGGATTTTTCAAAATTTGATTTTTTCAGAATTTGGATTTTTCAAATTTATTGTTTATTTTTGAGCATATTCTATGGCGTTAACAATGGAACACAATTTCATTCATATGACCATCATGAGATCGTTCGACATAGTACATTTGTTTAGTTTATTTCTCAGTCACTCTTTCACATAATTGTGGTTCAGTTTCATAAATAATACGTTCAATTTTTATTTTTAATGTTTCTGTTATTTGTGGTTTATCAACATAAACCAATGATTTCACATAACCCCACAGAAAATAATCCAATGGAGTTAGATCACATGATCTTGGTAGCCAATTAATGGGCCCATTTCGTGAAATAATAGACTCATTAAAATTTTGTTTCGAAAAGTCTATTGAAAATTCAAACATGGCTGCCACCAACTGTCAAAGTTCTGACATTCTTTTTAGAAAACCCTATATTTTGAAGTACATTTACGTTTTATTAATTAATTAAAAATGTATATTTAATAAAATGCCATTAAACTATGTTATCGTTTTTTTTTTCATTTTTACTTATTTAAAATATTTTACTTTATTTCATTGTTTTTTATTTCATGTTTTACATTAATAAACTGTTCTGCTTGTTTCATAATTTTCATTATTTAGAATTTATTTATTTATAAACAACCAGGTGCAATTCGAAAATTGAACAAATGTTTCATACCACCATAAGATATTTTCTACTATTCTTCTGAAATATACATCTTTGTATAGTTGAATCAAAATAATAAAGTTATTGTTGAACATTTTAATAAATGAAATTGAATAGTATTTAGAGCATTGTTCGTTTAGAAAAATAAATAAAAATTTAATTATTTTTTTAAACATTGTTTTTAATTTCTGAAACAGAAGTTGATATTTTATGTCAAGTGAATTTTATTAAAAATATACATATATATATATATATATATATATATATATGTGTGTGTGTGTGTGTGTGTGTATTATGTGTACTTTTTTACAAAATACTAAAAAATAAATAAAAACATGGGATAGGAAATGGAGGTAGGTATTAGTATGTGTGTTTAAAGACATAATTTAAACCCCGAAAAGGTCACGGCAGCCATAAAATAAACAACCCCCGGTGTTAACAGGCTCTCAACCAATATTCGTAACGTTTTTATTACATCTTAATTGTACAACTTTCACTTTTAATTGCTTACAGTGTACGAGTGAATACAGTTTGTATATGAAATGTCTTTTCGTCGAGACGTTAATAAAATAAAAAATTGAAAAAGGCCGACCTTTTAAAAATATTCCAGTAGCACTTTCAGAAAATGTTTTATTCACCGCCTTTTAACGTTTTATCCTTTATATATGTATATATATATTATATATATATATATATATATATATATATATATAAAATAAATGAATAAAAATCATTACATAATGGCGACCAAGAAACAAAAAAGATCAAAGATGGAGAAATGAAATTATGAAGTATAATGGAGATGAGGGTCGATTGAGATTAAACACAGACAAGAAATAATGGAAGAATCTTGAGAAAATATTTAAGATCTGACATTCGTTGAGGTTTTCACCAAACATTGAACTGATATAGGTTTTTATTGGTTGTTTTGGAACTGTGGCTAATGAATGTTGGAAATGTGGCTGAATTATTATTGTGGTGTTGGGGTGAAAATTCATTTGTGTATATGTTTTTATGTTCATATATAAGTGTTTTTTTAAGTGTGATAGAAATTTAAATTGAATTCTTATCGAAAGTTCTATCTAACCTAAAAAAACAGTTTTATGTATACATGTGTATATGTATGTGTGTGTGTGTATGTATTTTATACAAGGGTCGTTTGATAAGTATGGTAAACAAATAAATAAATATTTTTTTAGGTTAGGTAGAATTTTTGATAGGGATTTAATTTAAAGTTCTATCATTCTTAAAAAAACACCATATATATATATATATATATATATATATATATATATATATATATGTGGGGAGGGGATGTGGGTGTATGGATATGTGTTCATTCAACAAATATTAACTTAGAAACTATTCATTTTTGTAAGGAAAACCCGGACATTTTTTTTAATAATTGCACTTGAAAATAACACGTTATCAAAATTGAAAATACCTATAAATAAATATTAATTTGTTTAAAACGAGAGATCGGGGATATTTTCGAACGGACCATCAATACAAAAATATTTGAAATATGCAGAAAAACGGCCAGTCACCGCCATTAAACATAACAATTTAACGAAACAGTTTCCTTAAAAAACAAAATAAACATGTTTTTTGTTGATTTGATTAGGAAAAATTCCCCGTACACACTTGATCTTTCGCAGTAATTATTTAAATATTTATCTTAATGTTTATAAAATCTATATTCGACTGGTACTCATTTATTTATTTAAAAAATATGCTTATTCATCTTGTGTGTGATAAGGAAAACGGAAATTTCTCTTAAAATTTGTCTTGATTGATGTATATTTAAATTTTTTTTCATTTTTTCCTCGATCACATATTATTTCATCAGCATTTATATATTTTGTCACATAAACGAATCATCATCCCCAACACGACAAAATATTCTCTAATTTATATTTTATTTTGCTTATTTATAATAATAAGAAATACGTATCAATTTACTATTGTTATAATCAAAACGAATAATAAGTTATTATTAAACATTAAGCAAATAAATTATCACGCCCATAGTGTTCAATAATCACTTATTATTCACTTTGTTGTTCATAACAACAATGAGTTAATGAGCATTTTAATAGTGACGTTTCATCGCCAAATTCTTTTTGTTATAAAATCAAGATCAAGATTCAAGATTCAAGATTCAAGAAAATTTATTGTTTTAAATCATTTTTACAATTATAGTTGTACATATAAAATTGGTTATAGTGAGCTGTTCTATGAATTATAATATAGCTGTGTAATGAATTATTAGTAACTAGCTTAATTGTCTATCTTTGTTATTGTTAATGTATTAAGTTTAGGAAAAATTTGCAAAAAAACCTATGAGTTGAAAAATCAAGATCATTGTTGAAATCTACTTATATACTAATTTATTTTTCTATCTTTTTTTATTATTGAACATTTGTTCAATGTCTTGTAGCGTTACGAGTCAGAATTGATCACATTTTCAAAACATTTATATCATCCGACAAGCACAATCGGTTATAGGGAAAAAAATCCACACCCCGATCGTAGATAATCGTCGCAGTCGACACACGCCATCGTACAAAAATATATACATTACATAAACACCCGATGATGTGTTTTATTTATCTTTAAATATAGATTTTGTACTGTATTAGGTATGCAAATCGTCGACGGGAGGTGAATTAATAGGTATTTATAACTCGTACGTATTGTAGATACGCGACTGTTCTCTAACACCGATTCGATATCTAGTGACATCAGAAATCGTACATAGAACAAGAATCAGTATGCGTTCATCGGCCATGTTCTCTCCCCTCGTGCCGTTTCTTACGATTTCTTTTTCGTATATATACTTTCCATACGATGGATTCATACAACAATAAAAATATTTTTTATCATAAAACACACGGTTCCGTTCGATTGCGGTTTATAGATACAATTTGTAATGTTTTTTCGTGGTCGATGACGTCGCGATCGAGTTAGCTTTTTGTTTTCGTACAATACAAACGCACACTAGATCCATGTATATGTATGTGTTTCTGTCTGTGTGTGTGTGTGTGTCGCAATTATGTAAATACTGATTAAAATAGATGGACGAGGTTTTTAGCCGATAATTGTAATCGAAAGCCAAATATTTATAAAACATCATTATTTCTCGGAAAAGATATCCCATATTTATCGATTGAATGTTGAGTTTTTTTTTATTATTACTCGCTGATAAAAAACAAACGTGTATGTTGTTTTGAAACTGTGACAAATTCACTTTAACACGAATGAATTATCACTGTCAACACAACAATATGTTATCAAATGTTCAATAATCACTTATTGTTCACTCTGTTGTTTACAACAATGTGCAAATAGAAACAGTCAATTACCAGTTGAAGATTTATTTTGAGATTGAATTGAAAAAATAATGTTTATTGTTTGTTTTGGAATTGTGACGAATTTATTTTAACACAAATGAATTTTCATCTCCAACAGCCATAAAGTGTCAAGAATCACTTATTGTTCACTTTGTTGTTAATAACAATAATCGGCTAATGTGCATTTCGATGGCAATGCCATCGTCGTCAGAGCTTTTTTGGTATTAAAATCTAGACTAATTGTTTAACTTTACTTGTATACTAATTTGTGTTTTTGTATCTTTGTTCAATCCATCTAAAGAGTCGATCTTCAGTTAGAGATGAATTAAAAAAAATATAAAAACGCAAATTAGTATATAAGTGAAAGTAAACAATCGGTCTAAATTGTAATAGAAAAAAGATCCTGATAATGATTGCCATCGAAATGCACATTAGTTGATTGTTGTTATAAACAACAAAGTAAACAATGAGTGATTATTGAACACTTTATTGGTGTTGGGGATGAAAATTCAATTGTGTTAAAATGAATTCGTCACAGTTCCAAAACAAGCAATAAACATTATTTTTTCAATTCCATCTCAAAATAAATCTTCAACTGGTAATTGACTGTTTCTATTTGCACATTGTTGTAAACAGAGTGAACAACAAGTGATTATTGAACATTTGATAACATATTGTTGTGTTGGGGGTGAAAATTCATAGAAATTTGCAATGCCACTTAAGATCTAACGAGTTTATGCATGTTTATCTTCTCTGTTAGCTATCTAACCCAGGGGTCGGCAACGCGGTGCCCGCAAAGCAATTTTAAAGTGCCCGCCGTTCAAATATCTAAATTCTAAATTTTAGATATTTGAATAACAAACACTCGTAGTTATAATGAATGTTTTTCAATTAAAATTTGAATTTATGTAATAAATTTATGTTGCATTAATATTTAAATATTACCCCTCCCTCCTCTTCAACCCACGGTGCCCGCCGAATTCGCGCATTTTTAAAATATGCCCTCCTAGTAAAAAAGGTTGCCGACCCCTAATCTAACCTATCTAAATTTGATTAAAATATGATAAGAAGTTTGAAATATGATCATTTACTTGCTTATAAAGAAAATATATATTTCGTTTATATTTCAATGAACTGACGATGTTCTACAAAAAAATCCTCCTGTAAAATTCAACTGAAACCATTTTTCATTTCGTTCGATCGACAGAAAAAACAGAGAAATGAAAAATCCACCACGACACGCGCTTCCGATCGAGTCCAGCCAGTGTCGTAACAACACGCCGGCCATAAAAATACGTACTCGTAAAACAGTTTACCCGTAAATCTTCTCCCACTACCGCCACACGCTCGGACTCCCTGTATTCCATACGAAATTGACAACAAACAAATCGACATGAAATGTAGGTCTCTAAGCTAAAAACGGTCGGCCGAGAACGCGCGACGGCAGTGTCGTGGCGTTAGAAACGCGCGCAAGTGCATCAGTTCTGTTCGGAAAGCCTTGTGTTCAAGTTGCTTCATTCACCTTCCTTCGCATGACTCATTCGTTACACATACGACGACGAGGTGTCTTGAATTTTTTTCATCCAGTACAATTAGTGAGTGACGGTGTGTTTTTGTACCTGTGCGCGCGCGGGGCCCGGCTCGTTTTTGATCCGGCACATGCGGGCGCGCACGCGGTTTTTTTTTACTATTCGCCGGCAGCACGCGCGGTTTTACAACTCGGGACTCGCGGTAATCGTACGTCCTTAGTGTCGGTGGTTGTTACGAATCAACAACTTGAACAGTGTCGATGGATTAAACGAAATCTCGAATTAGTTTTTGTTTCGTTTCGTGTTTGTTTTGTGCAAACATAAACAAAAACACCACGCCGCGATAAAAACAAATTCATTACGATATAAACAAACTGTTTTATCATCGTGTGTTGTGACAAAGTTGGCTTGGCACAGAACTGTTACTGTTCGATTAGATTATTTCATTGCGATTCAAACAAAATATAGTTTATTGACATGTTTGTAAGTGTATATAAGTATTTTTTAATTCGAGTATAAACTTCGTTTAACACTGAATATATTTCTGGAATATTTACGTTGATTAAAGCAGCGTTAAACGAGGCCTCGTATGTACTCATTTAGTACAGACAGTGATTCATACCCCTAATGAACCACTAGCCTATTAGTATAATTTTATTATATACATACCAGCCCGTATACATCTCTCTCTTTGCATACATGTATGTATGTAAAAGAGTAATTATTAACACTGGGTTTACGGGACGCGTCATTTTGACACATTTCGAATTTCATGAGGGAATTTACAGAAACCGTTTACATTTTTCTTCTACCACTTGTACTGACTTTTATTCATTTAACGAGACAAATAAAGTAGGGAAATTGATTTTCTTCAAAACTGTCTAATTTAGAAATTATGTATGTGGTATACCTATCTTTACGGTACGCGTCAATTTGACACAATCGTAAAATAATATGTGTATAGTTTCTTTTTAATATAGAAATGAAATTTACATTTTTGTATTTAAATACGATTTTTTCAATAATTAATATTAATTTGTTTAATTCTATCGTAATCTTATATTTAAGATCATAAATGTTATAAACTGAGAAAAAATTTCATATTCTCATTTTAATAGGAAAGCTATTTGAGATTATCCAATATAGAGTTAGGAGTTTACATATAGGTGATTATCAAAAATTAAATGATTAAAAAAGTAGCGGATTTACAAACACATAATTTGCATTATCAAAGAGAAGTTCACATTTTTTTAATGTATATATAATACGAGGGTCGTTTGATAAGTATGGTAAATTTATTTATTGTTTAATTAATTTAATTAAATTTTTCAATTTAGTTTTTCTTGTTTACCATACTTATCAAACTTTTTTACTAGCAGATCCAGAATCAGTCTCGTCTTTCCCAATGTATATTTTGAAGTTATGAATACATCTTGTTTGAGAATCACATAATTTATAAAAAAATTATCACTGTGTGGATAATACACACACGTTTTCGACTTGTTCCTATTTACACGCTGGACTCCGAATCGGAAAAATGGTGCGAATAAAATTTTATTTTAATTTAAGTTATGAGATTAAGTTGTTTTTAAAATTTATATTTAGATTAGAAATACCCACTATGTTAACAGGGGTCAAAGAGGTCTGAAGAACATTGAATAAGGAATATTGTTGATATAAACGGTGCTATTTTCTAAATTAAAACGATTGACAACATTTATAGTGGCAGATCTGAGTTATTATTTCAATACGTACAATAGAAAAAAAATACGTGTATGGAAATCGATGAAAATTAAGATCAGATATATATATATATATATATATATATATATATATAAAGGTTATTTTTATTTGTTTATTTAATAAGTACGTTATTGATCAAAAAATAAATAATAATTTATATATTTCAATTATTTACGAACGAAATAAAATGTTATTTAGCTTTTGAAAAGAATACCTTAGATAAAATCTGCATTTGAAAAAATCAATAAGAGAAAAACTAGTATTTGACCTGAAAAAATGTAACTGCACTGATAACTGTTAAACATTTTTATTCCAAGTTTTCCTATTTAGAAATATTTTTGTTAAAGTTATTTTAACTAAATTTTCAGTCAGTTTATTTGTTATATGTTATAAGTGAACGTTATTTTTTTTTTAGAATTTCTCAAACTTTTAATAGAATTATGATATGAGAATTGGAGAACAGTGTGCGATTATTTGTCAATAATAAATAACAACCGTCCCCTCACAATTTGGATACAATGTTTGGACTCATTTTTTGTTTGAAGAAATAATCGTTTCTATGATTCAGTTTCCTATTCTTTCTTAAAACATCAAAAAAATAAAATCATCAGTCCATTGATTTTTAATTAATCTTAGATTTATAGTCATTTTGTTTGTTATTTATCTTCAAATCTTACAGTGTACACATTTTCGACAATTAATTATTTAAAGTGAAAATTATTTCATTTACTTTCTTTAAAATGAAAATGGATTGTTTTATTTGACTTTATTTGTGACCTTATTTTTTTAATTGTTTGTTGTTTAGTTATCTCTTGTATATTTTTCTACGTTTAACATTAAATTCATCGTAACTTTTTTATTTCATATTTAAAAGTTTTAGAAGAAACAAATTGACATAAATAAATCACTCATCTCAACATCACAATTTTTCATAAAATTGTTCGACAATCATTTATGTTTCTCTTTCAATGGATATAGCGTCATCGACATAGATTTATTATAAAATATAGATTTTATAACGCAATTTTCTAACAATAACGACTGGCTGGCGAAATGCATATTCGCAAATAAAGTAAATAATCAGCGATTATCAAACATTTTTATTAAATATTGCGGGTATTTGTTGACTTGATTTTTGATGAAGTGAATTTGACACTGTATCAAAACAAATAATGGAAATTAATTAATTTCAGAGCTCTTCCAGTGGAATATATGAATCATAAAATTTGGTGTTTATGATTAAGTACGAGGAAATTAGAATAGATGTATAAAAAAACTAAAAAAATCATTTCAAAAAGATCAGTTTATTATAAAATAATAAGCTTTTACATTTTATAATAAATTAATTAAATTATATATCGAATGACATTATACAGCTAATTTAAATTATTTCTTTATCATTTTATATTCATACCAATTAAAAAATGTACATTACAAAAACCTTCGATTCTTATTTTTTGTGGAATTCGAGTTCAGTATTTTTGACAGTTATTTTCTTTTGCAGCTTGGCTTTGATACCTCAAAAATATAAATTCAATACGCATATTAGTGTAACGAACTTTATAATATACCTAGAAATACGTAAATAAGTCTGCATTCGCCGTACATAAAATATTTATATTAACATATGGAATCTTGAATTTAAAAAGTAATAAATAAATATGTAATTTCTTTTAAAGGAAATGTACTTTCAAATGACGAGATTTTATTAAATTGTTCAATTTATAATTACTGATTAGTTTTATTTCCTTCATTGTTTTTATAAATGATATTTCATGTACTGAATGTACTGATTTCAACTGAAGGTGGGATAATAAGAAAGATTGGAGCTTCGGTAGGTTTTTTTTTTAAATTTGTACATTTTTTTGATAGTTTTGTTGTTTTATATTACGTATTTATTTCTAAACACAAAAAAAACTTTCATATTTGTGACAAAAAACTTAGTGGGATTCTTAAAATTGACAACTAGTATAACCTTACATTTCATTTTCGAAAACTGGTAGTAAAATGAAAAAAACTTATTACTAAAAATGTATGTTCGAATTTATTTTATTGCTTCTTTTCTATAATATAAAAATAATTTACAAAATCCATATTTTAACTTGCAAAAGACAGGAAGTTTTCATCTGTATATTCATTAATTTCAAATATATTTTCGATTTTTTATTTCATTGTAACATATTCAAGTAAAACAAGTAGATAATATGCACAATTGAAAATAATTATCAGTTCAATTTATAGCTGTTTTCGTGATAAATCCTTATATATTTAAAAAAATACATAGTTGTATTTTCAACTAATTGTATGTGTCTATGTGCAATCATAATTCATTTCTACATTCAGTTTACTATTTAGAAAAGACAATTTTTGGTTATGAATTATTTGAATTCAAGCTAAAGTTAGTGTACTTGTTTTTGTCTTCGAATTAATTTAAATGTTATTAAATGAAATTGATATTAATAATTAGAGTATACGTGTACACACATCCATATGCATATAATTTGTATGCATATGTACGTATGTATGTTTGTTGAATGTGTGTGTGTGAGCGTGTAGAGAAAAATCCTTAGATATAACCTATTAACATCGATCAGTTTGTTATAAAAAAATCTTTTACAAAAAAAAAAAAACATTTTAATCTAGAGTACAATAGTTCTATTTGAATTAAGACATCAAATTATTAATATTGTCATATCTATTTTATTTCCAAGACTTTACAGTTTACAATAAATGAATTTCAATCAATTTATAGAAATGTTTTTTTAAAATCATATTTTAAATAAAGATATTATAATTAAAACTCTGGATTACTAAAACAATAAAACACATTATTTTTAATGAAACACAGTCTGAACACCGACGAATTTTCATGATGTTTCAAAATAGTGCAATAACCATATAATTTTAAATTACAATTAATACGAATTAAAAACTTTAATTATAAAATTACATATATAAATATATTCTAATATAACTAATATTTTAAAAGTGTTTTATTTCATATACAAACACATTTAATATACATCTATATATGTTCACGTGCATACATACACACACAAATATAGAATAAAAATACATATATATATATATATATATATATATATATATATATATATGCATATATGAAATAAATAAATAAAAGAAAACATATCATGAAAAGTAATTCACATTTATTGTGCACTTGCTTTGAAATCACTATATAAAATGATGACCTTTATGTTGATTTGTCGATACATTTTAAGAAATGATAAATTGTAACGTAACTTACATAATATTTTATTTGTATGTGCAGTAAATATGTTTGTATAATGTTTCCACGATTAAATTCGAATGTATATACTGTTAGAGTAGCAAATATCTGTAGATATTTTCTCGTACATGAAACGTCCGTAAACCTAGTGTTGATAAAATTCACATTTAATTAAACAAATGTAACCGGTGGTTTTATTAACTTTTATATATAAGAATATTTTTTAAATGAAATCACAGTTTATCTAGATATTTGTAAAAACCGAAAATTTTATTAATTTTTTATATGTATTTCTTTCTTCAAATCAAAGTTTGCCTAGGATATGCGTGAAAAACAAACAAATTTTTAATGGCTTCTCTTTAATGTATAGAATAGTCCAAATGAGACTAAAGGGTTTAGACATACGCTTATTTGTTAACTATCAGTTACTATCCATTTGGGGCACTTTATATTTTTGAATTACTAGAAATAAAAATGTAATAATTTCGTAACAATGAAATAAATAACCATAAATAAAACGAAAACCGAAAGTTGATGTCATCGTGAAACTGGGACTCGTTTGTTTTATTTTTTTTTTTAAAAAAAATATATGTAACTGTTGTTTTTTTTACAAAAAAAATAATGTCTTATATTAGGTCGATAGATATAAAATGGCGGATTTTCTAATAAAATTTCAAACGTTTAACTCCTTCAAAAATATTTTTTATTAATTAAATTAAGTACCAACGGACAAAATACTTCTTCCAACGAGATACAAGTGAATTCACTTATAACCAGTTCTGTAAAAATTCGAATTTTTACACTTAAGAAATTCCTCAGTCGTTTTTGATTGCTGTTGCATTGTTGAATCGTTTCTCTGCCTATAAAATAACCCAAATGTTCTTAAAAAAGTGGTAATTCATTAGAGCGAGGTCTTCTGCAATTTCTATTTTTATTATAAAAATTGCTGTCGATTTCACTACACCCCAAAATCTACCATTTCATGTGAAACAGCATGGTAAAAAAAATCATTAAATAAAAATAACTGGCCAGCGAAGAGCTACATATATTGTTAACCGGTTCACTTATCGATTTTTGCCATTGAACGAAACATTTACGAATAAAAAGAGGAAATGATACGTCTTTCTAAAAATGAATCTATTCAAAGAACCCCCGACACTTGAATCGATACTTTTCGTTTTCGTAACGGAAATTTGCACGGTAATTTTCATTAAAAACGAATTTATATATATATATATATATATATATATATACACCCACCCACAAATACTTACACACACATAGTCATTATAAAAAGTCTTTTATCAGCCCACTGCTATACGAAAATCTCATCGAATGTCATTAAGTCCTTGAGAAGTAAAATCTTAGAAAAACATTTATAAGGATAAATGTTTTCCCAGGATTTTTTTATTGTTTCCTGTCTACGGCTAATTTAATCCAACTGTCATCTCCAATATCCTTCACAATTTAACAGTCGCATCGTTGATGAAAAAAAATTATCTGAGTCTCTTTTTGTCTTCTAGTCACCATTCCATAATTACGTGTTTCTAACTATTGTCTTTTCTTTTATTAGATGTCTTGTCCATCCACATTTCAACGATTTGATTTGTTCTGTTAACCCTTTAACTGTTTATGTCGAGTATACTCGTCAGAGCGAAACGAAAATTTTTCGCATAATGTCGAGTATACTCGTCGTGAAGATAAAAAAAATCGCATTCGTATTATTATTAAACGAATCAACTGTAATTTTTTTCCCTGAAAAAGGGCAAATAAAGATCTTTTAAAAAATGTACATTTTAGAATATTCGTTAGTCTGGCAACCTTATTTATTTTAATACACAATAGCTTGTATTAAGCTGAAATAACAAATTCTGGGGAAGTACCGTTACAAACGATTTTTTTATCAATGAAATAAATTTTGTTTGTTAACAACGAATAAAAATATATATTTTCTAAAAAACCAACACGCAACTTTTGATTTTTAATCATAATTGCCTACTTTTATAGGCAGAAACATTTTACTCTGTTTATGTCGAGTATACTCGTCTTCGCTGGAAAATAATTAAGCAGACAGAAAAAGTTTTTCGAAACAAAATTAAACAGTTAAAGGGTTAAATCAATAATATGGCTTTCTGTTACAAGTTTCGCAGAAGTAAATAGCCGTCTTTCATTAGTCTTTCACAAAACAACCCCGAAAAAAGCACTTATTTCATCATATGAAATATTTTTTCAATTGTGCCAAATTGACCTGGTTGTTAAGTTTTTTTTTTTAATTTCCTCATTGGCATATAAGTTAATTTGCATTAAAATTTCTGTTATAAATTCGTCCGTATAAATTTTTTTAAAACAATTTATAGGTTCTTGAACATTTCCGAAGATTTAGCGTGTCCTATATTTGTAAAAGGAATATTTGAAGTTAAATTGTCTTCCTCATCACTGTCGATTTCAATCAAAATTTTCACATATTTCACTACAACTATCACTGTTACTTTCCATATTGCTATAGTTTTCTTTATTCATTTTTGGAAGAATAAAATATTATAATATAAGTAAAATAATTGCTGAAATATGACAAAACGTGTTGTCTGCTATCGAGTAAGAAGTAAATTGTAAAAACATACAGTGTGTGTACATTCAGCAATGAGGACGTTGTTACTTGTTCAGTCTTGTCACCTCGCACGTGACATACGACTAATAGAGCAAAGTTGTAATGTCACCTCAGAGGTGACATACGACCGATAAGGGTTAAATTCATAGTTGCTAAAATAATTACATATCCTTGAAGTAAAGAATAACGAGAAATTATCAAACACATTTTTGCACATAAATGTTACATATATATATATATATATATATATATATATATATATATATATATATATATGTAAATATGTATATATGTATAAGTATATACACATATGTTTGTGTCAAGATTCGAATCAAAACTATCGGAATGAAAATCGTATTAAGACGAGTAGAAAAAAACAAAGACGTTGAATCAGTCCCGCACCGGGTACACTATCGGTCGGAATTATCTTCAACGCCCTTGTACAAATATACTTGATACACGCGAAGTCAACACGGAGTCGACCTCGCGCCAGTATTGATAATTCTGACCGCTTTCCGACAGCGAATAATAATGTATTGTCGTCGACGGGCACGAACTCGGAACGCGCACATACGACGACAAGTAACGTTGCCTTAATTAACCTATTTCATGAATGACACTCTGTACTATGACGTTGGACTTTCATACTCTTTATTAAATTAATATTTTTTAAATATACGCACAAGTTATGTAACATTTAAACATTTTTTTTCTACTGGATTAGCAGATTTTTTGATTCCTGTATCGTAGAAAATAATGGGAAAATCTTGAGAAAACATTAATTTTCATAGATGTTTTCTCGAGATTTTATTTCTCAAGGACGTAATGACATTCGATCAAATTTCCGTTTATCAATGGGTCAATGAATGCTTTTATAATGAGTACGTGTATATGTGTGTCCAAAACCTCATAATCTCATTTGGACCACCTATACTTATATCATTTTCTCTCCTAGTGTAATTAATTGCGACTCGTGTTATTTTCTTTCTTGCCGATGAAAAGTGAAAATGTGCACGTGTGCGTTTGAGACCGATCGTCGTCGATCATTGTAAAGGACTTGGATCAATCCGTCGTCGTCGAAATGTGCCCGTGGGGCGTGCGTTTCGACTAAAACGGGCTCCGGTGACAATGAACGTGACAGTACGTCGTTTCCGGGACGCTGGAGGTGATACTGGTCTTCGAAAACGACGACAATTGGACTGTAATTGTTCAGCTGAGATTATATAACACGGAACGGATACGATAATGGGCATCATTACGAAAACGTTCGGCGTACTGTTCAGTCTGTGAGTATATTCATACATTTTTGTGTATTATTATTTGTGTTTTTTCTTCTCTCTTGTAGTGATTGTACAATTTTTGTTAAGAGATTTATGTGGAATTGTGTTTTATTAAGCATGATAGAAATTTAAATAGAATCTCTATCGAAAGTTCTATCTAACCTAAAAAACACCTTTATATAAATATATACACACACACATACATATAAAAGGTGTCTTTTTTTAGGTTTAATAGAACTTTCGATAGAGATTCAATTTAAAATCCTATCACGCTTAAAAAAACACGTATATTTCTAAATTCCTCAATAAATCAGTGTACTGATAACACTTTTTTAATATCAAATAAGCCACTCAGCCCAATAATCGTAGAAATCATAGAAAAGTTTTTTGAAAACGTTCAATAATCACTCATTGTTAATTTTATTTTCTGAACTGCATTTCGATGGTCGTACTATCAATCAAAATCAAGAACTGTCTAAAAATGTAATCTAAGTGTACTATGAAATTCAGATGTTTCATAACATGGAAGTGAAAAATAATCTTATATGAACGTGGAGGAAAATTCTGTATTCATTCGATACCGCTTGTTCACTTTCAATGGGCCTATTCACACTAGTCAACATGTATACAGTATTCACGCCCATTACCGCCCATCTCACACCCTCGTATCACCAAAATCCCCCACCTAAAAAAAATAGTTTTCCGGAAAGAGGGTGTGAGACGAACGGTAATGGGCCGTGAATACTGTATGAAGGTTGACTAGTGTGAATAGGCCCAATCGTTCACTCCAACATCATAAAGTTTTATATAAAATCATATGTTGTTCGTTTCATTCGCTGATATGCATTTCGACAGCCATGCCATTATCGTCTCAACGCTACATTATAAATTATTATAATGCAAAATTCTGGCGATAACGACGTGACTGTCAGAATGTGAATTTGACGAATGAAAGGCTCTTGCTGTTCATTTTAAGATGATGTTTTGTCGTACGTAGCCATTTTTTTCTAAATTCATAACTTGAATTCAGTTCAATATAAATTAATTTTCACCCCCAACACCACAATTTGTTATAAAATATATAATAATCACTTATTGTTCATTTTGTTGTTTATAACAACAATTGGCTAATGCGCATTTCGATATCGAGGCCATTATCATCAGAGTCTTTTTGTTGTAAAATCCAAACTAATCGTTTAAGTCTACTTATAGACTAATTTATGTTTCTGTTTTTTGCATTTCGATAAACATGTCATTATTGACAAAGTGCTGTATTATAAATAACTATTGTAAAATGTGTATAAAAATGCATTATGAAATGTTGTTATGTAATATCATATAATTCAATGATCTGACGATGATAGCATGGTCACCAAAATGCGCATCAGCAAAATAATAAAAATGTATTATATACTATTATTGTCAAATACATGTAAAAATGTATAGGATCATCCAAATGTGACGCCTAGATTTGTGTTTTATTAAAAATAAACTATACACATGTTTTCCTATACACCACCCTATACACATGTTATTTTTTAATAAAATTTACACAATAAATTTTCACACAAATGAATCACTCATCGATGACAGACAGTGAACTAAAAGTGTTACACAGATTAATATAGTTCAATTTAATTTAATTATATTGTGTAAAATCTTATAATTTTACATTCTTTATAGTAGATATTTTACTTCAGCATATGGGATAGCCATAGAAATATGTTAATCTAATGTTCATTCTAAAGGAAATTTCCTTTCATATAAACAAACTAAATTTTTGTTCATTTGATATGCATTCAAAAATATATTCTCCACACTTTTTTTCTATCTCCAACCGGTTCTTTCTGGACTCGCCTCGTACAATTTTATTCAAATAGTTTATTGAAAATATTCAACGTTCAATGAACATACAATTCCGTCAACAATACATCATCAGATTAGAAAGTATATTCAATGAAATCACTCAAAAAATGTCTCAAATCGATCCGAACTGTTATCCGTTTGAACAAAAAAACCCTGCACCGTCCGTTAAATTCTTCCGAAAACAATCGAAACGGTTTACATATTTGAAAATTGATGCAACGTCGTCGAGAGAAGAGAGTGTTAATGAACTCGGAATTTCACTACTTTATTTACTAATAATTCGTGTACGTTGTCTGGGAAAAAAATCGTACGGTTAATGTAATGGGCGACGGTCGATGCTCGTAACGATAAAACGTGCAAAAAGTACACACACACATATCATCACGCCCCTGACCCGTTACAATTGAGCAGTCATGCAAGGGATAACATCCCGATATACTGTTACGCCAGTTTATATATACGTTTCGCCATGCCCGTTTTTTCTGAATCGCGTTTTGTTATTTCTATTTTTCGTCCGTATTTGCTGGACGTCACTTCTTGATATTTGCACAAGATGAGAACGATTGGTAACGATGTTGGATTTCTTCTCGTGTGTTTTTAAAAAAACAACACGTATCCTACACTTGTCAATTTTATGAACAATTCATGGTTTATTTTTTCTTTCTATAAGGTTTTCCAATAAAAGTGTTAAAATTTTAACAGCTGGTGGCAGCCATGTTTGAATTTTTTTTAAACTCATTTTGACATTTCAACTCTTAGAAGAAATTAACAAAAAACATTTCTTTGGTAGAAACATTGTACAAAAATATTCCCATTGGACACATAAATTTATATAGGGTTTTCCAATAAGAATGTCAGAACTTTGACAACTGATGGTAGCCATGTTTGATTTTTTAAAATTCATTTTGACATTTCAACTCAGTATAGTTTGGCAAATTATCATAAAACGTTTAACACGTCAACGACGCTTAGAAATTGTAAAAAAAATAATAGATTTATTGAAACAAAAATTTAAAGAGTTCATTATTTCACAAAATTGATCCTCCAGTTGTGATCTAACTCCATTGAATTATTTTCTGTGGGGTTATGCGAAATCATTGGTTTATGCTGCTAAACCCAAAACATCAAAAACATTATTTTTTAAACATTGAACATGTAATTCATGAAATTGGATCACAATTATGTGAAAGAGTGATTAAAAATTGGACTAAACGAATGCATTATGCAAAGAGAATTTGTGGTGGTGGTGGTCATAAGAGTGAAATTGTGTTCCATCAGTAATGCCATAGAATATTCTTGAGAATAAAAAAATAAATAACTAATTAATTAAATATTTTTTGTTTTATTTCCATTTAAACTTCTGAAACACTTATTAGAAACCCCTATATTTTTTAAATAAAGTATAATTTAACTATTTGAATATTAACGAACGAAATATCACTCTTTTAATTGTTATTCCTAACATATATCTTTTCATATTTATTTGTATTACCCAGAGCCGCTGAATTATTCTAACATCCAAGACCCATGTTTCATTACTTTAAATGAGGACAAGTAAAATACATTAATCAAAAACTATTTTTTTGGACATAGAAGAATACCCAACTTCATAATTTGAGAATTTCTTCCGAATTGACATTCTGTTTTTAATCTCCTGTTCACATCACATATAACTGTTTCTTTAGTGTTAATTATCTCAAATGTATACAGTTTTCAATTTATCTTTCTCTTCCTTTTAGTTCGAGTCTTCTCTGATCTGAAAATTCATTGAAGTTTAATTTTCTCTTGCTGAAGTTCATTATGAAACCAATTTCCTCATATTGCTTTATCCAAGTCTTAATTATTCTTGTTTTGAGTTTGTCTAAGCTTGTTGAAAAATAAAGTAAACAGCAAATTTTAAGGAATTAAGTATCTTTCCATGTACTCTTATTTCTTCAGATTCCTACTTTAGTATCTTACATACTTTTTCTAGTGTGTGTGTGTGTTATATATATATATATATATATATATATATATATATATATATGCTTGTGTGTGTGTCTACATATACATAAGTACTCACAAAATATGTATATGTAGACACAATGACCAAAAAAAAAAAACATACATTAACATAGAAAAATGATTTGTTTGAATGTCAACGCCAACTCGAATCAAATATAAATCAGTCCGAAACGACATTTTGAAAAAACGTTACGCGGACGGATGCGTCTTTTAAACTCTTGACCTGGCATAATATAAACGCCACGTATTAATTCAACGACCGTAAATTTATACTATAATAAATAGACAGTTCGATGACAGGGAAACATATTACTGGCAGCCCTCTGTTCGTTCGTTAATCGATTGTATTGAACACAAAGTTCACACGTCTGTCTGTTTACATAAATACATATTCATCGTCGTTGGACATTTTATGATATGTAAAGAAAAAAATCGAGTTTGCATCCATGTTTTTAAACCTATTTTTTGATGCTTTACACATTTGTCGTTTTTGAACATTTTATGGTATGTAAAGAGAAAAATCGAACTTTTATCTATGTTTTTAATTCGATTTTTGATGCTTTACACTTTTTACGTTTTGAAAATACATATTTATCGTTGTCGGATATTTTATGGTATGTAAAGAAAAAAATAAATTGAGATTTTGCCTACATTTTCAAAATTGATTTGTGTGGATCATCAAAAATCGAATTAAAAACGTAGATAAGTTTGATTTTTTTTCTTTACATACCATAAAATATCTGACAACGATAAATATGTATTTTCAGAATATGAGACGTG
Source organism: Neoneuromus ignobilis (assembly GCA_029203775.1). NCBI lineage: Eukaryota > Metazoa > Arthropoda > Insecta > Megaloptera > Corydalidae > Neoneuromus > Neoneuromus ignobilis. Next base: position 1,647,583 of record CP092090.1, on the reverse strand, counting down.
TGAGAAGCATTAAACATGCAAAAGTCGAATTAAACATGTTCTTCGATTCTCAATATACATCCAATGCTTGAAAAATATTAATAAAGTTTTCACTGTGTATTTTCCAAACATGGGTGACTCGGTTCGATGCCATAAGATTTTTAAGACGTTCAGAATTAAAAAAAAGAGTATTCATAAATTATCTATATAAATAATGAAAAACAAACGATAGTAAGCAAGTAAATGTGTATCTGAATATTTCAATCTCATTTAGACCGTCTTGTATAAAATCCTGTCTATAAATTTTATTACACATCCATCTTCAGTCATTTTTCCAACAACAACAAAGACGCCTCTGCGTTTCATCAATGCGGTTGCTTTAAGTCACCAGCACGTGCTAAATGTACTCAGCACGTACGTAACCTTGAGCAGCCGCGAGCGCTTTTATATACGAAACGCACCCCACAGCCAGCGGCTAAGATATTATTAACTCCTTTTCTTCGTCGTCACACTTTGTACTGGAACAACGAAGAACTGGTTGTGGAGTGCACCACGTGTTTGTTTTTTTTAATATCTTTATATTTATTAAATAATGCTCGTCCATCTTATTATATAAGCTTATGAAATGAACACCATTGATATATAATATTTCAGATCATCCAAATGCGACGACTAGATTTGGGTTTTATTAAAAAGAAACATTTGTATAGGGTGGTGTATAGGAAAACATGTTTATAGTTTCTTCTGTTTCTTTTTAATAAAACACAAATCTAGGGGGCATCATATTTGGGTGATGACCCTATATAATCAGTGTAAGTGAATATCATCTGACTCAATGTAACCAACCTCTTAATTTGCATATTTTTGTATGACAAACCGGTACAAGGAAGAAAATAACTAGTTTGGATTTATCCAAGAACGGTTGTTTTTTATATTGAGGTATAGCGTTTTTTTGCAAAGAAAACTTATAGACAACATTTTTAAATAAATATTGAATTTTTATCATTTCTTCCTACATAACTCACTCACCTTAATCCTATTTGAATTTTACTAATGACGGTACACGAACCGTTAAAATGCGTATTTATATATTTTTATATATATTAGGTTGTCAAATATCTCCCTTCCGCCTTTTTGTCTTTTGAATTTCGCGGCTATGTACAAAAAAAAAAAAGCGGAAGGGAGATATTTATAATATTTATATATATATATATATATATATATATATATATATATATATATATATATATATATATATATATTACAACAAGGCTAATAGAGAGATAAGAAATTGTTTATTATTTCAATCAACAAATTAAATTATAAACATTAATTGTTTTTATTTTTACTGTTCAAAATGATCGAACTATCAAAAAGTCTGAATTGTAAAAAAGTATTATGTAGTACTTATTACATCATTGTATGAATTATGAATTAATTGAGCCAAACCGAATCGTTGAAAATAAATACAATTATTCCAAATCCAGTGCAGTACGTCATCATAATTAGGAAATATATAATATATATGAACATACACACGGAAGGGAGATATTTGACAACCTAATATATATATATATATATATATATATATATATATATATATAATTTTATAAAATATCGTACGATCGCAATGATATAACACCGAAACTAAGAACGATAGATGATGGCACGTTAATTAAAGCTTCATACACATTTTGATCGAATTTGCAAGTCTAATTCCATAATAAATTCGCGTCTGCATACGACAGACTATTTGTAACAGCTGTGCATTGTATAGTATTTGTGTCTGTGTGACGGTTGAGTTTATTGACTTTTTGTCGCGGCGTTTGAATTCTTTTTTTAAAAAAATTACACCTGTCGTAAAACGATTCCGGACGATTAATGTATGTATCATCGCGTTTTTAACGTATTCTGTCGCGTGCACTTTCTTTAATTTCAACGGTTTTTTTTTAAATCGGAGCCGGTTATTCAAATCATATTTATATATTTTTATAGAATTAAAAATGCTAAGAGAGTTGAAAATAACTCAAAAGTAATACATATGCATGATTTCAAATTTCATGATTTTTCGTGTGGCATTTTTGGGAGAGTAAGTGTGAGGGTTGTTATGAAGAAATACAATTTGCAATCTTTCTCTTCATTGATAAACCGTGTAAAATAAAATACATATATTTACTGGTTGTTATTTGATCAATTCCTGAAAATATGACAGTTGGAATTATTATTGGAATTGGTGCTTTGTAGTTTTATATTATATATATATATATATATATATATATATATATATATATATAGAGAGAGAGAGAGAGAGAGAGAGAGAGAGAGAGAGATTCATCCAAATGTGACGCCTAGATTTGTGTTTTATTAAAAAGAATAAAATAAACTATATACCACCCTATACACATGTTTCTTTTTAATACAACACAAATCTAGGCGTCACATTTGGATGACCCTATATATATATATATATATATATATATATATATATATATATATATATATATATATATATATATATATAAACACATCTAATGCGTGCGTACGTGTGTTTGTATATGAATATTTATCAGTTTTCTACGAATTACTTCAACAGTACATACAGGAAATTACATTAATTTAAAAAAACGCAATAGTTTTTTAAACAGTCATATTATTATGTCATTTATTGTTACAGTTATGTTAAATATTACATGTTATTTTGTAATAATATCAATTTTTAATTCTTCATTTCTGTTTATACAAAGTGGTTCAAATGAGACTAAGTACTGTAGACATATATTTACTTCCTTACTATCATTTGTTCTGTCTCATCTGGACAACCCTATTGTTAGTTATTTTTGTGTGATTTTAAAAAAATTAAGCGAGCCGCCTGGATGCACAGAAACGACACACAACGCGACACAACACACGTACACAGACGGACAGAAACCAAAAAGTGATAGTGGATATAACACTATATAAAATAATACTAGTAGAAATAATAAAATCCCTTTTTTAAAAAATGCAGTAAGATTATTTTTCACTTCCATGTAATGAAACATCTGAATTTCATAGTACACTTAGATTTCATTTTTAGATATTTCTTGATTTTGATTTGACTTTGGTAGCACGACTGTGGAAATGCAGTTCAGAAAATAAAATTAACAATGAGTGATCACATTGAACGTTTTCAGAAAACGTTTCTATAATTTCTAGGATTGTTCGGCCGAGTGGTTTATTTGATATTTAAAAAATGTTATCAGTACATTGATCGATCGAGGAATTTAGAAATATAGGGCATTTTATTGATATATTAGAATAATATTGATATAATACAGTGATACTGATTTAATGTAATGGAAAGAGAGGAAATTCTTTAATTTAGGTTTTGCTTTTTGAGTTAACAAATTTTAAATTCTACAAAATTGAACGAAATGTAAAATAACCCTGAAAATAATACTGAAGGGTTTAGACATACATTTACTTCCCTCTCACATTCAATTTCATTTGGGCCACCATATTGGATCAAAATACAATTTGAGAATATAGCCATGGAATTCTTCGTATTGGTCATTTGTTACTCCATTTTTCATTATTTTATTTTTTTTAAAAAAAAAAGAATTGAATCGTTTAATAGAATTGACAAAAATCTAACAACGTAACGAATTCCAAACGAATTTAATTTTAGTACTGTTTCTCATCAAGGTAAAATGTAACCACATCGGAAATATCAAATATAACATTACATTTTTTCCGTGGAAGATAATGTTCTGCTCTAGTTACAACTAGCTGTTATTCTCCCGATTAACACAATTAGTTTTATCTGAATAGTTTATTGCCCCCCTGTGACGACGACTAATGTGCATGTACGTATGTGTGTGTGCTCGTGTTTTTTCTGCATCCTAACTTAATTGTTTTATTGCATTGCTCGACGCATATCTCTAGAAATGTTGCTCTGGAAGTTATAAAACACGAAGAGTACATAGCGCGCGTATTTACGGACACGTACGTGTTTAATAATCGCGCTTTTTGTCACATCGAATGTATTTATTATTAAAATATCTCCCGTGCAGAACATTCTCGTGCGTGGAATTGAAATGAAACGCCGCCGCACACACTAGCCTAATGTCCGTAGGCAATTTACCCTGATCTATAATTAAACATGTATCATCATTTCGAAGTCACGTCTGAAATATTTATATTCTTGGTCTAGTCCGCCTCCAGCGAAAACATGGTAATTTCCGTGCTGTTGTTTCCCCACAGATTCGTTTATGTGTGTATTCGTCATATTTTATATTTAATTCTAATTTGAAACATTGCACGAAAATCGATATTGCGTAGCGAAAATATTAATTTCCGTAATGAAAAAAAAAAACGCGCGAACGTTAACGATGATAAATGATAGTAATTTCATCAAATTAATAGACCGAAAATTATACCAAGTATATTTTAATAGAATTTATTATTTTGTAAAAAAAATGTTACACGGATCTACGACATCTATGAACAAATTAAATAACTAGCACGATTTGTATGACAAGAAGAGTACTGATTGACCAATATCGAAATTCAAATAAACCGCGCACGACGACAATCGAAATTTAACCACTTGCGCTGGTAATTAATTAACATGCGCGCGTGGCAAATCCATCCAAAGCAATTCGCAGCGAGTTGATATTTGAAATCATTTTTTTTATAAAGTTTTAGACACACACACACATTAATATTATAGTAAAAGTCCTAAATTAATTAACAAATTTATTAATAATATTGATAATTTTTGAAAAGGAGTATTTCTTGGGTTTTGGTACGTTTGTTAATTTACCGAATGGAATATAGGTATTAAAAAAATGCCATATCCATTAGATAAAAGAATATTTTTCTATAACTTTTTGCAAATTTTCTCATTAAAGGAAAAAATGATAAGTAGCTATTTTGCAGGTCTACACCACCTATACTATTATTGTAATTTAAAACTATATTAGGTTTTGTAATGTTTCCATTTTGGTCGGTATAATTTCTATTTTTTTTTTTTTTTTGTAATCATTTCTGCTTTTGAATGTTTTGAAGAAAGCAAATATATATATATATCCTTTTTGTCCTTCCATTTTACGGCTAATATACCATTACAAGATCTTAACAATATCCAGATTTCGACTCACACAACTTATAATATTTTACACAGAAACGTGCCTGTTTTGACGGATTAAATTGTTTGTATTTATTGTGTTTTGTAGTTACTTTATTATTATTCAATGTAAATATGTAAAATTAATGAAGTTCTACAAAAACGCACCCGCATGCCTTCAAAGCAGAAGTGTGACACTTGCTAACTGAACTCCGATGTTATTTTGACTTTGCAAAAATCACACGACGTGCTATGTACGTTATATTGACATTTGGTACAGATATCAGTTGACGTGCATAGCACGTCATTCCAGCGCAACTGGTTAAACTACAACGGACTTTTTAATAACCAGAAGAAATTCACGAATAATTCTCTTGTTTACAGTCTATTTGAACAGGAGATCATGTCGTACATACCAGCCGTTTCAAATAACAACGGGTCCAGTGGTACTGAATCCACGTTAAGAGGCCACAATTTACCCGATTCGCCGGAATGTTCGCCCGGTTTCGGTAGAAATAGAAGATCGTCAGGATCTTGTAGACGAGACTTCGAGGCAAAATTACGTACGTTTTACAGAAAGCTCGAGTCGAAGGGATACGGTCAAGGGCCTGGCAAATTAAAGTAAATATCATGGAAACGAACGAGCGAAGACGATATTTATATAAAACTGTACGATGAAATTCCTTATCCGCAGATTACATCTTCGAAGAGATCATCTCTTGGAAGACGCGTTCCGTAAAATAATGTCGTCTAGTAAGAAGGAGTTACAAAAAGGAAAACTGGTCATTATGTGGGAGCAAGAAGAAGGTTTAGATTACGGCGGACCGTCGAGGGAGTTCTTCTATTTGCTCTCTCGCGAATTGTTTAATCCGTATTATGGACTTTTTGAATACTCGGCCAATGATACTTACACTGTTCAAGTTTCTCCCATGTCGGCTTTTGTGGACAATCATCACGACTGGTAATTTTGTGTTGAATGTTTCAAATAAATAAAATAAACGTGTCTAATCTTTTTTTCTATATTTTCTTTTACACAGGTTTAGATTCAGTGGTAGAGTTTTAGGATTAGCTCTCATTCATCAATACCTGTTAGATGTATTTTTCACCAGACCATTTTATAAAGCATTGTTGAGACTACCCATTGTATTGTCAGACTTGGAGAGTTTAGATTCAGAGTTCCATAAGTCCCTTCAATGGATTAGAGAACACGATGTGTCTACCGCAGGAGAACTTGATTTGACTTTTGCAGTAACAGAGGAGTTGTTTGGTCAAATACTCGAAAGAGAACTCAAGCCGGGAGGAAGAAATGTGCCGGTCACGGAAAAGAATAAAAAGGTTCGGAATGCTAACTTGACGAATTGTTTTATTTGTATATAGGGCCAAAAACAGTGATAATATTATCTCGTTTAGGAATATTTGGAAAGAGTAGTCAGATGGCGTCTAGAAAGAGGAGTAGCTGAACAAACCGAATCGCTCGTTCGAGGTTTTTACGAAGTGGTAGATCCTCGATTAGTGTCTGTTTTCGATGCCCAGGAACTCGAGTTGGTTTTGTGCGGCACCGCTGAAATCGATTTATGTGACTGGCGAAACAACACAGAGTACCGAAGTGGCTACCACGACCAACATCCTGTAGTTCAATGGTTTTGGCAAGCTATTGAAAGGTCGGTTTCGAGGGAATAATTTGTATCCGCAAATACATATGTCTGTGTTGTTGTTTTCAGATTCACGAATGAACAACGCTTACATCTACTACAGTTTGTCACGGGTACATCTAGTGTTCCGTACGAAGGGTTCTCTGCACTTCGGGGATCGACGGGCCCTCGTAAGTTCTGTATCGAAAAATGGGGCAAACCGAACAGTTTGCCACGTGCGCACACCTGTTTCAATCGGCTCGACCTGCCTCCGTATCCGACACCGGAGATTTTATATGAAAAATTGTTGTTGGCAGTCGAAGAGACGAACACATTTGGAATCGAGTGAACGACTGTCTTAAAAACATTCTATCTAAATTAAATCATTGGCTGTGATTGATTGCCAGACTTGAATGAAAACTATTGGAAAGTTTAATTCGGTTTTTGATTAGTATTTATTTATGTACTTGGGATAAATTTATCGTACGGTTTAATTAAGAGCATTTGAATTATTTCGATTAATTCGTAAGTCGCCAGTCGTTGTGCCAGTAAATTTAAGTCGATCATTGTGGAAAATACATTCGTAAATTATTTGGTAGTGAAGCAGTATCGGTTCATCGAATCAGTTAGTGCCTCGTGTTGTCTCCAGTGAACATTCATAAGAATTTAATTCAATCACGGCCTATAGTACGTTAATTAGATGATATGTGATTATTAAATTACTAGTCAGTGGGATATACTCCACCAATAATTTCATTGTAGTGACGTACAGAGTAAGTCTCCTTTCACTTTATTTTCATCATGGTTTAATGATTTAGTACAAGAGTTGAAACATTCTTTCTTGTGTAAATAAGGTAGTTTTCAGTTGTATACTTTAATTTTCTATTTAATATACATACATACATATAAATATATATATGAGCCGTTTATTTTGAAAGTGGCCCAAGTCCATTTATCTTTAAGTCGAGATATTTAAATGGTTGCGTTTTAATAAATTTAAAAATATTAGTAAATGATAAGATGGTAGTATAATGGTATTATGTTTCTAAGGGTGTGTAATTTACTAATCCGATTAGTATGATAAACATTATTTAAGAAAATACACGTTTTTTATGGCTATGAATGGACTTAGGCCATTTTTTAAATCAATGAAATCATTTTTTTAATTTGTAAGAGAGCTTAAGTCCATTGAAACAAATAAAATACCTTTAAAATAAACAAAAAAAAAAAAAATACAGTTCTCAAAAATCGCATCCAACATATTTTTAACCAACTTATCCTTTCTCCATAAGTAATTTTTTTATTTTTTCAAAATTTGGATTTTTTTTCAGAATTTGGATTTTTTCAGAATTTGGATTTTTTCAAAATTTGGATTTTTCAGAATTTGGATTTTTTCAAAATTTGGATTTTTCAGAATTTGTATTTTTCAAATTTTTTGTTTCTTTTTAAGCATATTCTATGGCGTTAATAATGGAACACAATTTCACTCATATGACCATCATGACTTCGTTTGACATAGTGCATTTATTTAATCCAATTCTTAGTCACACACATAATTGTGGTCCAATTTCATAAATTTACACGTTCAATGTTTATTTTTAATGCTTCTGTTGTTTGCGGTTTATCAGTATAAACCAATGATTTCACATAATCTCACAGGAAATAATCCAATGGAATTAGATCACGGGATCTTGTTGGCCAATTGATGAGTCCATTTCGTGACATAATATCTCAATGTGTGAATAAAGAGACTTGGGCCACTTTGAAAATAAATATCTGATCATTTTATTAACTGACTAATTTTCTGTTTAGAAAATCTAAGTGATTTTAAATATATTAACGGATTTTTTTTAAAAAAATGAAAAAAACGTAGAATTTAAATATTATAATCGTTAACTCGATTTTTTTGGAAAATGGATTTAGGCCACTTTCTAAATAAACGGTTCATATATATATATATATATATATATATATATATATATATATATATATATATATATATATATATATATGTATATATATATATATAACATGTACATATACAAATAATGTATATAAGTCAAAAATATTTAAATTATCTATTCTACATGTTTTATATTTATTATATTTGTGCCTTTTTCAATATTGATTTTTTGATAGTTTCAAGTGTTCTATTACAGTTTTTGTAGAAATCATATAAGATTTTCAATGCCATTTATGTGTATTTTTATTAACCCTCGACAATCAACATAAAACATAATATTTTTATAATATATAAGATGAATTTGCCTTTCGTTTTTTTATAACAAAATTTCGATGGGTCACACATGTGGCTTTTTGACTGTTAAGGGTTAATGCAACAAAAATATCTTCCTTTATTCGACTGCTAAGTAATTATTATAAGAAAACATGTTTTTCACTAGTTATTTTATATGCTTTGGTTATGAAATATATCAAGCACAAGTTTTGTATGTTACCTAATATAAATATATATATATATATATATATATATATATATATATATATATATATATATATATATATATATATATATATATAATATATAATGTATAAGAATATAGAATATTATATATTTATATATATATATATATATATATATATATATATATATATATATATATATATAAAATATATAATTTATTTTCAACATTGAAATATATTTGTACTTAATAATTTAAATTATTGCGTTTTTTGTAACATTCCAGTCATAAACGTTAATAAATTGTTGTTCCCATCATTTATTTTTTTTTGAATTTACAGATGAAATTTGTATAAAGGAATAATTTTGTTTGATAAATTGCTCAATATCTGTTCATGAAATCAATGAATGAATAATTTTATTTTATTAAAATGTAATTAATATAAATCAATAAAATTAAACTATTTGTGAAACATTAATATATTATCCTTCAATTAGAACGAGTATAAGTTAACATAAATATCGCGTTTATATGCTTATTTCAGTTTAAATTTACGTGGGTAATAGAATTTGAATAATTATATGTCCGAAAATAATTTTATAATAAAAAATTAGGTTAGAATCTCGTATGTAATTCGTAACTGTGATTTTAATATGTAACAAAAAAAGAAAAAAAAACGTTATAAACAATTATCAGAGTGCACTTTTGATAAAAAAATCTGTTTAATTTGTTATCAGGTATAAAAAAAAAATATGTTTCGGTTCAACGTGCATGCGTGAACAGACTACTTTTAATACATACAGTGGAGTGATGTGTGTTGAACAAAGTCGTGAACATGAATGTTTCGTGATATTTACGATGTGTCAAATATTCAATAAGATTTAAGATCAAATCCATATTTTTGTGATATTCATTTTTCGCGTTATGATAGTAATCGATTGAACAATGTTCTTAGAACAATGGAAAGAATTGTTAGCTATGTCGGCCGTCATAACAACCGTCTTACAGTTTCTTACCGGCATGTTAGTAGTTGTATTACGATTTTTTTTAACAACGTGGCATTGTTCATAATTTAGATTAAAAAAAACACCCTATTAAAAAAAACTCAATCGAATAATGCCATTTATTTTTTCCATTGTTACCGATTATTGTACAAGTGCGATATTTAATTTTCAGATTAGTATGTCAAAGATTCGTTAACAAAGGCACCACGGGCGACATTTCAGGGTTCCCGTTCGTTTGTGGTTTATTATCGGCTAGTTTGTGGCTACGGTACGGTTTCCTTATTGGCGACAAATCCGTAATACTTGTAAATACGATAGGATCCACTTTACAATTAGCTTATTGTGTTACTTATTACATGTACAGTATTAAGAAGGTAAACAATACAAAAGAATATTTTAACAATCGAGACACTAATTTCCATTGTTTTACAGTCGACAATCTTGCGCCAGTTTTTACTAGTAGTGATAATACTGTTATTAACGATCTCATATTCGATCTACGAACCTGATCATAAGACTGCTGTCAGACTGATAGGATTACTGTGTTGTACGGTGACCGTCATGTTTTTCGCCGCGCCTTTAGCGTCGTTGCTACACGTTCTAAGAGTGAAAAGTACGGAATCGTTACCGTTCCCGATAATAGTTTCTTCGTTTCTCGTATCCTTACAGTGGTTTTGCTACGGAATGATCATAGACGATACGTTTTTGCAGGTGAATGTTGTTACGGAAAATAAAACAAACCGATTGTTAAGTACGGTAACTTGTGACGATCGTTTATAGGTACCGAACGCGATGGGAGTCGCTCTGTCGTCGTTCCAGCTCTCGTTATATTTATATTTTCCGAACAGTGCTCCGAAGACTGCAGGATATATACCGGTTATTCAACCCTTATAATTATATGAATAGAGCTTAAAACTTGTAATCGATAATACACGTATTCGCACGTTTGTAAAAATCGACAATTAAATAGTTTTAGAATATGATCAAATATTACTAGTTTTAGAATATGGATCAAATATTACTCTATAAGATTGAACAAAGTTTTTGTACAAAAAAAGTATATTTTATATAAATTTACGAATAATGTAATTATTTTTATACATGATAATATAAAGATTTATATTACAGAATTTTATTTCTTTTATAGTTTTTAATTTTATATATATATATAAATAAATCACTTAACAATATAGTATTAATTCATAAATAAACAGGATTAATTAATACCTTGAGTTAGATATCAAACTATATGAAATAAACTACTTATTAATAATATCAAACTTTTTCATGATGTTATAATAATATAACACTACTTAAATGTACAAAATATTTTTTTTACTTATGGAATTTTAGTGTTAATATGCTGTAATTTAAACGAATGACTCATCTTTAAGTAATTTTATATTAGGATTCTTCAGTTCCTGCTTTCCACCCATTGTTACATGTTTCCAGTATCTACAACTACAGGGATTTTTTCTTTTTTTTTAGACTTTAATTTTGGATGTCAGGAGCTGTTTCATATTTTATCTTGCACATTTTTTCAGTGTTGCTGAGAACTGCACCCCATTAATCGTTATGCATCTTATGTTGTTATTATTCTATATTTTTTCTGTTTATAATATCATAAAAGAAAATTTCAAAAAAACAAGTATCTATTCTCATTGGTCAATCCCTCTCATTTCATGGTTGGTATTTGCTCCTCAACCTAATCATGATTAACATGGATTTTCTCGGGGTTTCCTATTTAACCATTCGTTAGCCACATCTCTATATCAGCCAAACAGTTTTTCCTCAGATAAAGAACAGTTCATTTCATTTTTTTATTTTTAATAATCACTTATTTTTATTTCAAGTTTTCAATATGAATATAAAAACTAATTTATATTTCTTAACCTATTTTAGTTTAAATAACTATATATAACACAATCTCTGTTATCTATTAATAAGAGAATTGTTGTTTAAAACAATTGAAATTATAACCGCGCGAAATTTAAATTGACTAATAATGGAAATAAATAATAAATATAATCTTTTTATGATTCTTTTGAATTTTTTCATATTTTTAATATTTACAAAACGAATGTAACTGTTTGAGTTGTATACTTTTCATAATGTCAAAAGCGTATTAGTTAAAAGTAATTTAAAGAGAAAGTCGTAACAATGAATGAAGTAGAAAAATTAGAATACCTCTCATTAGTTTCTAAAGTATGTACAGAATTGGAAAATCATTTAGGTATAAATGATAAAGATTTAGGTATGTAAAAATAAGGTTATATATTCGATATGTTCTTGTATGTATGTCTTTTATCCCTTTTTAGCTGAATTCATAATCGATTTGTCAGAAAAAAATAGAACTCTTGAATCATTCAAAAAGGTCCTTATAGAGAATGGAGCAGAGTTTTCGGATTCTTTCATTGCTAATCTTATACGAATTATACAGCATATGCGACCTATACGAGACAAAGGAAATAATAGTTCACAGAGTAGTGGTAAAGATGAATTGTCGGTGAAGTTTCCAGCTCTTGCAATGCCTAATGAGGCTCCAAAAGTTTTATTCGACAATGACAGTGAAAAAGAGGTTTGTTTATGTTAAATATAAATCGTGGTATGTTTTTGTAATATATATTTTTTTTATGGAAAGAAAAAAAACGTAAAGGCGGAAGAAAAAGTTTCGGTCAAAACAGAAGACGGATTCAAAGATAACGATATCGTTAACGATGCGATGTTAGAACTCGAAGCTCTTGCACCGTCGGTCAGTAATGTAATTAAAAATAAAGAAGAGACGAATGATATAAATAAAAGTAAGGATGAAAGTAGAGACAGGAGTAGACATAGCAGAGAGCGCGATAGTAGAAAAAAAGAAAGAAGTAGAAGTCGCGATAGAAGGGATAGACACCGGGATAGGAGCGGCGATAGAAGTAGACCACGTAGAAGTCGGGATTACGATAAGAGAAGGGGCAGAGAACGTGAAACGAGGTCGAGAAGCCGAGATAGGTATCGGAGAGACAGATCGAGAGATAAGAGAAGTAGAAGGAGTTCGAATGAAAGAAGTAGAAGGGAAAGGAGTTTCAGTCCAGATAAAAAGAAGAAAAGAGAGAGTCCTGAATTGGATGAAGATCCAGAACCTGGGAAAATATATAATGGCAAGGTGGCAAACATAGTTCCGTTCGGTTGTTTTGTTCAACTCGAAGGCCTACGAAGACGGACAGAAGGCTTGGTACACATTTCTCAATTAAGGGCAGAAGGAAGAGTGACAAATGTTTCCGATGTTGTTACTCGTGGAGGAAAAGTGAAAGTTAGTAACGATTAGTTTAGGTTTTATAAACAATCGATAAATATAATTAATTTCCTATAATTTTTTAGATAAAAACCACCCCTACTTTTCGAAAAAAAAACCTAATTTTTCCTATAATTTTTTAGGTAAAAGTTATATCAGTCGCTGGTCAAAAAGTTTCACTGTCTATGAAAGATGTTTGTCAAGATACCGGACGAGATTTGAATCCGTCATCTCATGCTCATTTACGTACCGATCATGAAATCAGTGGCCGGAATCCAGACCGACCTCAAGGCTCAGCCGCTTCCATGTTGAGGCTTCCGGGTATGTGCAATTTGTCTATTTTAACATAAATATGTTTTTTATCTATAATATGTTTTGTGATAGGACCGATCGATGATGATGAAGATGTTTCACGTAAACGAGTGCATAGAATTTCAAGTCCGGAACGATGGGAAATTAAACAGATGATATCTTCTGGTTGTATAGATAAAAGTGAATTGCCTGATTTTGATGAAGAAACAGGTTTATTACCTAAAGATGAAGACGGCGAAGCAGATATTGAAATTGAATTGGTCGAAGATGAACCACCGTTCTTGCACGGCCACGGCCGTGCTCTTCACGATTTGAGTCCGGTCCGTATAGTGAAAAATCCTGACGGGTCACTCGCGCAAGCTGCTATGATGCAATCGGCTCTCGCCAAAGAAAGAAGAGAACAGAAAATGTTACAGCGTGAACAAGAAATGGATGCTGTACCTACCGGTTTAAATAAAAACTGGATCGATCCTTTACCTGAATGTAAGTACGTTTTAAGTTTTGGTATTTGTTCATTTTTCATTTAAATATTATTTTTTTATATAGCTGACGGAAGAACATTAGCAGCTAATATGAGAGGGATAGGGATGCAAACTCAAGATCTTCCTGAATGGAAAAAACATGTAATAGGTGGTAAGAAGTCATCGTTTGGTAAAAAAACAAATCTTTCCTTACTTGAACAAAGGCAATCTCTTCCGATATACAAGTTGAGAGATGAATTAATAAAGGTATTTAGTACAGACTTTTCAGAACCAAAAACTTAGAATCATTATGAGTAAGAGTATAATTTTTTTGTAGGCCGTAACAGACAATCAGATTCTTATTGTTATCGGTGAAACTGGATCTGGAAAAACAACACAGATAACTCAGTACCTTGCAGAATTTGGATTTACGGCCCGTGGTAAAATCGGTTGTACTCAACCTCGTCGTGTAGCTGCAATGTCGGTAGCTAAACGTGTCGCTGAAGAATTCGGTTGTAGATTAGGACAAGAGGTCGGTTACACGATCCGTTTTGAAGATTGTACAAGTCCAGAAACAGTGATCAAGTTTGTATAATTTGTTCTCTATTACTTAAGTATATTTTTAAATGAAGTCTTTGTGCTAAATCTTGTATTTTTATAGGTACATGACAGACGGTATGCTTCTTCGCGAATGTTTAATGGACTTAGATTTGAAAAGCTATTCAGTGATTATGTTAGACGAAGCTCATGAAAGAACAATACATACCGATGTACTTTTTGGTCTTCTCAAACAGGCCGTACAGAAAAGACCAGAATTAAAATTAATAGTGACGTCTGCCACTTTAGACGCTGTAAAATTCTCACAGTATTTTTTTGAAGCTCCGATATTTACTATCCCTGGTAGAACATTCCCTGTAGAAGTTTTATATACAAAAGAACCAGAGACAGATTATCTAGATGCTAGTTTAATAACAGTTATGCAGATACATTTAAGAGAACCTCCAGGAGATATTTTATTATTTTTGACTGGTCAAGAGGAGATCGATACAGCCTGTGAAATTCTATATGAAAGAATGAAATCATTAGGACCAGACGTACCTGAACTTATCATTTTACCAGTGTATTCTGCTTTGCCATCAGAAATGCAAACAAGAATTTTTGAACCAGCACCACCCGGAAGTAGAAAAGTAAAAAAAGATTTGTTTATCGGTCTTATTATTAGTATATCGTTATTTTTATTGTGTTTTAGGTCGTAATCGCCACTAATATAGCAGAAACATCATTAACAATCGACGGTATATACTACGTGGTAGATCCGGGCTTTGTGAAACAGAAAGTTTATAATTCAAAAACCGGAATGGACTCTCTCGTCGTTACACCGATTTCACAAGCGCAAGCTAAACAGAGAGCAGGAAGAGCCGGTAGAACAGGTCCTGGGAAGTGTTACCGTCTTTACACGGAGAGAGCTTATCGGGACGAAATGCTACCTACTCCTGTGCCAGAGATACAGCGTACAAATCTTGCAACGACTGTTTTACAGTTGAAAACAATGGGCATCAATGACTTACTCCATTTTGATTTTATGGATGCACCGCCTGTTGAATCACTAATAATGGCTTTAGAACAGTTGCATTCCTTGTCTGCACTCGATAATGAAGGATTACTCACACGACTAGGACGCAGGGTTTGTAATTTATTTATTGAAAAAGTTGTTTGTATATTTTTACATCTAATTATGTTTTAGATGGCAGAATTTCCATTGGAACCGAATCTATCAAAGATGTTGATTATGTCTGTTGCACTTCAGTGTTCAGACGAGATACTAACGATTGTCAGTATGCTCTCTGTTCAAAACGTATTTTATAGGCCAAAAGATAAGCAAGCTCTTGCAGATCAGAAGAAAGCGAAATTCAATCAACCGGAAGGAGATCATTTAACTCTTCTAGCCGTGTACAATAGTTGGAGGAACAACAAGTTTTCAAACGCATGGTGTTATGAAAATTTCGTACAAATACGTACGCTGAAACGTGCTCAAGACGTCCGTAAACAACTATTAGGAATCATGGATAGACATAAACTCGATGTCGTGTCTGCAGATAAAAATACAGTCCGAGTTCAGAAAGCGGTGTGTTCTGGATTCTTTAGAAACGCTGCAAAGAAAGATCCACAAGAAGGATATAGGACGTTAGTCGATAGCCAAGTTGTTTACATTCATCCGTCGAGCGCTTTATTTAATAGACAGCCCGAATGGGTCATTTATCATGAATTAGTTCAAACGACAAAAGAATATATGAGAGAAGTGACGACGATCGACCCGAAATGGTTAGTGGAATTTGCACCGGCCTTCTTCAAATTTTCCGACCCGACAAAGCTCAGTAAATTCAAAAAGAATCAGAGACTTGAACCGCTATACAATAAATATGAAGAACCGAATGCATGGCGTATATCTAGAGTTAGAAGAAGAAGGAACTGAATGTATATTAGAGTGATTATACGAGGTTTTTAAACAAAAAGACAATAATTGTTTTATTTATATATAAATCATATTCATTCTAATATACAAAAAATTAAAATTATTTCATTATTTCTTTAATATCGACTCTTCTTATATCTTTCTGTCTATGCAATTCTGTGTTATTTTTAATATTGTTATTTGTATAATTTGTGCTTTCTCTGGTTCTCTCATCAGAAATTCTTTGTTTCAGTCGTCGTTCATAGTTTTTATGTTTCTTTTCAAAATATGTACTGGATTCTGAAATATATTCACCTGGTTGAATGATTTTTCGTCTAGGAACGTGTTTCAGAGCGTATGCCCAATCTCCTGTGGATTTTATGTCTAGTAAAATAGAAGTCATCTGGTTTATAGTTAAACTCTTTCCAGAACCAGAACCCCATTGTAAATAACGATCCAAAGGTAACCGAGCCATTTTCAAACCTTCCTTTTTTGCTTTAGCCAAAGACAAGGGTTCATTGTTTGTCTTTAATATTAAAAAAAATATATATGTAAATAATTTGGGTTAAAAATTTATATTGTAAGTAAATTAGGAATATCTTACTTTATCCACCATCGCGCCAATAATATATATTGTGTCATGATCAAATTCATATAAATCTTCTCTACAGTGTGGTGTTAAATAGACTAATTTGTCTTTTGGGAATAAATCCAAGTAACTTTTTTCATGGACGTTGAGTGGAAACCAAGGCTCTTTCAATGTCGGTATATGCTTAAATAAACCGTTCATTACTTTACCATTTAAGTCTGCATTACAGTAATGTAGATCAAAGGGATCTAAAATACAAAATAGAAACTCGTTTAATTTAAAAACTGAAAATGAAAAATCAATTCTATTTTTGATAAATTACCATCATGTGCTCGGTTTTCAGCAAAAAGCAACATTAGCTGTTTTGCAGTGTTCACTTTTTCTTGATTTGTCATATAACTATCATAACTGCAATCGACAACAAGTTTCTGACCGAACTGCATGGCCTGGATTAATTTATTATTCGCTTGTTGATTGATCGTCGTATCATAAATACGAATATAAATAGTATTTTCCGAAAGGCCGTACTTTATATGTCCGTCATCAGGTTGTTCCTCTCTGATCTTATCTTTAGAAGCATTTTTTCTTTTTAACTAAAGCACGTATGTGTTAAAAACATGTTTTATTTAAAATACACTCGTTTATACATACTTTGGAATTTAATCGAATTTTTTCTACTTTCCATAGAAACGCATAGTACCTTCTACGTGCTGACTTTGATGGTAACGAAAGCAACTCTTTCCAATGATCGCTTTTAATAAATTCAGCAGACGGTGCTTTCTCTCCATCTTGCCTGTAAACTTCAGCCTCTAACATTAACATACGTAACTTTTTTCCGAGCTCGGCGTCGCCACCGGTTATTTCAGTAATGTTTTCAATATCGTCTGTAAAAATGTGATAGGTAAATTTTCATTCTGTATTTGTATACAAATTTTATTACTTTGAGAATTGATTTCACTAATAGATGCTGTACAGTCTGTATCATTAATTAAATCAGGGGCAGTCTTATCTGATAAGGTCCTTATACAACTTATATAGTAATTATTTAGCAAAGGATCTTTTAGTTTCGAATTACATTTAAATGGTACATCATGAATTTGTTTACAGGTTATAAAATATCTGTTTAACTTAAAAACATATGTGGAAATTCTGACGGTTCTGAACATTTCGAGATCAATTTGAAAAATATTTAATTAGTATAAGGCTATTATTTATTTTGCATATAATTAATAGCGTAATATTTAATTCAGCATCTCATAAATGCTTGTACAACTATTCACATGTCAAACATATAGAAATCTGCCGCGCTACCGGCACTTTCATCAATTTAATACCAATTTCGATTATTTTGATATATAAGAACTTATATATCAAAATAAATAAATAAAATGTATTATTGTTTTAAAGAAAAACAATAATTATTTTTTAAAAAATGATAAGATTATAAATTCTGTGAAAATATCGAAATTTACAGTTAATGATTGCAAGTTTCAAATATTCGTTTATATCTCTGGCAATAATATAAAAGTATATTGGGATTTCTTAATTTGGTTTTAATTTATTACTTTGGATATCTATTTGTGTATTTTATTGTCATATTTTTATAGTCTTTTTAATTATATATAATAAAAGGAAATCGGGAGTTAATGTCAATAAATGTAGAATTAAATTAAACAATAATTTCATACATTTTTCAAAATTAAAAGTTATTTATATTACACCAATCGGTTCGTATTAAAGAAATTTAAAATTGAAAATAAAATGATAATGGATTTTTCAACAAGATAATTGTCCAAAACGTTGCCAAAATTATTAATGATCGCCTAATCTCTTCCACAATCTGTAAAATGTCTATAGAATCATTTAAATTCGGAAATTAGAGCAAAAGTTGTAATAAATTAGCGATTTTCAATATAAATCCTTTCAGAAAAGTGGGCAATTTTTTTTAGGTAAATCATAAAAAGATTAGGCCAATAATGTTGGACAAAAATTAGGAGATGTAAAAAAAGTCCAAAGGTGAGTCACTGTGGTCTTTCTGAAATTATTTTGTACGCATTTTTGGATATTTTTTGGCTGTAGAATTTAATTTTTCGTTCACTGTCCTCCAATAACACTCGAACTCAAGGGTCAAAACACAACTCTGTACATGTACGAACGTGCAAGTGAATTGTACGAGTTCGTATAGTCGTTCGTCGTTCATACTGAATTGTTATTCTGTTATTTACCTGTTCACTCACGGTGACGAAGACAGGTGAACGGATTGGAGAAAGCTCGGTGGTTATGTGGCAAATGAACATATTATTCGTTAATATGACTTGTTCGGATACTTTTTTCCCGTTTATTTTTGCGCATTGTGATTAATTAGCGACACGTGTGGTACGTTCGTCCGGACGATCTATTTAAGGCCTCGAATCCCGTCCTATATGTTCAAAAATATAATTTTCCGCGTTTGAAAGGTCAATGGTCATGTCTGTTTATTAAAAAAAAAATGATCAGCTGACAGTTCGACCATGCATGAACTTTTTACACAAGTTCTGAGTAACAGAGACCTGTCCAGGGCAGGCGACCTGTTCTCGATTCCGGATTCAGCGATCGTGAACGATCTCACCGAAGTGGTAAGGAGATTTTTGTATGGGATTGTCGGTGCGTTCGTCCCGATTCGGTTCAGACGATGTTTGTGTCGGTTGTAGTTGAAAGAAATAACGACGATCGCATCTCTGCCCGATTATGCTCATAATGACAACGATCAGAGTGTCGTCGAGATCTGTTTGACACGTATAACGTCGTGTATCCGGGAGACAGGTACCGTTGAGCAGCACTGCGATGCGCTCGTCGCCCTCCTGGAGTCGTGTCTTCATCACAACCTCCAGCCGTCTGCAAGGGACGAGGATCCCCCGCATGCTAAAATTTCTGCTGATATAATCTCTTGTTTGTTTTTGGTAAGTTGTTATGGATGATAAAAAATAGCGATAGACTTTATTTCTCTTTAAAAAAAAATTACCAAAAATCTAACTTTACGTTGCCCTCGAAACATGTATGAATAATCCTATTTCGAATGCGAATTAACTTAATTTCTATTTAATCGAAATTTTGCTCCGCTAATTAACTCTGAAGATTTTTCATCGACTTAGAGGATGATGAATCCTCTCG
Source organism: Neoneuromus ignobilis (assembly GCA_029203775.1). NCBI lineage: Eukaryota > Metazoa > Arthropoda > Insecta > Megaloptera > Corydalidae > Neoneuromus > Neoneuromus ignobilis. The sequence continues at coordinate 1,627,201 of CP092090.1, read as the reverse complement.
TAATACCGATCGTTGATAATTCTGATTTCGAAAAAAATCATTAAGCGGTCTATTTTAGAATTATGGAAAAAGGTCAGTCATGCAACATGCGTTACCGGTCGCTGTGAAATTCTTACATAAAGGTAATAAAGAGCTCTCGAGAAACATGGCGTCTTATCTTTCTTTGGCAGCGATCGAGCATGCGAATTTACTCAGTCCTCACGTTCAACCTATCATGGATTCGATTATATCAGGTACGATGATACGAGTATAATTTTTTATTCGAGTTCACGTGACGGATTTTCGACCGTTTGTAGGAAATTATCCCTTGTGTAGAGTTTTGGCACAAATCTATGAAGTTTCAAAAGAACCTATACAAGGCCACGCTATGGCTTTAGTGACGTTATTACCACGTTGTAATGATCAAGAGAAATTAGCGTTGTTGAATCTGTTTTCACTGTTTGCAAAAAACAAACCGACGGTATGTATATTTTATACGTACGATGTTCACAGAATTTCAATTTATGATATTATATAATAATTACAGTTATTAGAAGCGAGTGTGCCTCAGTTGTGTGAATACCTCAATAACAGTGTTACTGTATCAGCTACTATGAAGGTACTTCTTAATCTGGCAGAAAGACGTCCTACTTTATTAGCAGAACATGTATTAGTTATAAAAAAAGCAGCTCAGAAGCATCCTCATTCCGTCTGTGCAGCGGCACAGATTTTAACTGCTGTCGGAAAACTTAATAAAGTATTCGATTCATTTATGTTATGATTTTATTTATCAGCGTTACGATCCGTGTTCGTTTTAGGAAAGAGCTCAAGACGCACTGAATTTTGTTCTCGAGCAGCTTCCGAAAGTTGAACGTGGATCACAGAACACGCTACTCCGTGAAGCGACGCTTCTTTGTAGTTCGTATCCTATTTTGTTTACCGATAAGGTTCTGGCAGGAGTACGGTTACGGCATCATTCGAGGTTTAAACATAAAAAAACATCTACGAGTGTATATTTCTGAATTTTTTTATATGCGGAAAAATTGTTTTAGCTCGAATCAAGTGAATCAAACATCAAGTGGTGTAACGATCGTCAAAGTCGGAGGAACTCAGTCAGCGAGTTCACAGACACCGTCTTCGATGCACGTTTCTCCTGTCACGCATCAATCGGTCCAACAGCCCCTGACGGTCTTACCGCTCGGTTCACAAAATTCAATGCAGATCGGCGTACCTCCCATTAATTGTACGCATACGTCTATAACGCACGCCGGCAATCAGCCGGTTCAGCAGACGCAAGTCGTTCAGTCCGGGGGTTACGCGAGACGTGCCAAACTCGGTGATTCTAGAAGTACGGGTAGATTGCATACTGCTACTACCGCTAACACACATAGAAGTATGACGAGATTAAATATAGCAGGTGGGTGTGAAAATATAATTTTTAATGTGTACCAAATATATAAATGATTATTTTCCTTATAGGTGGTTCGGTCGGAGGTCTTCATAAAAGCATGACGAGATTAAGTTCTTCACAACAGATCAATTCTGTTATTAGTTCAAGCGTGCCTCCACATCCTCAAGCTCAAAATATCCCTGTAGTTCCCACGGCAAGCGGTAACATTATAGTATCCGGCAATAAATGGACTGTTAGTCCGAGTATCGGTCCTACTAGAGTTACTAGTGGAGGCGTGACAGTCACAACAATTTCACCAAAAGGTCTCAGACCTCTGAGTCAAGGACCATTGACGATGGGATCGGTTACGGTATAATTATATACTTTAAATTCATGTTGCGAACGACTCGAATAATTAAAATATTTTTATTATGTACGTTTAGATATCAGGACCGTCTGCTCTGTCGACAAGTCCGCCGATTACATCAGGAGCCATAACGGTAAATCCGGTGTCCATGAACTCTAGTCCCGTCACTGTAGGCGGACCGGTTTCAGTATCCCATACTTCACCTATAGGGCCGGGAGCAGTTTCTATTTCAGGACCGACTACAGTCACATCGCGCCGTAATCAAAATAATACGACAGTTACGATTTTAAATACCAATAACCAAGGGCCTGCGGCACAGGTAATACGTTTCTTTTTTTTTATTGTTTTAAAGAAACAAAATATAAATGTATCGATACGTTCTTAGAGAATGAGCGTCTTTGAACCATATCCGATGAGAGACACGGTCCAACATTTTTGTGAAAAGCACTTGGATAAAATAAAAGCTTACATGGATAAAGTTTCTGTAAGAATACCACCTCCGGCAAAATGCACCATCGAAGGTATTTAAAATAGTTTAGTTTTATTCATTAACGTCGATAAAAAATACGTTTGTTTTTAGAGAGACGAGCAAAGAAACTCGCAAAGCTTCATTTCGCATGCCAGGCTCGTGGGCAACATTGCCTTTATTCACGTACATTTTTCACGATGCGTACACGGAACCCTCGTGTCTGGATTCATTTGATGTTCATCGCTCTTCAAGCTCGTTCACCGCATGCTCTTTCAAGCCGTGATCCGTCCGTCAGTAGTTTGAAACATTGTTGGGATATGCTCAAATGTGAAAACAAAACATTCTTGACATTAGTCACTAGTGCCTTTCCGTGTGCTAAAGACCAGGAGGCTTTATTGAATGAATTACGCCATTCTGGATTTTTCGATGTCTTCCAATTAGGGCCTTCGACTGTCGGAGGTAGTGCTGATCCTTTAAGTGGTACGAATCTTCAGTGGGGTTGTTTTCTGTGTACGCATCCTGAAAGAGCTGTCGGTTTCTTGAGAGGTAATTGCCGAATCATAAAAAAAATAGTGTAATTCGTTTTCGGGTTAACAGTAATTGAAAATATGTTAAAATTTATATAGGGAACACTCAACCGGTAATTGAAGGACAACTGAAAGAGAAAAAAGGAAGATGGAGGTTGTTCAGAAGATGGAGAACAAGATATTTCACTCTTTCAGGCGCTCATTTATCAGTAAAAGGATCTGTGAGTATTATTTAGTATGAATCGTAAAACTAACTTTTACATAAAACGATATACGGATAAAATATTTCAGAGCGGCGGTGAAAGTATCGACGTCAATCAGATACGTTCGGTGAAAGTTTCGAGAGGAGCTCGTAACATTCCGAAAGCTTTTGAAATATTCACCGGAGATCAGTCGTTGATACTCAAGCCGAAAGACGGCAAAAACGCTGAAGAATGGGTCCAGTGTTTGAGTATTGTCGTCGCACACTCTCACGCCAGAGAACTTCCGGCAAAGAGTAATTCACTTCCGGCCAGAGGTATAGGTAATAGTAGAGGAGCCCTTTGATTTGTTTTCACTAATTTTATATATGAAAATACGTATGTTTTATACACAGGAGTACATGTGTGCCCAGTAATAATACAGTTTATAAGAAAGGAATAACAGTGCTTTAAGTATAATTCAGTTTATAGGATTTTGAAGTGGTGGGCTTTTATTTCCAGTAGATTATATATTTATTATTAATACTTGTTTATTTAAAAACAACAATACTAAAATGTCAATTAATATCGTAAGGTTGTTTTTGATGCTGCACTAATTTCATTCATATTTTTTTTGTTTACTTTTTTGATATTGCATTTAAACTAATGTACATAATATATTTATAATAAGAATATTGTTACAGCCATTGTAGGCTTTTTACAAAACTATATATAATATTTATATTGTGAAACAAGTCAAATGACAAACAAAACATAAAATTCGTATCTGTGTTTATCAGATCGTGTACTTAACAGATACATATAGTTTTTAATTAAGATATTTTTATCAATGAAGCAGCATCGATGATTATAAATTGTGTGATTGTCAAAAAAATGATATTAGGAAATAACTTGATTGAAATGAATTATCCGATTGTATTAACAGATTTTCATTTTGATATTGTTTGTAGAATATTTACAAACGACATTTATATACGATATTTATATTTACTACTGTTGAATTAATTTTGAAATTCTGTTATATTACTTGTCATCTCGGTGTTGCTTGACAAAAACCCTATATTTCACCTAAAAGTGTTCATCATCATTGTATTTCTTTGTCTTGACAATGTAAATGTATAGGTGCTAAAGGTGGTAATTTGATAAAGAAAATCAGCATATTTATATTTATTTACATATACTGTTCATCACATATCATTTAATAAGAAAAAGACAATCACAAAGGCTGTAAATTTTTAAAAAATGTCCACATATATACATTCGTGTGTACATACATATAAAATGATTCAACAGCACAATAATTTTAAGAATACTGTTTTATATATATAATATATATTGAATCCAAAAGTACTTAAATTTATATACATATATTTTTAATATTTACATTAAGTGCTTTTTAATATATACATATTTGTAATGTTTTTAATAAGAAAAGTACGATTTAAAGCAGTGTTTTTGAAATCTCTTTTTGTCATTGTTGCTCTATTGTTATGTTCTTATAAATGGAAAAAGTACAGAAAATACTCCGGAATTCTTCCTCTCCTTAATCGGTCTGGATATTGTAAAACAAAAACTAGTCAACTGCGATTATTACTTTCTTTTAATGTTTTTACTCATAGAAGACGTACGAACAGTTTTAAAATAGTTATATATTTTATCTAATGACAAAACGTAGGGGACCTGACTTGTCGGCGAGGCTTTGTTTATCTTCTCATCATTCCGTTTTTGATCCGGAGGCTATCTTATTTACCTTCACGATTTTACAATTGTAATATTAAGAGTATAAATATATTTTTGTTACTTGTTATTAGTGTGATTTATTTATTATTTTTTTTAAACGATACCTTACTCTTTTCTCAACAAAGTTTATAGCAGTGATAGTAATGAATGTTCAATTTTTTGTTTTTTTTAATTACAGCGTCTTTAATTGTTTTAAAAAACCAGTATTCGGTTGAATACACGATCTTACCGATTTAACTCTGTCATAAGCTGTGTCGAAATCATAGTTTAATTTTAAAATCAAATAACCGATAACGATCGACGGTGATCTAGAGCAGCCAGCGTTGCAGTGAACTAGTACGTTTTCATTTCTAGTCGAACGATTTTCTATAAACGGAATACATTGCTCTCGTAAAACATTTGTTATGTTTGTATCGGGTAAATCTAAACATTCGACAAATTTATAAATAATATTTGGATATTTTGTATACGCCTCGATTCCTATGCTCAAAACAGCACGTATTTTGTATTTTTCTAATATGGTCAAATCACAACAATCTTGTGAGCCAACAAACAGACCGGGTATTACTTCTGCCGGTGTGGAATCTGGTTTATTGTCGATTACAAAACCAACAGAAGATGTCATTTCCGTACGAGAACCTCGATTCTCAATGTATCTTGTTCCATCCGACTGTGTTACACACGTTGAAGATTGCTTAAGATTTTTTTTCTGAACTTGTAGTTGTGATAAAAGACTCATATTCAGTTTAACATGAATTATCACTTCTAATATTACAATATGTTATAAAGTGTTCAATAATTACTTATTGTTCACTTTGTTATTTATAACAATGGGCTAATGCGCATTTTGATCATTGTCAGTGTTTTTTTTTTTGCTTTAAAATCTAGCCTGATTATTTAAATCTATTTATATACTATTTTGTGTTTTTTCAATCTATCTCCAATTGGTGGTTGACTATTTGTTTTATCAACAATCAACAATATTTGAAATTTTAACATTTTTTGAGGTCTGTTTGAAATGCATTAAATATCTGTATATGCTAGTTTTGTGTTCTTTATTTTTAAAACAAGGGTAACTTATATTCAGTTTATTCACTAATATTCATTGAATTATATTTATAATCAACACGTATGATTGGGTTTTATACAACTGTTCGAAATACTTTGATTTTCACTTGGATTGTATTCTAAGTCTTTTGGATCATATAACACCTGCGTTAAGTATAATCCATGTGAAGGAACTGTAACAGCTTTACAATTCCAACTATGACGTGAAGGAACTTGTAGTAACGTTATTACATCTTTACAAGTTAATTTTCCTTGCCCGACTGCTATTAAAACTGCAACTATTCGTCGGACCTAAAAAAAAGTCATTGTTTAAATACAGTCAATATTTTACATGTATTAAAAAGTTATTGTGCGTTTATGATCAGGAATTTAACAATTATTTACTTGTCGATATACAAAAGATTTCGCCTCTATTGTAATATCCCAGTACTCGAACGGCAGTTTCGGTACACAAGAAGGATAACTGTATTGATTTGATACAGAAATCGACTTTCCTTCAGTTATTTCTAACTTTTTAATCGTACGTACGGAATTTTTGTCATATGTTGAATGTGCTTTCATAAAAGATCGAAAATCATGTTTTCCAATAAATAACCGTGCTGCATCTCTAACTGAATCGATGTTGAAATTAGGGGTACTAAAAGTATTTACAAAGTTAAAAATAAGTGTTTAAATTTGAATTATCTAACCGACCTAATAAAATGACATCTTCGAAATTCTTCTATCGGTATGACAATAGAATTTAAGCCACGGGAATCGCTTTCTGCTATTGCAAATCTATATAAATACGATCGAGAAATAGCGTTGTATCTCGAATGGAAATTATTATTTACTTGTCGAACACTCAGAACTCGTATATCAAGACGGTTTTTTAGCATATATTTATTTAACAATAACATTAAATTATGAGTGTTATAAGGCTTATTTAATTTATTTTGTAAATCTACATGTGCAGTCGAATGTAAAGCATGCACTCCTGTATCGGTTCTAAAATCAGGAATATTTATTTTTTGGACTTCTGCTTGAGAAATATTCATATGTACATTAAAAAAACACACACATACCTACTGGAAACATAAACGTACGGTGTATTAATCGGTGAGATTGCATTAAAAGCTGCGTTCAAATTTCCTTGAATCGTGTCCACGTCCCAATTCTGAGGATCAGAAAGGCATTTATGTCTTTGGACACCTCTAAAAAATGTGATGTTAATTATGTAAAAACTATTGTTTTATAATCTTAATAGTCAAGATTAATTAATTGGATTTAAATTATATACTGTACAAGTGAAAATGTTTTATTAAACACCTAAATTGAGTGCCTATGTAAGAAATATTTAAAAGGTAGCGAAACATTCTTCTTTTGACATTTATTTAAACATGAATGGCTAACTTCAACTTCGATATCTTGAACGATATATTTTTAATTAAATAAGTTATTAGATATCCTAAAATATATATACAGAATAAGTATGTTATTTTAAATTGCATTAATACTATATAAATATATATATATATACATACATATAGTATATATATATATATATATATATATATATATATATATATATATACATACATACATACAAACACACACACATATGTGCACAGAGGCCTAAATGAGACTGAATGTTTAGACATTTTACATAATGAATCCTTCAGTCTCATTTGGGTTATATTATATAAGGATTTCGTTCGATACTCGGATGGAGAATCTTCCAAGTTATGGGGTATTCTCTCATTTAGTAAGGAATGATCATGGAGGTCATAACATCATCTAAAAGCAATCATCATAGAACTCTGACAAGAAAAGCCTTACTAAGCTAACATTGTCAAAGAGACTAAGGCCTTATAAAGGCTGTAGCTCAAAGAATAGTAACAGTAGTGCGTGTGTGTGTGTATATATATAATATATATTAGATCATTAAATATGAAATGTCCTATTTCCTGAAGTACTAAGTTTGACAGACGATGTTTCTGATATTTAACTTGTGAAGATACATCCTTACTTTTTTAAACGTACGTTTTGGTTTGTGATTATCTTTATTGCAATTCTCGTGCAACCATGGATAAGTTAAAATTTCATGTTATTTTAGAATATGAGTTCCATTGTGGAACCAACGCAGCGCAGACTACTCGAAATAACATTCTGAAGATAATGAAATTACTGTCGAAATGCGTATCAGCTTATAAACAAATAAAGTGAACAATAAATCATTATCGGACATTTTTATATGTAATGATGTTGGGATGAATGATTCGTTTTTGTGAAATTTTATAATACATTTTTATATGTATTTGACAATAATATTTTATAATAGTTTGTATTATTTTACTGATGCGCAATTTGGTGATCATACTGTCATCATCAGATCGTTGCATTATAAGATATTACATAATAACATTTTATAATGTATTTTTATATAAATTTTACAATAATTATTTATAATACAGCACTCTGACAACGATAACATGTTTATTGAAATGCAAGATACAAAAATACAAATTAGTATATAAGTAGATTTAAACAATTAGTCTAGATTTTATAAAAAAGGCTCTGGCGACGATGGCCCATTGTTATAAATAACAAAGTGAACAATAAATGATTATTGTACACTTTATAACATATTATGGTGATGAGGATGAAAGTTCATTTGTGTTAAAGTTTCTAAACAATTAAAATGAACAATAATTTATTATTGGACACATCTGAAAAATCTTGCAATGTCGAGGGTAGACGATTCTTTTGTATTAAATCGTTAAGATTGGGGTGATAAGGGTGATTTGTTATAATTATCAAATTAAATAGTTCGGATATTATTTTTACAAACAAAATTGTACAAATGTAATAAAAGAAAACAGAATATGAAAATTGTAATAGTAATAAAAATTGATTGTGACTTTTTATGTATCGTTTACAGTTAACCTAATTTTTCAATATTGTAAATATATATATTATTTTAAAAAACAGCCGATCGTTGTAATTATAATGTAGTTGTTATTTAGTTACGAAATGATGTAGTGGTAGAATTTTGAATATGAACTTCAGTAATAAGTATTACTGAAATGTAAATTTAACTGGAAGTATTTTATAAATTTAATGTCGTATTTTTAAATCGTCGCTTATGATATATAGGTTAGGAAAGTTGAAACGAATACTTACAAAGAAAATTAGGATCAGACAAAATCAATCTATTTGATAGATCTCTGATATAGAAATCATACAATAAAAATAATAATAATATACACAACACAACGAGTCGACCCCCCACTTTGGTAACGTATGTTCCTACCTTCACAGTGATAGGTGAGCGGGACTGATATTAGTCGTTTTCTTGTACACAGGCCAGTCAGTCGAGCTGTCTCGCGTGTAGATGTAGGTTTGTGCTCGATGCCCCAGACTAAAATCGTCTGTGCATCGCATGTGTATTTATAATATCGGACTAGTAATGTTTACATCAGACTCAACGTGAGTGTGGCATATCGGAATATATACATAAAAAAAAAAAACAGACGTACATACACAAATAGGTCAATCCGTGTCTGAAAATATTCGATACCGCGTGTTATTGTGATTGCCCAGAATTTCATTTCAAACGTACGTATGAAAAAAAATAAATCCTACACGAAAATATGGATAGATAGTTTCGCGTATGGACTTGTTTGTAAATACGATTCGATATCTGTCAGAATGACTCCTGTGCACGTCGAACACGCGTCAAGTGAACGTCAAAATTGACAGTGAATGTATTTGTATAGATCGGCCCGACTTGTAAGTCGGTCCGTGTTAAGGAGAAATCTTGTTGTGCAGTTGGTTTGTGGTGGTGCGTTTTAAAGGGCTGTTATCCTTTACACACTAATCTACATGCTCGGGGTTCTTAAACGCCGTTGGAAGCCTAAAAGGTACGTCGTAAAATAAGTATTATTTGTATGTAGAAAATATTTCTTGATATTAATCTGGACCTTGTTGTAAGTGACAAACGGTCAAAGGTCACAAACAAATTATGTATTGGGGATTGTGGATAGTTAATCATTGAAATTATAATTTACATTTATCTCAGATAAATCATTGAAATTATAGGACAGTGGAATCGTTTAAATAACAAATATTGTTGATCAATATTTAAAATGTAAAACAGTTTTTTCTGACACAATAATTTAAAATGTATATTAAATATATAATAATTATATGGATCAATACATTTGTATGTTGATTGTCGTACTTTGAATTGAGATGTTATTTTTTCTTTCAATCCACTTATTATTTCCAGCTTAAAAATGTTTTATATTGTCAAGTTTATTAATAAATATTTTTTGTATTTACTTAAATTCATTCGAATTTAATATAACTTGTAAAGATTATATATATATATATATATATATATATATATATATATATATATATATATATATATATATATATATATATGTACACACACACACGTATGTGTGGGTTTGAATCCCGCTCGAAGATATATTGCAGGCGAAGCGTTTTAGTTTTACTAAAGCAAGACAGTCAGCCTAAGAGAGTAAGCCCTGAATAAAAAAAATTCTCACCAACCCGCCTGGTCAGTGAGATGAGTATGACCAAATACAAGAATGGTAACATTCATTGGGGCTTTTGTCTAGCAGTGGGTTGATACAAGCTGATAAAATATATATATATATATATATATATATATATATATATATATATATATATATATATATATAATTCATGTCAGCTCATTGCAGGGTGAAAATTTCATTGAATGTTTCTATTGACTGATACTTGGTTATATTCCTCATGCTGATCAAATGGATTGAAGAGGATTTTTTATTTCAGTGTTTATTCTTTAGGCAGGTTGCTTTTACTAAATTTAAACAGCTCTCCTTACCCTATATTTCCGACCGAAGATCGAACACACTTGTTCCACATGACCAATGGTGTTAACCATTGTTTTACTGGTCAGTTAACACATTACCGTCCGGAGACATAAAAATATGTTTTTGTTGACTGCTCGTGAAATGCCAGAGAAATAAATAGGGTTTTGTGTACTGGACCATTAAATGCTTGCGACATATAAATATGTGTTGCAAAATATATGCTAAAAATAATATTTCTTATCGGGCTCTTTGGCCACTTGAAAGCGGCTCTTTTACAAATAATGACTATGTGCATTAAATGTGTGCCATGTAATATAATAATAAAAAATACTTTTTATCAATAATCAACATTATTATTGTTAATTATGATAGGTATCTAGTTTTTTTTTATTCAGTGTTTAAAGTCAAAAAACCGATTATTCAAAGTTGGTACATTGGGTACACTTTTTGATTGTTAGTAATAATAACGCAATATTTAAAAAACCAGGGGCCCGTGTCATAAAACTTACAGTTCCTGTATTACATGTTCTTCAAATATCCCATATAAATTTTAAATAAAGAACTTGTAATACAGGAACTGTAAGTTTTATGAAACGGTCCCTGGTACCCCTCTGTCACTTTGTAATGTCACTCTGTAGAGAAGAAACGGCGTAAGGATTTCCACAGGAATCATCTTTTCAAACATTATTATTTTACAAATTTGACATTATAGCGGAGAAAAAAAATCAATCCAGTACATGGAGCGTGTCTAATCCTATCTATCACATAATACTAGTTCCTAGTTTTAATCGACTTCTAAAACAGATATCTTGAAAATTTGGCTCTCAAAAAAAAATATTGTTCTGCTGACATTTGGCTCTTTTGACTAATGAGTTTGCCGATCACTGGACTAGACTAATACTGCGTGCTTTGATAATATTCAAAACAAAAGATAATAGTAAATTTCAACCTTCAACCCTACAATTTCTAAAGATTTCTTTAAATCGCTTTAAAATATGCCGGCTACACGCATCAATTTTCGCGCAAACAGCCCGGATTGTAATGTGTTAATATATGTATATATATATATATATATCAAGGTTCTTAATCAATAATTTCCTTTGTCCATCGGTAGTTTCCTTTTTTTTCTATATGTATATATACAGGTGTACCAAAAATATATACACATGTATTTTTAATAAATCAAAAGATGTACTTTTTTTTGGAACACCCTATATGTATATATGTATTGCTATCATAAAAACCTATATCAGTTGACGGTTGGGCAAAAACCGTATCGAATATTATTACTGCCACTTTTTAAAGGTTTCCTAAAAATTCTTCCATTGTATCCTGTCCGTGGCTAATTTCAACCAACTCCCATCTCCACTATTCTTCACAATTTCACTCCTACATCTTTAATATGAGCTTATCTTTAATCTCGTTTTGTTTTTCATAATGATTTTCGTCTATTGATTGTGTTTTCTTTTTGCCATTTGCCTTTCTCATGCCCATTCTATCGATTTTATTTGTTCTGTTATACTAGTTACTCTCGTCTATTCTCATATCCATTTATAGGTTTTCCGATCACGTTTAGAAATGCCTATGTATATAAAGGTCATCCAAATGTGACGCTTAGATTTGTGTTTTATTAAAAAGAAACGTGTGTATAGTTTCTTTTTAATAAAACGCAAATCTAGGCATCACATTTGGATGACACATATGTGTGTATGTACACACACACACGCACACATTATTAATATGTACGTACGACGTTTGGTTTTGTACGTATTTTACGGCTTTGCGACTTCATAGCACGTTCCGTATTATATTCAAGAGTGTGTTCGTCGTATTCGTCGTAGTCGTATCTATTTATATAACTATCAGTTTTGGTACATATTTTTCGGAGCAGATTTCTATATATAGCGAAATAGAAATCTCGTCGTCCGTTCGCGGCGATTGCAACGTTTTTAATGTGTTAACAACAGTTCGAGTCGAAATCGTCGCGTTTACGAAATCCACGTTAGTTTATTAGTCGTTTTGTTTTATCGCCGAATGAACAAATCTGTCTCGTGCACTTTTTTCAATACCAGAAATTATGTAAATTGGTCCTTTTTTAATTAACTTCAGCAATCAATAGGTGTTTTATCCAATCCGTCCGATGTTGTGGGGTATAATTTTTATCTACAAGAAAGGATATAAATTGATTCTAGTAGCAAATTTTACGCGCTTTCGAATGGAATGAACCAAAATCATTTATCTTTAACTGTTTACTCGTAATAATATAAAAAAGGTCCCTGTAAAATTTCCATACATGTTAAAACGTGAGGCGATTTTTAAAAATTCGCTGTGGCTGTACGAGTAGCTTTTAGTTGACAAAACAAGTATTTCTGATAGTAAATTTTATGATTTTTTGAATGGTATAAGTGAATTTGAAATCGAACTAGTCGTTCCAAAGATATTCGAGAATAATGGACGATATGTATTTTAAAGCACTTGAACCGAGGTAAATTAAATGTTATTTTCTGGAGTTTTAGATTCCAGAAACAGTTTCTAACGCTCATACGTGTGCCTACGGAATGTCAGTAACACGATTTTGACAAAAAATCGCGAAAATTTTTTTTGAAAATTTTTGCCAAAAATTGAAGGTATACCCCTTGACGTTTTTTTTGGCCGAAAAAAAAATTTCGAAATTCGACCGATTTAACCATGCAATACGATCATTAGGGCCTATAGTAATTGCAGACTAACATCGGTTTCGGACAAATGTCTTTGATGCCCTGACAGTGGTGCTTCATGTATAATCGCTAAAGACGAAATGCTACTATCGAAAATAAATGTTTTTTACGGCAATATCAACAGTTAAAAAAAATTCGAAAAAAATATATTTTATACAAAATTTATTTCTCTTTCTAACGCCGTATAAAAAATTAAAATCTAACTAGTTTTTCTAAAGATATTTGTGAGAAATCGCCGAAGTGTATTTTATAGGACTTAAATCAAGATAGATAAAATATAATTTACAGGAGTATTAAGTGTTGCTGTCAGTTTTTAATGCTCAAACATGTGTCCACGGAATGTCAGAAACATGATTTTGATAAAAAATCGCGAAAAAAAATTTTGAAGATTTTTGCCAAAAATTTAAGGTATACCCCTTGACGTTTTTTTTGACCGAAAAAAAAATTCGGAATTTGACCGATTTGACCGTGCAGTACGATCACTAGGGCTTATAGTAATTATAAACCAACATCGGTTTTGGACTGGTGTCTTTGGTGCCCTAACAGTGGAGCTTTATGTGTAATCGTTAAACGTGAGATATTAGTATTGAAAGTAGATATTTTTTATGACAATGTAAATCGTTTGAAAAAATTAAAAAAATACATATTTCGTAGAGAATTTATTTCTCTTTCAAAGGACGTACAAAAAATCTAATTATCCTTTCGAAAAATATTTGTGAAAAAATTAACGACGTGCATTCTAAAGCATTTATACAGCGGTAGATGAAACGTCAAAAACAGTTGCATACACCTCTCCAATCTCTAGACCTAAACCCTATAGAACATATGTGGCATTTTCTCGAACGTAAATTCGCCAACATGGCATAATTGTAAAGGGAATGTTGAAGAAAGTTTTAGAAAAAGAGTGGAATAAGATTAGTGCTAAAGAAACCACAAAAAGTGCCCATTCCATGCAAAAACGATTATAAGAGGTTCTTAAAAAAGAGGCAATCCAACCAATTACTAATTTACTTGAAAAGTTTATTTTACTTTATATCATTTTCGATTTTCATTTTTTGTACGCAGACATTTTCTGCTCAATTTGTATGAACTCTTGTGTTTTTTATTTTTTAGTTTATTGGTTATAAATTTAAAATGTTTTGAATTGTCATGTATAAATAATTAATAGTTTATAGAATTATTAAAAAATATGTTTGTTTTTAAGTTTACATTAATAAGCTTGTTTTATTGAGAAATATATCCGTATTGATAAGTGTATGCAGACATTTTCGAGCATGTGTATATAATATTCTATTTGTTTCGAATAAAAAATAATGTCTGATATCTGATTGAGGTTTATTCGAAAAAGAAACAAAATCAACATGCATTTACTACTAATTAGTCGCGAATGTACAGACGCAAACAGATCGACTTATAAACCGATTAAAAACATAAAACAATACCATTTACTAACCGATCTCCTGCTATTAAACCATCAAAACGCGTCTACCATAACCGATAATATTTATTAGAGCTGCACGTCGATGCTCGTAAAAACGTCGTAACGAAACCGAGCACGGCATTAATAATTGAAAAAACCAACACCGAATGTCAGTTTCAACAGCGTTTCGTCATCGACCGACGCGAGCTAATTGTTGCGTACGCGTTGTGTTATTTTGTAATTTTTAGTGCATCGCTAATAGTTATTTATTGCATGCGATAAATAAAGATGTGTTCGACACGGTCGGGTAGCGTATCCTCATGAGAATGTCTAATTGTACTTTCATGCATGCGTTGTTTTAAACATTTTTCGTAATAGAATGGAATTATATTGTTGTTGTACGAGATGATTATGGCCGAGCGGTCGTAAGAAAATCGGCCAAGAACGAACTGGACGATTTGTATTTCGCACGATCGGCCAGACGGTAATTTATGGGATTGGAGATCTCGATGACCACGTCTTTATTTAAATTATCACGGATTTGTATTCTGTAAGAGTGATTTTTTTCGAAATTACGTACGAAGCTAAATCTTGCTGTTTGCTTAGAAGTTACATCTAAGTGGATTATTACAGTTGAATGATGAAAAAAAAATCATTTTCAATTCGTTTGACAATTATAAAGAATTTAAAAAAGTATTCAATAATCACTTCTTGTGATTATTGAATACATATGTTGATCACATGGTTCCCTATACACAAGTTCCTCTTTAACATCTAGGTGTCACATTTGGATGACTCTAGATACACCTAAGACTGTTTTTATGCGATAGATACGTTGCGCAGAATTCCTCATTTTCAAAAACTGCATAAAACCAAAGCTACAAAATGAAATTACGCTAAAATTCGCATAAAAAATCAGGAAATAAAGAATGTTTAAAAAAATTAAATATCTGCAAAAACTTTATACAAAACAAAGCTTTTTTACTTTATTTTTTAATTAACTATTGACATTTTTAATTAACTATAGACATGTTGAAATTTGTTCTTATTTTGTGTTGTAAAACGTTGAAAATCAAAAGATTCGACCTGTGCTTTTAATTGAAGAAATTTGCAAATATCTAATTAGTCAGTTAGTTTTGTCGGTTCGTTTTTGATTTTGATTAGTAGTCAGTTAAATTAGGGAACACGTGGTGAATATTTTATATAGTGTAGGATAGTTTATAATCTTCTGTGTGTTTGTTTGATGTTCAGGATGAAATATGGTGGACAGACGGCGTGGAATAAAGGTACGAATTTATTTATTGTTGTTATATATATATATATATATATATATATATATATATATATATATATATATATTTATTACAGCTTCTATTAATCCGCTGTGGATGGTCTTTTTTAAATCGATGGTTTGTGTGTGTTTTATTATACATTTGATTGCGATTTTATATAACTTCTAGTTTGCAGTGTTGGTTCTACTTTTCATTGTCAATTAGACAATTTTGTTCCACTATTAGACTATAAATCATTATTTAGAATCTTAAATGTGTAATAAGATGAAAGTGTTAATTTTTTCGCGACATTTTGTATGATATAGGTCGTTTTTTAATCGATTTTTTAAAAATTTGATATTAGCTTATTTTTTCCATTGAAATAAAATAATTCTGATTAAATTCTCGATTTTTATTCTTATTTATAATCCCTCCGAGTATTATTGTATGTATATTCTTTTATTACTCATGGCTGGGTCTCTATTGCTCTATTTTTATATAATTGGGTTTACTTTTTTTTATCACGGAGGTACATTTTCAAGTTATGGATTTTTTTACTTTTTTTTTAACAAACACGAGCTGAGTTTCATGTGTGAAATATCGAGTCATTTCTCTCTTGTCTTCATCGTCATCAACATCTTTCAGGTCAAAGTTAGATGAAGGTCTCTCTCAAATTTTTCACTTTGATCGATCTAGTGCCATTCTTTTCAATTCCATTCTTATTTTTTATGTCTTTTATTCTGTCTATCCACGAGACTCTTAATAGGAATTTTTATATAAAGGCTCATCCAAATGTGACGCCTAGATTTGTGTTTTATTAAAAAAAAACCGTGTGTAGGGAAAAGTGTATAGTTTTTGTTTGTTTTTAATAAAACACAAATCTAGGCGTCACATTTGGATAACTATATATGTATATGGTATATCTCCCTGGACAGATTTTTCATACGATAAACGCTGTACGAACTTTCAAAACACACATTACTTAATGTTTTTACAACAGAATTGTTGCAAGTCTGATGCGTGGGTGCTACAACCGGTTAAGCATGTTACATAAGAGAGTCACATCTGACACTTTTTAATTCATTTCAATGGCCATTCGTCTACGATTCGCGTAATTAGGGTCTATTCTGTGTACGTACGTTTTTTTTTTCGTTGCACGCACGCACACGAACAAGAGATGATCGAACCAGTCGGTCGACGTGCGCGTGTTCGAAACGAACGCGCTACCGTCCACAAAAAATGTCGACGGCAGTCGGACTGGTTATTGTAATTGCACGTTAATACGCGCGTGTGGATCGGTCACACTTTTCGTTTTTGTAACTGGCGTCGTTTTATTCGTACTTGTGTTTTTTTCTTGTACAGAAATAATTGTTCAACCGCACTCGGTTTAATTCAGTTGTAATTAACTTTAAGTGAATAATCTTTACATTTGATCTAATTGCTACTCTTAATGGATATAATTATATCGAATAGTACCTGTTCTAAAAGATAAACATTTAAAAAAAAATTAAAATCATTCCAACACATAAAGTGAGTTAAAGTGAAACTCATACAGTATTATGTTCAATAAATTTTTGTATATAAATTTTTGAATAAAAAAAACCTTTTTATATTTGACTTAAATTGGTTATTAAGGATATTTTTATCATATAAAAATAAATAAATCATAAAATAATACTTAAAGACCTAAAAAAAAGTACGAATTCCGAAAAAGCGTTCAAAAACACATCAAAATGAAACTCATACAACTCACAAATTATTTATTAAATTAAAATTTACAATGGACTGAATTATTTTAGTACTTAGTAGAGTAGTCTTTATTAATTTTTATAGCTTTTAAACGATTCGGGATGGATTTAACTAATTTTTTACAATAAGCTAGATCAATTTTTTTCATTCTTCTAATAATGCTTTTTTAAATCATTTTTATTACTAATAGTGTGTGTTCTAATGACAACTTCTAAGTGATTCCATAGATTTTCGATCACATTTATATCAATTGATTATGGTGGTGTTTCCAGTACTTTGAGGCAGTTATATAACAACCAACTACGTGTTTGATAAGATTTGTACTTGGGGTCGTTGTCCTGATAAAAATTAAATGTTTGTAAAATCCCACGTTTTTGAGCTTTGGCTTTCAAATTTTTTCTTAATAGATCAATATAAAATTTTTTATTTATAATACCATCTATAAAATTAAATTTCCAACCCCTCTCGCAGACATACACCCCCATACCATAACATGACCGCTTCCATGTTTGACTGTAGGACGTAAGTGTTTTAAAGACATTTCTGTATTTGGTTTCTGTCATACATTAATTCTCCCATTGGATTGAAATTGATTTGATTTTATTTAATGTTTGAGATTATGATTCGCTTTAATAGAAATGAATTCAAACACAATACCATATTTAAATGTGTGTAGACATTTTTTCCAAAAAAAAATCTCGATTAAAATTTCCACAATTTACAATAATATCGACATTCGTAATTAATTGAATCCGACCGAGTGTTAATTACATATTGCGTCATGTTCGTATGTATTACGGTTATCAGTATACAAACATTCAACACAAACAGTCGTCTAAAAACAGACTGTTTATAATCAAAATTCATTCGAATCTGTTACGATATCAACGTGTTGTCATACGTACAGATATTTATCTTTGGACGTGTTGTTTTTGTATCATCGGATTTTGACAGTTTTTCGTATAAGGTCAAGAATACAAATGAGAAAAAATTAGGTTTTTTTTCGTTGATTTATTTTTCAGTTGATTGAAATGACTTAAAATCGAATTTAAATGCTCGTTCGGACGATTTGTGAATCGCTTATAGTCGGTTGACATAGACGGATATACGATTTGGTATTAGTAAGAACGGTATGGGTATACGTGGCCAACTATCTGATGATTTTACTATAAACAGTAGATAGTATATCGCTTTCACTTTTTACATCAGTAAACAATTATAAGTTTTTCTCTTTTTGTTTATCAATAAAGAAATCGCATGTAATAATTGTTTTAAATTAATTTTTCGTTCTTCAATGGGGGTTAAGTGCTAAATCGTATCAGTAATTATTTGTCACAATTTGGTTTGGATTTGTGACAAACTTAATATCACATAAATGAACTATTATCTCAAAACCACAAGATATTGAAAACATATTCGATTATTTTGTATTGTCTTGGAAAATACAGTGTTTTAATGATAACGGTATTGTCTATGAAATACATATCAGCTTATAGACAAAGAAAGTGAAAATTAGATTATTATTGAACATTTTTTTTCTATATCTTGTGTGGTGTTAGGGCGACAGTTCAGTCGTGTGAAAGTAATTATTTGTTTTAATTATATAATTTTTTTAAAAGCACGTATTTCATAATATAATACTCTGGCAATAATTTGAAAACAAAATGAATAATAAAATAATGGATATTTTTGTAGCGTTAGGGGTGGGCTCGGTGGGTGAAAAAGATTAAACATTAAAACATTTTTTTAATGTTTTTTTCATTCGTTTCGAATCATCGCTATAATGTTTTGTTTTTTTTTAAAACCCTTCCCTTCACTCGTCAAATTGTGCACGAAAGCCCACGATTATATTTCACGAGTCCGGTCGGCCGGCCGGCCAGCCAAGTAACTGTTTGATTAATATGGTAAAATGTCAGACTGAATATTACATATTTATGTTGTTGGTCGGACAACAAACATCCGATTTATTTATAGCACGGTGGTACACCTAGCTACAATAGATAAAACTGTATCGCGGTGTATATGTGTGTGTGTGTATTTACAAGCGACAAAAGGTCAGACAGTATCTTCCGATACGTGTTACGAATCGTTTTCGGCGTTGTTGAGATGCTCAAGTCGAACCCAAAACGTGAATACAGTGGGTCACAAAAGTATCCGGCCATCCGTACTAATGGGTACATTTTTTGCTTGAAAAAATTAATTGTAACAGTAAAAAAAATATTTTTATTATCGTTTGTTAGTGTACATACTTCAACATATCCAAATGTGACGCATAGATTTGTGTTTTATTGAAAAAACGTGTATAGTTTTTTTTTTTTTTTTTAATGAAACACATCTAGGCGTCACATTTGGATGATCTTATATTTTCAAATTTGAAACAAATAAAAATTTTAGAAAAAAATATTCAACATATTGAGTTGGCGAATAAGTAATTGAGTTTTTTTTGTAAGTAAATGAAAATTGATTTTTTCTTGCAATGAAATAATTTTATTCAGTAATGTATTGATTATTTTATTCCATCACATTTTGATAAAACTTTTCATCTCTCTAGATGAAAAACTAATCCGAGTACGATTTGATAACCTGATTTGAAATGACACTTTTTACTATTTATAGAGAGTTTGGCTAAGAATGGAATAAATGATAGTCCAAGGTCAAGTGAGTATGGTGGGTGTGGCTTCACATCTCCACTAAGCTTTAATAATTTTTGGCAAGTGACCAAAGATATATGATGTGGTCTCATATTGCCATGGTGGAATATAACATACGATTCATCAATTCTGGACGTTTCGGTTGCAATGCGTCATTCGGTTTGGTAAACTATCGATAGTACACATGTGAATTGATAGTTTAATTCAAAAAATATATAACTTCTTAGTAATCCCATCAAACTGATACCAAATCTTCTTTTGATGAGCTTTGAGCTGGTTCATCAGGTGTAACCACGATTTTTTCTCTGAACGTTGTGTAAACAACCCATTTTTCATTACCTCTTATCAGTCGTTTCAAAAATAGATTATTTTCGTTACGTTTCATGAGCGAATCGTAGATATTTAGAAATAATAAAACCGTTTTTAAATATTTTCTTCTCTCCCATAAAGCTAATTTATTACTTAAAATATATAGGGTTTTTTCACTAAGAATGTCAGAACTTTGATAGCTGATGGCAGCCATGTTTGATTTTTTAAGCTCATTTTGACATTTCAACTCAGTATAGTTTGGCAAATTATCATGGAATGTTTAATATTTCAACAACGCTTAGATATTGTAAAACCTTCAATAGATTTATTGAAATAAAAGTTTAATAAGTCTATTATTTCACGAAATGGACCCATCATTTGGATACCAAAATCATGTGATATAACTCCGTTGGATTATTTTATGTGGGGTTATGTAAAATAATTAGTTTATGTTGATAAATCACAAAGAACAGAAGTATTAAAAATAAGCATCGAACGTGTAATTCATGAAATTGGACCACAATTATATGTAAGAGTGACTAAGAATTGGATTAAATAAATGCACTATGCCAAGTGAAGTCATGGTGATCATATGAGTGAAATTTTATTCCATCATTAATTCCATAGAATATGCTTAAAAAGAAAAAAATAATTAACTAATTAATTAAATACTTTCTGTTTTATTTCCATTTAAACTTCCGAAGGGCTTCTTGGAAAACTCTATACTTAATATGACAGATGGTCGAATACTGTTGTGGTCCACTGTAATTTCAAAACAGTGTTCACGGCTTGTATTACGATTCGGAATTGTTCAGACGGCGGGGTAGTTTTCCGTGCATTGAAATAAAATTAAATGAAAAAATCAATTCCAATTGCGTAGATTATTGTATTCTTAATTTTGTCTTATCTTAATTCCTGAAACGAAAATAGAAAAAAACAATGTTCTGGATTGTCCAAACGATTGAAATATTCGATCACGATACAAATTAAAAAAAAACCACACACACATAGAAGAAGATTCGTCACTGTAAATTCCCATGACCCGTAATCGCGCACACTCAAGGTCGTCCGTCCGCGATCCTCCGGGATGTGTACGCACGCACTCCATTCATCGGAAAATCGATAATAACAAGCCGTGTGGACTTTTCCAGTCGGTTTCCACTGACGCGTAAACAGATGCGTTTAATTTTCCCTCGTCCCGTTTTACAATTCCAGCGCGGCAGGAAGACAGTCTCGACTTTTTCTCCGTTCGTCGTTACATCCCCTTTCCTGTACTCGCGTAAACCTCTTACGCGACTAATATTTCATGCAGAGATACGAATTGTTTTAATACAGCGGGAGATAATGTTCGAACGTCTTTGTACGAGGATGTACAGGAAACAAAGCTTTTTTTGTAACGTGGGGGTGTGAACTTTTCTTTTATTAAATTGTTTACGAAACTGTGAAAAGGGTATAAAAAGTTTCATTGATTTTTTTTATTCGAACATTTTTATTGCAGGAGGATTGAAAATTTCAAACAATGCGAATTAGTGACATGATGAGAACGAATTTGTATTTGAAATTAGTTGTTATTTTTATTTTATTTTTTTTATTTTTGTTAAAAATGTTGAAATTTAACTTGGTAAACAGTTTCACTGTAACACAAATGAATTATCACCCCCAACACCTCAATTTGTTATTAACTGTTCAATAATCACTTATTGTTTATTTTCTTTCTTTATAACAATAATTGGCTGATGTGCATTTCGATGGCAATAGCACATCGTCACAGAACTGCATTGCATATGGTTATCCAAATGTGACGTCTAGATTTGTTTTTATAAAAAGAAATAAAAGAAACTATACACATATTTCCCTACATACCATCCTATACACATGTTTCTTTTTAATAAAACACAAATATAGACGTCACATTTAGATGACCATATATATATACACATAAATATATATTATACATATATCACTTGTGGTAGTGTTAACAGTATTAGTAATGCTGATAATGTTAATAATTATGTGTTGATTGTATTGGTAGTATCGGTAATGTTGGTAATAATGTCAATATTGGTAAAATTGATAGTGTAGGTAGTATTTCCAATTTGAATAGCATAAATGAAAATTAATTATCTCTAATAGTTTATTTGCAATATTACAAAAATAGAGTAATTACACAATCATACTTGTTATAATCGACCAATTTGAAAAATTCTTCAAGACTGTAATTTTTTTCTATAAGAAACGATATAAACTGATTTTAGTCGAAAATTTTATGCTCTTTCGAATGGAATAAACCAAAATTACATATCTCTAACTGTTTACTCGTAATAATATGAAAAGAGAGCACCTGTAAAATCTCCATACATGTTAAAACATAAGTCGATTTTTAAAAATTCACTGTGGCTGTACGAGTAGCTCCTAATTAACGAAAAAAGTACCTCTGATAGTAAATTTTATGATTTTTCGAATGGTATAAGTGAATTTGAAATCGAACCAGCCATTCCAAAGATATTCAAGAATAATTGACAATTTGTATTTTAAAGCACTTGAACCGAGGTAAATTAAATGTCATTTTCTGGAGTTTTAGACGCCGGCACCAGTTTCTAACGCTCAAACGTGTGCCCAGGGAATGTCAGCAATATGATTTTGACAAAAAATCGCGAAAAAAAATTTTAAAGATTTTTGCCAAAAATTGAAGGTATACCCCTTGATGTTTTTTTTGACCAAAAAAAATATTTCGGAATTCGTCCGATTTGACCATGCAATATGATCACTAGGGTCAATAGTAATTGCAAACTAACATTGGTTTCGGACAAATGTGTTTAATGTCCTAACAGTGGAGCTTCATGTATAGTCACTAAAGACGAAATGCTACTATCGAATATTAATGTTTTTTACGGCAATATCAATAGCTAAAAAAAATTGAAAAAAATATATTTTATATAAAATTTATTTCTCTTTCTAACGCTGTATAAAAATTTAAAATCTAACTAGTTTTTCTAAAGATATTGGTGAAAAATATAACGAAATAATGTCAACTTTCGGTAGTTTTATCTCGTGTATAGCGACTACACATGAAGCTCCACTATTAGGGCATTAAAGACATTTGCCCGAAACTGATGTTAGTTTGCAATTACTATAGGCCCTAGTGATCGTACTGCATGGTCAAATCGGCCGAATTCCGGAATTTTTTTTTCAGCCAAAAAAAACGTCAAGGGGTATACCTTCAATTTTTGGCAAAAATCTTCAAAATTTTTTATCGCGATTTTTTGTCAAAATCGTGTTACTAACATTCCATGGGCACACGTTTAAGCGTTAATAACTGTTGCCAGCGCCTAAAACTCCAGAAAATGACATTTAATTTACTTCGGTTCAAGTGCTTTAAAATATAAATCGTCAATTATTCCCGAATATCTTTGGAATGGCTAGTTCGATTTCAAATTCACTTATACCATTCAAAAAATCATAAAATTTACTATCAGAGTTACTTTTTTTCGTTAATTAGGAGCTACTCTTACAGCCACAGTGAATTTTTAAATATCGACTTACGTTTTAACATGTAAAATAAATTTAATCGATACATTATATTTATTTTTTTAATATAAACAAACATCAGTGTCTCAAAAATAAAAACTGGACTAAACGAATGCACCTATATTAAGCGAAATCGTGGTGACTATATGAGTGAAATTGTGTTCTATCAATAATGCCAAAGAATATGCTTAAAAATAAAAAATAAATAAATTATTAATCAATTAAATATTTTTGTTTTATTTTCATTTAAACTTCTGAAGCGCTTTATTGGATACCCCTATATAATCAGTAACAGCAAAAAGGTTTTGATGATGATGGTATCACCATCGAAATGCGCATTAGCCGAATATTGTCATAAACAAAAAATTTAACAAGTGATTCTCGAACACTTTATAACCTATTGTGGTGTTGGGAGTAAAAATTCATTTGTGTTAAAGTGAATTCTCCACAGTACCAAAACAAACAAAAACAGCTTCATATTTATTGAAATGATTTTTTTTTGTATTGACTAGATAAATATACAGTGCCTTACACAAGTTAGATGAAATAAAAAAATTGACATAAAAAAATAAAAATTGTGCGAAAAAATAAAAGTATCTCCATATGAAACTTTGTTTATTAAACTTCAATACAAAAATCCTTCAGTCTCATTTGAGTCACCTTATCTCTCTCTCTCTCTCTCTCTCTCTCTCTCTCTCTCTATAAATATATATATATATATATAAGAGAGAAAGAGAAGCAAAGAAAAAGATAACTAGATCCGAAAAAAGGAAATGTATTGAAGTGAAGAACCTATTCGAGATTATTAAAAGAGCTCATATTTTATTGAAAGAGCGTACAATGAGAAATAAAGCCCATCATCGCGGACGAAGGAGTATGTACGTCGCCGTCACTCTCATAAATTCTATATTCGGTTCATCCACTACCATCCGTTGATATATCACGAAAATATATAACACACACACACACATATTCGTCATTGCACGTTCGTGGAACAGCTGTACAGAGTCCTGAGTCGATCAATACTACCAACTGTAGCGAGTTGCCAACCTACATCAACTGCTACCCACAGCCGTTGCACTGAAATATATTAACGCCGTTTCGACGTATCGCTCGGGGGGCGTACGACGCGGCGGCACACTTCCATTTATCCCGACAATGGTTTCGGATGGTCGACGACGTTGCAATAAGAAGAACGGTTTGAAAGGAACCAATTTCCGATTCGATTTATTTCGACGAACGCGCGACGACGACAGTTTTGTCATGCGGTTTAGTTTGTGTTCGAAATACACACTCGCACACATACACACGCAAATAAATTTCCTTCTGTTGACAAATAAACGGATCATAGCTGAATTTTTAATGTCAAATTACAAATTAAGAGAGCCGTTTTGCTGTTCAATTTTTTTAATATAATTCAACAGCAAAAAGACTTTTGAAAAATTGGGCCATCCAAATGTGACGCCTAGATTTGTATTTTATTAAGAAGAAACGTGCATAGTTTCTTTTGTTTTTAATAAAACGCAAATCTAGGCGTCACATTTGGATGGCCTCAAATAAAGAATGTTATTGAAAAACTAGAGTATTAAAAATTATCAGAATTTTTTAATAACATTGTGTTAGAAAATAAGTATTTTTTTGCAATATTTATTTGACACGCAATTTTTTTATATAAAAATGCCAAAAAAATCGAATAACAAACAAACCAAATCAACATTTATTTATATTATAATTGCCTGTTATTAAAATAGAAACGGTTATAGACATTTATTAATATCGTAGTCACCTGTGCTTTGTTATTAAAATGGAGACGTTTGTGTACAAAAAGATTCTTCTTTTTTAAAAAAAAAAAAACATAAAAATATTGTAATGTTTAAGAAATATTTTCAGTAAAATCGACTCGGTAATCTTGAGTATATTTCTATATATATTATTATTATTTTTAGAAAAGTAACAACGTAATTATGAACGTGAATTGAAAACGTCAAATTTCGATTTTCGTTTCATGGCGTCATAAGTGATTCAATATTGTTTCAATTTGTTTTCGTAAAATAGCAAGCCTTGAAGTAAATCTTGTTTAATTTTACTTATTCTCTATCTTTTTCTTTTCGTGAATTCGCAATATACATACACACACACAAATATATATATATATATATATATATATATATATATATATATATATTTGTGTGTGAAATTTTCCGTCCCGGTCGTAACTGGTGCTGTCGACGACATGACAGCACACCTAAATTACTGTTCGTATTTAATTTTCGTGCGACGTTCGCGTCGCCATCGTCCCACAACAATCGATGACCGTCCGTCGCCAATACATACATACATATAAATATTAATGGTACGTATAGAATTTGGACGGCATTCAACAACGCGCATCGCAATTTCGTTCATACAATAGGACACGTGCTGTGCAAATTTGCAGTAGCACATAAATACGGGGTCGGTCCGACACCGAGCCGTGGAAAATCCCCGAACGCGCTGATCAATAAACACGACGGGCGACGTTACGTCGTCTAAATTGTACGATTGTTGTGTGGGTGGCGGCGATAGTTGACGAAATGACGTTCTGTCGTTGTTGCTCGATATGTTTCTTTTCAATGCTTCTGTTGTTTATCAGCATAAACCAGTGATTTCACGTAACCCCACAGAAAATAATTCAATGGAGTTAGATCACATGATCTTGGTGACCGATTGATTGATGCATTTCGTGAAATAATGGACTCGTTAAACTTTTGTTTCAATAGTTTATTGAAGATTTTACAATTTCTAAGCGTCGTTCCATGATAATTTACCAAACTACAATGAGTTGAAATATCAAAATGAGTTTTAAAAAAATCAAACATGGCTGCCATCAGCTGTCAAAGTTCTGACATTGTTAATGGAAAACCCTGTATTATGAGTAAGATTCAAAGTTATGACGAAATATACAATTTGTGAAAAAACATTTGCTAAAAAGAATAATGGCCGAAAAAAAACGTAATTAAAACCAAAAATACGACAAAGTTATGAAATATACAATAAATTTTGCTAAAAACATTCGAAAAACAAAATCCGGCATGGTTGATTAGTTATTCGACATCCGGCATGGGATGTTTTTGTACCTCAGCTTTACATTAAATATGAGGATTTAAAATATAATTAATAAAATCATGGAGTATAAAGTAAAAATACTCCACGACGAATTACCTGGATTAAAAAATATAAAAAATTATAAAATCAGTGGAACAAATATGCATAGGAACAATAATATCCATCTTGAAAAATCTGTTACTATAAAGAGTCTTTCTGAATGTTTACAAAAAATATTTATGTAATATAAACTCCTTTTTCTCTTTGAAAATGTATGTGAAAAAATACTTGTAGAATGTATATATTTTCAAACGCCACGCCTAAACACAAACACCTCTAACTTCTCTCAGTTGTACCACATCGTTGTTAAATATATTATATTACAACCAGGGTAGTGTTATCCCTCGACGATGGTCGGCGAACTCGTACGCCTCGCTACATACACACACACTATCGTGCATTTCTACCGTTTTCTGTAAATATTCATGGCCACGTCACATGGGGTGGGAATGTTTCATTAACTATTCCGTTTGGTGTTTGTCAGACGTACACCCCACGTTCCTAGTCACGTCGACGTGCACTCGTGCCTTACGGTACATGTACACCCCGACAGCCACTTATATTCGGGATGAAATGTTAAACTTTCTATCGTAACGTACGACGACGACGACATGTACTTGGAAAATTATTAATTATTGTTAAAACTTAAACACTCGTTCGAACATGGAATTTTAAATGTGTATTAAATACACATACTGACAGTTAAGGGTGGGATTGATACAATGTACATTCATTAACTAGAAGATATTGATACAATGTACATTTATTAGCTCCCAATATCAAATTTATATACAAATTAATTAACAATAATGTGAATTGTTTAATATTTTTAATTGTATTTTTTTTCAATAAGGTAGAATTATATTTAGAGTGAAGCGAACTACATTAAAGAAATTTACATTGAGCGCAGAATTAATAACGTTTTCTTGTAAAGATGGAGTTGATAAATATTCATTCATTTTCCCAAGGAACGGTTTTTGAGTACTGATAAATTAATAACGACCGCTTGAATTATTTAAGATATTTATTAAATTATTATTTCAAATGATATTGGTTATATATGCTTATAGCAAGGGTGGAATTAATAAAATATTCTTATTTGACAAATATTCGTTTGTAATTATTGCTTATATATGATCATCCAAATGCGACGCCTGGATTTCTATTTTATTAAAAAGAAACTATACACACGTTTCTTTTTAATAAAATACAAATCTAGGCGTCATATTTGGATAACCATATATATATATATATATATATATATATATATATATATATATATATATATATACATATATATGGTTATTTTTTTTCTAAAACGTCATTATTTTTTTGTTAAGCTATGCGAAATAAATATGTGTTTCTACAACTTTACTAGCTTTTATATCCAATATTTTTTCTATTGTACTGACAGACTCAATTTACGCGATTTTCATTCGCGTAAAACGAATCCACGTGGAACGGATACTCCGTGTAAATTGAGGAACGGGTGTATATATATATATATATGAGGGTCGTTTAATAAATATGGTAAAAAAGTAAGAAAAACTAAGGGGGGAAGCACTTTATGTTTACAGACCAGATGACGAAAAGAAAGATACAACCCCCAGTTGTAGATGGATTGAATAAGGACACAAAACACAAATTAGTATATGTATATATAAAAAAGTTAGTCTAGATTTTAACAGAAAGGCTCTGACGATGATGGCGTCGCCATCGAAATGGATCAGTCGATATAATTATAGATTATATAATTATAAATAATAAGTGAACAATAAGTGATTATTGAACACTTTAAATTATTGGGGTGTTGGGGTGAAAATTTATTTGTGTAAAGTGAATCAGCCACAGTTCCAAAACAACCAAGAAAAACTAAATTAAAAAAAGTAATTAAATTAAACAAATAAATTTGCCATACTTATCAAACGACCCTCGTATTTATATTTATCATATAACAGACCCCAATACTTTACTGGTAAACTAGTTCGACTGTTAAAACGAAATTTCAATGCATTTTCCTACGGTGCAAATACAAAGTTACCATTCTATACAAATGACATACACTAAACAAGTAATAAATAACATAATTAATTCTCTATCAAATCGATTATATTTCGAATAAAACCGTACATCCATTACCGTTGTTAATTTCTATATCGTATTTGTGTCATCCCTCGTCCAAGAGACTCCGCTCTTCAAATAAAACATTGTTCAGCGCGCGAACAAAAAGAAACGCATTAATTTTTATGACCGATCGACGACATGTGTACGGTTATGAGGTGCTAGGTAAAAAATAAATACAGTCCGATACCGTGAATGAAACCGGGCCGTATTTATAAAACTTGTACGCGTGCCGCCGATCGGCGTTCGTCCGCTCGACGTGCTCAACATCTCGAGAATGGAATATTTATAGCGGTCGACATTGAGAGCAAAACGTCGAGATCCATAAAACATTACGGCGTGTGTCGTCGTCGTCGTGCTCTTCAATGAAACGACGAGACGATGTTATGTTGCTAATGTGAACCGTGATGATGTGTTTTTTTTTCTTTTTCCACCGATCATTTCAATCGACGTGAAGTGCATTATTCGTACAAGAAATGAGTAACATAGTACGAGTCTTCTTCGTGTTGTACTGTTACAAGAAACGATTCTCTACGTGGATTGGTATTGTCTAGGTAGAGAAAAGGTTACGTGCGAATTGTATTTACATTTCGTACAATACATTGTGAAAATATAAATGTTAATTAACAAGGTGATAAATTGTATTTATATCTTGTTTCTGTATAGATGAAAAAAAACTGATCTAAATTAGAGACGAGAAATTTAAAAAGAATTGTTACATGAAATTAGATCATAGATTACAATCAGATTAGGGCAAAAATTATCTAACGATTAACAACTAAGATTTTACTCTTGTAAAATTAATTTATTAGTCGTTAGTCGTTTCAAGCGACTGGTAAAACGATTGACTTGAAATTAGTCGTTTTTAAATCAATCGGTGATTAACAACTAAACAATGAATTATTAGTCGTGATTGGTTTTTAGTGATCGATCGTTTTAAGCGATTAATAAATCAATTAATTTGAATATTCAAAATTGTTCAATATCAGTTAAATACAACATTAATTGAAATTACTATTAATTAAATCGTTATGAAAAATTAATTACAATCTAAAATTCAAAATTTCAAATAAAATTATTTTCTATGAACAAATTACAAAAAATTTTTAATGAAATTTAATTTATAATTTCAAATAACTATTAATGAAATATACGGTCATCCAAATGTGACGCCTAGATTTGTGTTTTATTAAAAATAAACTATACACGTTTCTTTTTAATAAAATACAAATATAGGCGTCACATTTGGATGATGACCCTATATAAAAATTATGCATATGTTATAAGAAACGAGTGAAGTTCTTAGAATTGCCAGATTCATCTTCAGTTTTACACAAATGAATTGTCAGAGTCGACAATAAATACAATAATTATTGAACATTTTAAAAATATCTTGTTATGTTGTGGTGATCATTTTTTGCATGAAAGCTACAGTTTTGAAATAAATGATTATTATTATCTTCTATTAATTAGTTGTTGAACAAAATCTTTTTTAAAATATGTAGTTCGATGATTTTTTTTTAATAAAATTAAAATCGTCGTATATAAATATCTTTTATTTATAAGAAATATTTAAAAATTAGTTAATAAGAGATTTGAAATACCATTTTACGTTATTATGGAATCAGTAATTGATTTTCGATAAAGAGAATTGATACTTTAATTTTGTTCACAAAATTTTGTATACTGTAGGTCGTATTTAGATAGATAGAACTTTTCAAAATTGACTATAAATCAATTTTATTCTTGGAAAATCCAAGAATTATACTGGAAATTAATATGTTTTAATCGAAATTGTTTTTTTTCATAGAAAATATAATTTTTCACTTAGTAGTTTTCAATAACTTTAATTTTTTATCGGATTAAAAAAATCTAAAAATGTCTGATTTAAAAGTATTTTTTTTTATTATTTAATGTTTTATTCCGAGTAAATATTTTTTATTTAAAAGAATCGTATGGCATGTAATTATCATGTAAAAAGGTTGATTGATCAAAAATCGACTTATGTGTTTGTTTGTCTTAGGAAGATTCTTTTTTATATGGATGTATATATTAGGTCTACCTAAAAGTTCTGTCCGTTTCGAATTAAAAAAAAATAATACATTTTCAATATATTTATTATTATTTATTGAATAATGTAATTTTTCCTTCATTACTGATGACCGTTTCCCAGCATGATGGTAATTTGTGAATTACATTTCTGTAGAATGACTCATCCTTGAAATTTAAGATGACATTATCGGACAGAACTTTTCGGTAGATCTAATATATATGTATGATCATCCAAATGTGACGCCTATATTTGTGTTTCATTAAAAAAAAACATGTGTATAGTTTCTTTTCAATAAAACACAAATCTAGGCGTCACTTTTGGATGACTCTATATATTAGTAATTACAAACTTTAAATTGTGTATTCATTTGTACGGTTCTTATTTTCTAATTCACACTAGTTTTTTAGTGAAATTTTTTTTCACTAATTTGTGAATATATAATATATACATACATACATACATATATATATATATATATATATATATATATATATATATATATATATATATATATATATATAGTTTTTAATTAACAACTGTACATATCAAAGTAAGTAATACTTTTTTATAAGTGTATTCATTTAAATAATTACATAGATACAATTAATTACATAGCATATAGTTGGTTTATAAAAATATTTCTACTTTTTTTTATTCTTCTATTACTATTATTATTATTACAGTGAAAATCTTATCGTTCTATCATTTATATGTATAGACATTCTTTTATATTAATTTATACTCTAAAATTTTTTTAATTAACATTTTTATCTCTTAACTCGTATTACTTGTTCCGTAAAATAATTCACGTTCTCCATTTTTTACTACTTTGAATATTTTATTTTGATGTATACATACAAATTATATATATATATATATAAATATAAATTACTTTTTTTTGTAAAAGTGAGGTTATACTATAAAACGAGTAGTTAACATTAGAATTACCTCTTAGTTTATAAAATCGCTCGGTCTGATACATTCCATTTGAATCGCTATTTTCTAGTAAATTTTATGGTTTATTTATTTATTGCATCTCTCTCTCTTTCACTCTCTCTCTCACACACACATACACATATAAAACACGTACATCTGAATTTTAATCGTCCGTTTCAACCTCGATATATCATTTCCTTCGCTCGTTTCTCAACGTCCGTACACAATTCAGACCCAGATCGAACGATTCAGAAAGTCTGCCGCCGCGTCTCCGTTCGACCATCGGCTGAAAGACTTATTTGACACGGTCCGCCCATAATTTCATTGATACCTCGTCGAACGTTCGAATCTCGGGTTATAAACTCGTTCCGCACACACGGGACGGGGGTTCGTCTCGTCGACGAGAAGACGTACGATCGGTCGACTGGCCAGGTGGCGGGCGTAGCGCCCGAGGCGGCGGCACGGTCCTCGCACAGAGAGCGATAGGAACGATGCTGTATAATAGGAGTCGATCGGAGATAAACCGGTGCGAGATTTTTACGGCGCGCGCACGTACTCTGAATCAGAAGCAAGGAAATAATTAGTATTGTGGTGTGCGTGCGTGTGAGTGAGTGAGTGGGTACGTCAGGAGGGTACTTCGTAATTGTCCGATGTTTGTTTATTGAATAGTGCATACATACATACATAATAATCTTTTGTTTTAGGTAGGTTTCTTTTCTTCTTTTCTTCGTCTAACAAAGAATCATTTACCTGTCAAGCACAATAAAATATTTTACATGTAATTTATTCGTTCTTTATACACATATATTCGTTCGTACAACGACTCTTTAATGGCCGTTCCTTCGGGATATACTTCATTCTTCATTCTGACTAAGAAAAATGAATATACAAGTCAAACACGGTCTGCGGAATTAACCAGATATCCCGAGGAAACGACTGTTACAAGTTGTTCACTCTCATTATATATATAGGATGTTTTTTAAACGTGGTAGAAATTTAAATTGAATCTCTATCGAAAGTTTCTATCTTTAGATAGAATTTTTGATACGAATTCAATTTAAAGTCCTATCACATTTAAAAATCATTCTATATATATCATCATAACAGTCTCTCTTAGCCCATTAGTGGACCAAAGTTTCATCAAATGTCATTAGATTTTTTAAATTTCAAGATTTTTCCACTTGTTTGAAATAAAATAATGGAGATGAATTTTCATTTGTTTGAAATTATATAAAAGAGGGAATGAAATTATATAATGGAAATAAGGAGGATTAACATTGTTTTCATTGTTAACCCTCATCTCCATTAAAAAATGTAACTAATAAATGATTATTAGGTTTTAAAAAATTCTAATGATCCTTGTCAAGTATTTGAAAAATATTTCAAACAAATATGAAACTGTGAACTAAGTTTTAGCCTTTAGAATTTTTTTCTACAAAATTCCAGACTAGATTTTTTTCCTATAGATTTTTTAGTTTTTAACTCATTTATTTCGATGGTTATGTTGTCGTTTTTCAGAACATTTTAAAATGTTATAATCCAGCATTCTAAAATTAATATATCCATCGATCAATGAAAAATATAAACAATAAATGATTATTAGATTTTGTTAAAATTTCCAATTATCTTGTTAAGTGCTTGAGAAATATTCGATACGAATGATGAAACTGAAAGAAAGTTTTAGTCTATAGAAAATTCCAGATTAGATTTTTTCTTATATATTTTTTAATTTTCAACTCGTATCTATTTTGATGGTCATGCTGTTGTCTTCAGAATATTGTAACATTTTATAATCCAACATTCTAGTTTTTTTTTTTTTTAAAAAAAAAATAAAACAAATTATTACTAGGTTTTGTAAAAACACAATCATTTTTGTCAAGTGCTTGAGAAGAATTCGACACGAATGATGAAACTGAAACCATGTTTCAGCCTATAGAATTTTTTCTACAAAATTCCAGACTAGATTTTTCTCTGTATATTTTTTCGAACCGAGAGCTTTTTGAATTCCTCACTTTCAGAATACTGAACTTCATAAGATTTCAAACGAGTTTTTTTTTAATTAAATACAATGAATCTCAGAAATTTAACAACTAGAATTCTTGACAAATTAGTTAATTACTTCTCATGGTCTTCATTGTGATACGACTGACTCATTTATTCTACATATCAAGACTGGAGAATGGAACTGATGTGCTTTTACTAGAGTTTCTCATACAGACTATACATATATATAGGGTTATCCAAATGTGACGCCTAGATTTGTGTTTTATAAAAAAGAAAGACAAACTATACACATGCTTCCCTTTACACCACCCTCTACACATGTTTCTTTTTAATCAAACATAAATTTAGGCGTCACATTTGGATAACTCTCTCTTTCTCTCTCTCTATGTTTATACACACATACACACACACATATTTTACAAGCAAAACATGTCTTGCACAGTGTTGTCGAGAAAGAAAAATCGCACTGCCCGTAGGCGATGGGCCACAAGCGACGACTGATCGCCGTACCAGCTGGCGTTTCTGTTGAACTCGATACAGAATTTTTTTCGGTTCGACTCTCTTGTCGTTTTTTTCGCAGACACCACGGACGATAAAACGGCCGATATTGTCGGATGAGATATCTGGCGCATGTAATCTTAATTGGTTCTTCGATCGCTTTATATGTTAATACAGAACGTTTTATACACCACGATGCATTCTTATAATTTCTGTGTTGTATTTTAATTAGTCATTATAAACGATGGACCGTAAAATATTCTGATGTCAGGTTATATCGCTCATATAAATATATATATACATATATATATATATATATATATATATATATATATATATATATATATATATATATATATATATATATGTATGCATATGTGTATGTATGTATATGGAATTCAATCTGTATATTTTTTGCTCTCGCTCTAACAGTAATTCAATTAAGATTTTTTTTTATACGTACAGATAATATTTATATACGGTCAGTGTGGTCGTAGATGAGTGGCTAGCACGTTTGGTTGTTGATCGATGTGTCATGATTTGAAATATGATTCGAAAAAAATCAAATATGAAATCGATAGAATTACAACGAGATGAGCAGACGTGCTTTCGAGTTATCCCTTTACGCCTCAGTGTGTATTTATGTGACACATGTATTTTTGCAGACTCGGTAAAAATTAAAAAAGGTAAATTAGGATATTCTTATCCTTCGTCTGATTTTAAATCTTCTGATTACAATTTGTTTTGATCTCTGTAAAACTTGCTCGATGATGAGAACTTTGATTTTGTGGAAGCTTGCATTGATGGTATCATTCATCCATCACATTCACTGGATGTTAGATCAATCTTACATTCTCCAATTACCATTTGTTTTGATTTATGTAAAACTCGCTCAGTGGTACAAATTTTGATTCGTGTAAAATGTAGATTTCTTGTCAAAAAAGATAGTAAGTATTGAGAGGATAGAATTATGAGATTTCTGGTCGGATTTGTTCTAAAAATCGGTAGTTTTTATAATAAAACGATATTACTAGACTCCGTTTTAATTGTGGATAGCTGTTTTTTATACAAATATATCGATGGTAAGAACTTTGATTTTCTGGAAATCTGCAAAATGACGTGAAGTTTCGTGAAGTATGAAGATTTCTGGACGGTTTTTTCTCAGAATCAGTTTTGATGATAGAACGAGATTACTAGACTCCATTTTAATTGTGGACTGTCACTTGTTTTATAGATCTGTTGGTGATAAGAACTGTAATTTTCTAGAGACTTGCAAAATACAGATTTCTTATCAAAAAATATGTGAAGTTTTGGGAAGATAAAATTATGAAAATTCCTGGACGATTTTTTTTTTAAAAAAACATTAGTTTTGACAACTGAACGAAATTACTAGACTTCATTATAATTGTAAACAGCTATTTGTTTTATAGACTTGTGCACAGAATTTGACAAGTGGAATTTCATTTCAGAGACCGGACGTTACTGATAAAACAAATTTGTATAGAGCAGTATTTGTACTCTAAAAATTTTAAAAGATGAAAATACAATGCTGTCTGCGAGATAACAAAAATTTCTGGATGAAAATATCAATTTAATTTTTAACCCTTAACGGTCGACACTTTTTTCATAATATTGTATATAAAACGAAAGAATATTGGCTGAATTTAGAGAAAATATTCGTGATAATAAAAACAGAAAAGTGATTTATTTAAGTGCAATTTTTGCTTTTCGTTTTTTTTTGTAGCAAAAGTGTGATGGGTCACTACGTGTGGCCTATTGACCGTTAAAGATTAATAAAATTTCCTATATTAAAAAAATGATTATTGTTTTTGTACTGCAAATTCTGACAGTTTTTTTTGTTAGTCGAGTAATATAAGATTTTATACAGATGTTTAAGATCAAAGATTTTTATTTACTTGAATTTGAAATATTGTTTTCACATTTTCGTTCGAATGTACAATTCCAACTTCTTTGTTATCATAAAAAAATTAAACACCTCTCCTTACAACTCCTCCGAGCCAATTTTTCAAACTGTCCCGCCCTTACGCCTCGCATCGTACGTAATCCAAGCAATTTAGAAACACGACCACCGTTTGTCAGTTAAACGGACAGACATTTCTCGATCACTCCGCACACAACTGGTATAAATAATTATTCGATCCATGTTATATGTTCCATTGAACAACAAGTGCATTACGTACGTCCACCCAACCGTAACCAACTGCACTGCCAATTAAAATAAATGCATCGAATGCACTGGAAACACAACCTGCATCTGCCAGACATTCCGTGGACGCGTGTACGTTTCCTGACATTGTGTTGTTCGTCGGCCCGTTCTTCTTTCATTCATTCCACGTTATTTTTTCGATCCGACCGTCTATTTAAAATTCATAGAACGATGTTCGAAATGGATCGAATCGGATGTATGAGCGTTAATTGCGAATATCGTGCACGCCACGCCGTGACTAAGTGGAATATTATTATAATATAATACGACGTTTTCGATAACAATGACGATGGATTGTGTTTATGTTTTCGTTGTTGTGGTGCTGATGGTATTCCGCGCCGAGATACAAAAAGTACCCACGACGAGTCGGTAATGGAAATGTTTTATCTGAACGACGATCGAGCTCATAAATCCATAACTTGACGAGCGGACACGAAGAAATATATTAATATGCTTTTTTTCCTTTTAAAAAAATGTATAATACATCTGAAAATGTTATCGTTATTGTGCAAGTCATGTTCGTGTACAATGTGTGTTTGAAAAGAAATTTTGAACTTTTTAAATAAAAAAAAAAACTTATACAAGGCTATCCAAATGTGACGCCTAGATTGGTGTTTTATTGATAAGAAACACAAGAAAGTATACACATGTTTCCCTATACACCATCCTATACACATATTTCTTTTTAATAAAAAACAAATCTATGCGTCACATTTGGTTAGTCCTATATTTTGAGAAACAAATCAAATATTAACGTTTGAGTATGCTGAAACAGCACATGGATTGATTTTAATGGGTCTTTGCACACTAGTCAACATGCATACAGTATTCACGGTCCATTACCACTCGTCTCACACGCTCTTACCCGAAAACTAATTTTTTTTTACGTGAGAGAGTTGGTGATAAGAGGGTGTGAGACGAGCGGTAATGGGCGTGAATACTGTATACATGTTGACTAGTGTGCAAAGGCCCAATAAGTGTGTTTTTGGGATGACTTCGATGACCATCCACATGCTGACTTTTATAACTTCAACGTCATTGTGCAACATTTTTTTCGTCGCTATTTTTCATTTTTTTGGGAAAAAATAGTAACACGGATGACAAATTCGGTGAATATATATATAGAAGCTTTTTTAAGCGTGATAGAACTTTCAATTAAATCTCCATTGAACGTTTTATCTACCTAAAAAGATTCTTTATCATACCTTTATATATACAAGCACACAAACATGTATGTATAAAGATATTTTTTTAGGTTAGATAGAACTTTCAATAGAAATTTAATTTAAAGTTCTATCACACTTAAAAAAAACATATATATATATATATATATATATATATATATATATAAATGTCAGTAATCATTTATTGTTCATTTTATTAGCTGATGAACATTTTGACAGTCATGATATTTGGATAATTGCCTGGTCTATATTGTTCTATGACCATTGGTATGTGTGTCAGGAAATAATGTGATCAGTAAGTAATTATTTAACCTTTAGTTCTATCACGCTTAAAAAAGCATCCTATATAATGTTAACCCTTTGCATTCCAACAGTGAGTGTCACTCATCATCCTAATTTATATTAATAATTTACATTATTTCAAATTTGAAAAAAGTTATTTTCAATTTGAGTATGTACTCGTATGATCTTATTTTATTTTTTCTTAAAAAATATTACGGAGTTGGTGGTAGCCATATAGGAAAAAAGTTTGGAGTGCAAAGGGTTGAAATTGTATGAATCATGCCATTTAGTTATTTGGAATTAAA
Source organism: Neoneuromus ignobilis (assembly GCA_029203775.1). Taxonomy (NCBI): domain Eukaryota; kingdom Metazoa; phylum Arthropoda; class Insecta; order Megaloptera; family Corydalidae; genus Neoneuromus; species Neoneuromus ignobilis. Next base: position 1,588,197 of record CP092090.1, on the reverse strand, counting down.
TTACGTATAAGTATAGGGTGGCTCATTAGTAAACAGTCAGTGATAATAAGCAAGTTGATGCATGTCTAAATTCTTCAGTTTTATTCAACCCACCCTATATTTATTTTTCACACATGTTCAAGTTTTTTTTTATGTTTTTATTAAATTGAAAAATGTACAAATTTTGAGATGAAATTTTAAAGATACGAATTTTTTTCCATTAAATTTTGTGTGTTTATACACATCCACATATCGTTCTCTTTTTCTGTGTGTGTATGTATATGTGTGTGTACGTATATGATGACCACATGTGTATTTAAAATGAAACGAATGTTCAAACCGTGACCTTTACCTGAATTTATGAAAAACACACAAAAGGAGTACAAAATGTAAATAAACGAAATTAAAATAATAGTAACACCTGGTCGATTCGTGACCAAGATGACATAAAGATAACTGTCAGGTGTCTTTCTGTATAAAAAATAGCGAAGTTTATGAAATATCAGATTGGCATATCACTCCTAGTATTACGTGTTCGACTTTTTTTCTTCTAATTTTAATAAAAACGTACGATGAATCAGTCAATGAGTATAGCATTAAATGAGTTTCGTTTGGCATTGTGCTCATATCGTTCTGTATAAATGAATCACTTACATCCAACAGTATAAGATTTTATAAATATGTTGGGTAATGAATTAATGTCTAATTTATTTTGCATTTCGATTCCCTTGCCAATATCATCACAATACTATAGGATCATCCAAATGTGACTTCTAGATTTGTTTTTTTATTAAAAAGAAACATGTGTGTAGTTTCTTTTAATAAAACACAAAACAGACGTCACATTTGGTTGACCTATATTTTTATTTGTTTTAAATTCATTTTCACACAAATTAATTATCACCTCAACACCACAAGATATAAAAGTGTTTGATATATCAAATCTTGGTTATTTTATGTATTGTCTACTTATTTCGAAGGCCATCATTGAACTTGGAATATTTCATTATTTTAACACTACAACAAATTTCTTTTGATATAAACGAATGACTCATTTTTAACAACGCACGATTTTATAAAAATGTCCAATAATCATTTATTGTTTATTTTATTCATTTAGAAGTTGAAGCATATTTCGATGACTAATCATCACAATATGAAAATAAACAGTGATTTATTTATGTTTAAGAGATTTATTACAATATAAGTGGAAAAAATTGGCTGCATGACAAAAAAATATATAAATGATTCAGAGTAGATTTTCCTACCCAGCTTTTTCATGAAATATGAAGATTTAAAATATAACAATGGTATATTATGTAATCATGAGTTTTAATTGGTATTGCATTTTATTACGAAGATGAGATTTTCATAAATATCTGAAATAATTTGTTTTTGTTAGAGAGAAAAATCGCAGATAAAAAATACAGTAAATAATTTATTTTATAAGCCCTGTAATAATACATACGTCCTTATAATACTATTAAAATTAATAAAATCATGGGGTACAAAAATACTTTATGTCTGGGTTAAATACTGGATTGGGAAATAAGTAATTGAGTTTCTTTTTAAGTAAATGAAAAACGATTTTTTTCATAGAATGAAGTAATTTTATTCAATAATGTATTGACCATTTTGTGCCACGACCTTTTGCCACCTTTCAGGCATTTTCATAATTTCATGCTCAGAAAACTTTTGCTCTTCCTGGACAAAAAACTGATCCAAATGATGTGATAGCCTGATCTGAAATGAAATTTTTACCATTTTTAGACAGTTTTGCAAAAAACAATAAATGGTAATCTGATGGTACAAATTTAGACTAGTATGGTGGGTGTGACATGATATTCCAATCAAATTTTTGGCGAGTTACCAATAATTTCTTTTTTATTGACCAAAACGAGCGTTTTTTTCATCGAAAATCAATTTAAATTAGAATATCCGTTATTTTGTTCCAAATCAATATTTCGAAAAACTGATCGTTTAAGGACTACATAATTTAATGTATAAAATAAATCTTTTTTTTTTGTTGATCCCATAGAGCAGTTGTCACTGCAAACGTTCTTTTTTAAGAAGACCTATGGGAGAATAGCCATATTTTTTTTATTTTTAAATATTTTTCATTTAAATATGCGTTTTTAGATCCTAAATATTTTTTTAGAAATATGTTATAGTTTTTGAAAAAAATTCCAAAAGTCACGATTTTTTTGATCTCGTGACTGAGTATAACCTCTTAAGTTAACAAATATTAAAGAATAATAAAGAGAGTTCAGTTCGTTATAGATTTCATAAACAATTTAAAACTTAAAAATTAATCAGTTTTTAAAATATACATAATGAGTTAATATTTTTATGATTGACTGTATATAACCGTTATTTTATTTTAAATAAAAAATAGTTATTAATTAAAATTCATTCACTTGATTAAATAGCAAAATTTTTCACTAATCTCCCATATTTTTATCATTTATTTATTTATGATTATTCTTTGTCAGTACAAAAATAAATAAAGCAGGTACCGTACTATTTGCAAATTTATCAGAACGACCCGTGCCTTATAATTCTCGGGAACTGATATAAAAAATATTACTATCAACGGCCATAAATAGGCACATATGTATACATTTTTATTCCGTCTGTACGTCGTATTGTGTTTTATACGAGAACGGAAGTACGATAAACGTTTCTGATAATAAAAACAATGGAGCGGAAAAATATATTGCGATTGCACCTACAACACAGTTCGTATTTTTATCGGACGGCCCATTGGATTTTTGTCTACGTGCTGTTTACCCAATAGGTTTTAGCGAAACGTAATTGATTTGATGTAAAAGTCAGTTCTGTTGATTTTTTTATATAATTTTCAACCCTTTTTAGGCTAACGTTAAATAATGTCTAGCCTAGACCCGTGCAAGTTTTTAAGCGAAAGGGCCAATTACATGTTTTGTGGAATCTTAGCGGGCCACACTATTTTTTATCAAGGACATGGGATATGGTGTTTGCTAGGTGTGGTAGGTCTGGAGATATTTTAAATAATTAAATACAAGTGCGTTAATCTTGAGTTTTGTAATTTTATTATAGAAAAAGTTAAGAAAAAACACTTCTTCGTTAGAAACATTATTAAATGCTTGTACATTTGTATGAAAATAAATAAAATATCTACTATTGAAAAAAATACACATATTTTGTGAAAATTGCACAAAAGAAAATATTTTATTCTTGAAATAATTGTGTGATGTATTTTTAAGAAAATTTATACAAAAATAGTATCTAATAATGAACCGAAAATTATCTCAATTTACTTTTCTTTTTTTTAAAAAAAATATTTCTTTGCCATCGTCTGCACAAAAACGTCATAGGGGCCGGAGGTTGCTGCACGGTCCTGGTCTAGACAGTAGATTTTATTCCACCAAAATAAAAATTGTACTACATGTTTTTACAGTATTGTGGAATAAACAAATTTCACTACTTAGTAGCTCACTTATAACTGTGGTAGTCAAATACAGTTATCAACTTTTAATTATTTTTAGTAAGAGAAAAATTCAAATATTGTGAAGTGATAAAACATTTTTTTTGATCAATTTAAACACAAAAGATATAAAAGATGAACTGGATGGAGTTTATAGTGGGTTTGTTCCTTAATATAAAGGGCCATCCAAATGTGACGTCTGGTGGTGTATAGGGAAACATGTGTATAGTTGTTTTTGTTTCTTTTTAATAAAACACAAATCCGGGCGTCACATTTGGATGACCTAATTTAATAGTTGCTAAAGAGTGGACAGCATGCGGTGAATCAGCTCCAAAGAAGGCAAAGATAGTTCCATCAACCAGAAAGGTTATGGCTACTTTTTTTTGCAATTTCTATAGAATAATTCTCATCGATTACTTAGAAAAATGAAAAGCAGTAACAGGTCAGTTTTTATTTGATCGTTTGAATGACGAAATCAAATCAAAAAAGGGCTTATTTGGCTAAGATAATTGTCATGTTCTACCAGAACAATACATCATTGTACAAAATGTAATTTCGATAATAAAATTACATGAATTACGAATGAAAATTATTGAATTTGCACCGTATTTGCCAGATTTGGTCTCTTCTTCATTTTTTTACATTTCTAAACCTTAACAAATGGTTGAGTAGAAATAAAATATTCATCAGATACTGAAATTATCAAAGCTGCAAATTGGATATTTAGGGTGTTTAGACAACTTTTTATTGAAAGTTGGACTAAATAAATAGAACTCAAAAATAAATATAATTTTATCTAAAAAAATTGCGTGTTTTGTCTCTACATATGTACAAATAAAAAAAAATTAAAAACAAGTTCGTTTTTGAGAAACGATCCGGCGATTAACCACGACTTTTTTCCAATTCGTTAACTACATCCACGACTCATTAACTCAAACATCGCACAGTAATATTTTACTTGATTATTAATTTAAATGCACGCCATCGTAAAAACAAATTAAATTCCAATCTATTATATTGGCACCGCTGTAAACATTAATGAACCATCTCGTCGCAGCGGACCAATACAAACTGAAATATGAGCCCGTGTCATTTATATTCAAAAATGTCTCGCGGCGATAGCACACTTTTGAATTATTTATTACCTTGATCTGATTACTTCTCGAGACAAAAAAAGAACGACTCTCGACCCACACACACACACATATGACGAACGTCCACGGATCCGTATGCCTGCAAGGATCGAATGTAATTAACGGAACGTGCAAGGAGATGTAATAATGAGCACCTAATTGAAAAACAATTACGACGCACATTCCTACGCGCACGATGTAGTCGTAAAGTACGGACGATGTGTTCGGGAAAAAATACCCACGCGGGTCTGACCGAAACCGAATCAAATTATGGTTCGCTATGCGGCGATCGAACTCGGATAAAATGGTTCGCGGGCGAAAATCCAACTACGGAAACTAATATATTTCTTCTGATGGGATTTGTTGTTAATGTCGAACCTGGGGATATATTGTTACATGAATAAATTACGAGTAATTAAAATATACGAAAGTGTACTACGGTGAGTGAAAAATCAATCATTGTTTCGAGTTGGAATATTAGCTGTATCAGATTTAAATTCGAAAATCATTTCAGAGTAGGGAAAAAGTTATTTGATTAACGACTGACGACTGAAATTTTAATCGTGTAAAATTAATTGTTAGTCGTTTCAGGCGATTGATTTGAAATTAGTCGTTTTTAAATCAATCAGTGACTAACGACTAAAAAAATAACCATTAGTCGTGATTGATTTTTTAGTCATCAATCGTTTTAAGCGATTAATAAACCGATTTATTTGAATATTCAAAATCGTACAATAATTTAAATACAATATTAGGTTGAATATGACTATCAATTAAATTAATAAGGAAAAATTTTTTAAAATTTAAAAATGAAATTTTCAAATAAAATTATTTTGCTTGAAGCAATTACAAATGTTTTTTAATGAAATTGAATTTAAAATGATTATTAATGAAATACATTAATTTGTTAATTATATGGGGGTGGGGTAAAAACTTTTTAAAATAAAACATAAATAAATATTTTGTTCACATTTTTCATCCCATCTTTTAGACAGTGAAATGGGATGAATTCTATTTAACAAAAAAAATCTTTTTTAAAAAGAAGCAGGTAAGGGAAGAAAAAAAACTTTATTTGAGATTTTATACTCGGTTTTTTATATTTTTAATTTAAAATTATTAAAAATATATTTTTTTTAAAAAAAAGTATAAAATGACATGATTAATCTTTTAGTCGGATGATTAATTGGATGAAAATTTAATTATTAAATTTTTAATAATTTCATGACTAAGAAATGTTGACTTAATTTGTAATCATATTTACGATTAAGAAATTAAACTAAACTTTTAAATCATATTTCTAATCAAATGAAAATTCAGTTCGATAATTCCATATTATGGTATGTAGACTACGAGATAATAATTACCAATTATTTAATACGAAACAAAGATACCAAAAAAAGAAAATATTTAATCATTTCCCAAACATCTGTTTCCTCCCCACGACCATTTCTACAACATTCGTTTCTATTTATTTAAATAACTCGTCCTACCTGACGCGTCGAATAAAAACAATAATTTATTTCCAAACCAGTATATGAAGAGTATAAATTAAAGAAAAATAAATAAATGGTAGAACTACTCCGCATAGATATTAAATTCGAGTTTTGTAACATACATACATACATAAAAAAATATGTATATGCATGAATGTAATTCTTCGTAAAAACACATATGGGTATTTGGATCGTACGTTCATACGATGCAGTTCCATTGCTGGATCGTACTGTTCGTCAGTCGACCTATCTGTGCGAAAAGAATGTCGATGGGCGACAAACCAGCTGGTGGTGACGGCGGACGAGCCAGGTGCTCGGATGCCTCGTCGATACATCTGTATACACGTACCGTACGAGTGAAAGAAGAATAAAAAAAATAATAATGAACGGACGAGATGTACGTTAGTTAATGAACGTTCCGATTATCACATTTGAACTGATCGTGAATGAACAGAACGATTTTGTTGAGTCCGGTCGGAGTCCGAGAAACGAGACGATTTTTTATGGAAATGGTTAATGTTTCGTGGTTGCGGTCGTTGGATCTTCTTTCATATCCTTCCTTTTTTAATACATACATACATATATATATATATATATATATATATATATATATATATATAGTCAGTCACAAAAGTCATCGTACATCCCCATATTTTAACATTTTTATATGAAAGAAAATTCTGGTCAACAAAATTACAAATTTATTGCTACTACTTATCTTAACTCGTTCGCTACCAGTGCCTCAGGAGAAAATCCACCACCACAGCCCAGACGTTTTATTATTTGAATATGATACCAAATTGCCATTATTATTTTTTCGATGTATTTATAACGTTTTAAATGATTAAAAATGTAATTATCGGCAGACCAATAACATTCTGTATATATTTTGTTTTTTAATATAACGATTTAGTACAAACAGTTATCATAAACTGATAATGAACACTCGTCACATATTTGTGACGCCCGCCTCAGGTAAGAAAACCGGGTCGTCACATATATGTGACGCTGGTAGCGAACGGGTTAAGAATAATTTTAGTACAAAAATAAAACATATTGTTGAAATAATAGCAATAAAATTAACAAAAATTAAATTATCTATGTTATAAAAGTGATCGTACGCTTATAAAAACTACATATAACAATAGGTTTACAAAAAAATAGTACATGGTTGGGTCTTCATCTGCTGTTAACACTGCTTCCAACCTTTTCGGCATCGATTGAACCAGCTTTTCTGTAAAAATTTCAGGTATTTTTCGTCATTTTTCCTATAGTACTTTTTCAAGTATTCTTTGCTAGAAATTGAATGTTTCTGAATATTGCTTTCCAAGTAGTCCCAGACGTGCTCAATAGGGTTTATATCTGGTGACTGAGATGGGAAATAGAACTGTTTTTTGTACTAAAATTATTCCAAGTAGTATTCAATAAATTTATGATTTTGTTTACCAGACTTTTCTTTCATACAAAAACGTTAAAATATGGAATGTACGATGACTTTTGTGACTGACTGTATATATATATATATATATATATATATATATATATATATATATATATATATATATATACACACACACAGGTAACCCTCGTATAACACGGCACTTCTATAGAACAGTTCGAGAATTTGGGAAAATCCTCATACAACATAGCAACCTAGAACACGGTTTCACTCTAACACGGTTTGAGAATTAAATAAATCCCCGTACAATGCTTAAAGTTTTTAAGAACAAAATTCGAAATTAGAGAAATCCCCGTACAACATGGAACGAAATAAGAGCTTTAAGTGCACAAGATATCTCTTTGGAAATTGTTCATTTGAGCGTGTATGTCGTATCAGATTTTCCCGCAGAATTTTGAAATTTATTAGAATTTGAAATCGATTTTGTTCATGCAGTATTAAGTACATTTTAAAATGTTTGTGTTTTTCTTTTTATTACATTAACATAGATTAAAAATTTTCGTGTGCGTATAATTCAACCTTTTTTAGAAATGGTAATTATGTTTTTCATTTTTGTGAATTAATTTATAGCCCTTAACTAGGTCTGGCGGAAATAAAAAAATACCTTCACAGACATTTCATCTCGCTAGAACAAAAATCACAGATTTTACTCTCAGCTAAAAGCAAGCAACCTAAAATAACAGATTTTTTGCGAAAAGTAGAGCATAGAACTCATGATAATACTGAAAAAATTTTAGAGGATGAGGATATCTTGTCAAAAAGAAAACGCCCTCGGTTAATGGTGCTTATTAGGAATGACGAAGAAACCATTATTCAATACATTTTAATATGCAATACTTTTGATGAAAATTGATTTAATAAATATATTTCTTCTAATTATAAAAATATAATAGCATGTTTTTCTAATTTTTAGAACCTAACTCTCTTTTTTACATTAGTTCTTAGTTTCGTATAATACGGCATTTTTTAGGAACGTAACAACGGTGTTATACGGGGGTTCCCTATATATATATATATATATATATATATATATATATATATATATATATATATATATATAAATGTATGTTATAATGTACATATTAATTTGTCTAATAGCATATGTATGTATGTATTAATCAATTCTTGCTCAATTTCGGTCTTGTTTGTAATCGTCGAGAAAAAAACCCGACTTTAACAAATAGTTAAGTACGAGCTAATTTATCGTCCATTCCGAACAAGAAATCTATGTAATTAATACATCACGTCGGAAAAAATGTACCGTTTAATAATCGATCGGAATAAGAAAGAGGAACGTACGCCGTTAATCAATTTATTAGCGGACGAAATCGTAATCAATCACAAGAATTTAAATACGTATAGATATTTTTTTACGAACAAAGAAAAAGTATTCTCGAATTATTTTACAAGTACGATATACTATGTACGTACGTATGTGTTTTATTGCCGAATAATTGATAGCCATTTAGACAATTTAGGTTATATTAGAATGCTGTTAAAGTTTCGAAAGAAAGAAAAAAGTGTAGTCGGTCGGTCGGACGGTCGGTCAATCGATTGAATATTTTGGATTTTTTTTTTTTTTGAAAAATATGTCTTAGAAGACGGATTATAAATCAAATATTTAATAAATTGGGAAAAAATCTCATATTATTTTTAAGTATAAAGTCTCTCTCTTCTCTCTCTTTCTTTCTGTATATATATATATTTCATAATCATAATTAGTTATTATATTAAACCATAATAATAATAATCCAATTAAAAAAAAGTACTTAAAGGCCGTCGCCGGCGGCCTTTGAAAATACGGGAGCAGATTGGGCACACGGCGAGCACATCAACAACGACCGGACGTATCTCCACCCAAATCAATTAATAATAACGCACATCTGTACGGAGATTGTTGGTACCATTTTAATAACCATATTCTTTTGATGAATCCATCTCTGACTACTTGTGTGTGCGCGTTCGTCCGCTCAATTAAATTTAATGAAGTTAATGAAATAAATTCTTACAAGGTCCATAACACGTAAAAAAAGAAGATGGACGCGTTGTTTTTATAACTTTATTTCGAATTCAGTGTATTGGTTTCGTATAAGATTGGAATAAACGTTTGGAAGAGGAGAGATATGGATATGAGATTAATTTCGAATATTTTTTTTAGTCGTCTTTATCTTTATAACTTTTTTTTGAAATGAGTTTATTAGAGTTTCGGACAAAATTAAAATAAACGTTTGGGAGAGAAGAGATATGCATATGGGATGAATTCCAAATATCTTTTTTTAATTTGTCTTTGGAGTAAATATGCATATGTATTGAAATATATAGAGAGTAAATATGTAGGGTTTTCCAATAAGCGCTTCAGAAATTCAAATGGAAATAAAATAAAAAAGGATTTAATTACTTATTTATTTATTTTTTATTTTTAAGCATATTTTATGGTATTAATGATGGAACACAATATCACTCATATGACCACCATGATATCTCTTGACATAGTGCATTCGTTTAATCCAATTTTTAATAACTCTTCAATTTATAATTGTGGTTCAATTTCATGAATTACACGAATTACAGAAAGGCTCTGACGATGATGGCGTCGCCATCGAAATGCATCAGCCGATATAATTATAAATAATAACTGAACAATAAGTGATTATTGAACACTTTAAATTATTGTGGTGTTGGGGTTAAAATTAATTTGTGTAATGTTTATTTTTAATGTTTCTGTCGTTTGTGGTTTATCATCAAAAACCAATGATTTCACATAACTCCACAGAAAATAATTTAATGGAGTTAGAACACATGATCTTGGTGGTTAATTGATGAGTCCATTTCGTGAAATAATGCACTCATTACACTTTTGTTTAAATAAGTTTATTTCCGTAGATGTGGCAATTTTTAAATTTTATGGTAATTTTTTTACCATACTTATCAAACGACCTTCGTATACTAACAAGCAGAATTGTCTAATCAAGTATAAATTTCTTTTTAAAAAAATAAGAACAAAATTTCCAGAATATCAAAAATTCAAAATTTTTATTTATTTTCTTTTTTACTTTTACATTTTTTTCTTGTGAAATGTAATATTCAATTTTTAAAATTTTGATAATTTACTCATACAATTATTAGATGTACAAATAAATTCAGCGCCTCCATATTGGCCCAATTATAATTCCAGTTCAAATATAAATATAGGGTTTTCCAATAAGCGCTTCAGAAATTAAAATGGAAATAAAACAAAAAGTATTTAATTAATTGGTTATTTATTTTTTCAATTTTCAAGCATATTCTATGGCATCAATGATAGAACACAATTTCACTCATATGACCACCACGACTTCACTTGACATAGTGTATTCGTTTAGTCCAATTTTTTAGTCAATCGTTCACATAATTGTGGTCCAATTTCATGAATTAAATGTTTATTTTTAATGCTTGTGTCGTTTGTGGTTTATCAGCATAATCTAATGATTTCACATAACCCCACACATCTTGGTATCCAATTGATGGGTCCATTTCGTAAAATAATGGACTCATTAAACTTTTGTTTCAATAAGTTTATTGTTTCCGTAAATGTATGGCAAGTAGCACCGTCCTGTTGAAATCACATATCGTGTAAACCATTTTCAATCATTATTTTGGGAAAAAATCATTAATCATGGTTCTGTAACGCACCCCAATTACTGTAATGTGATCTCCAGATTAATTTTGAAATTTTCACTAACAGAAGCAATATTGGCCTCATTTTTTGCATTTCTTAGTCTTATAGACACGGCTATATTGTGTAGAGTAAAATTGTTTTCAAATTTTTCAATAATTCGATAAATGGTACGTTCACTTGGACGATTGTGTTTAATTTTACGAACCGAATATTGATTTTTATAATAAGTTTTTACAATTTCTAGGCGTTGTTCAGTGTTAAACGTTCCATGATAATTTGCTAAACTATACTGAGTTGAAATGTCAAAATAAGTTAAAAAAAAATTCAAACATGGCTGCCACCAGCTGTCAAAATTCTAATTGAAAAACCTATATATAATCTATATTAATTTAATACACAGAGTTCGATGTGAAAATTATCTATAAAATATTCAATGGTCTTTTGTTTGATATATATAATTATATATATATATATATATATATATATATATATATATATATATATTAATAAAGAGAGAGAGAGAGAGAGATAACGTCTCCACCGGTGGTCGTGTTACACGAAACGACATCATTTATAAATTTCATGCCGATCTGCCTTACCTGTCCGAGAATTATATTCAATAGGCAGAAAATCGCATTCGACTGTAAACATTTCTTGCTCGAAGGCCGTAAATGGCCGACGTTCTATAGATCAAAACGAAAAAAAATTAATAATAATACTCGGACTGTTTTTCAAAAAGAAAGAAAATAATAAAAACGAATAAAATCACGACGATAAACAGTTTGTGTGTATGCACTCGAAGCTCGGTCGTTACTTCTTATTTATTTTCTCCGGATTGAAAAATCTGTTGTACGGTACAAGTTGCCATGCACGAAACTGTGTTTACAAGAAGTCGACGGGTCAAGACATCGATTAATTTTCACGGTATATGCGCAACAGATCGAATAACATCTACATTAATAAGTTTTTTTTTCGTACGGTTGGATATTTTGTACGACGTGAAGGAACAATAAGAGTCGGATAAATTCGACGGATTAAATTATTCAACTGTGGAATCGTTGATGGCGATGACATGAAGATGTTCGAGTCGGCGGATTCGTGTTTAAATTTGCATGGCGGATTATTGCGGTTGTATTATTGCTCGCTAATTTTCAAAGTACATTGTTCTGGTGTATACTTGACGTTTGGCTCTTCGTTAAATGTTGAACATCTCATTTGAAACGTATTAATTAGTAGCAATTAGCATGGAAACTTGTGAACAATATCTTGATTCTTGTAATACAATTACGTTGTATAGAAACAGGATGTGCAGGTGTCTATAAAATCAACCCCTTGTTTATTTATATCACTCTATTCATCCCTTATACATACCCTATATACACACACACATTCACACGTGCAATAGCTAACAAAAAGTGTTCATGAAAGCAAGAAAATTTTGTTTAAAATGTGTTAAATTGAAAGAAGATAATTAAAAAATAATGGCCATCCAAATGTGACGCCTAGATTTGTTTTTTTATTAAAAAGAAACATGTGTATAGGGTGATGTGTAGAGGGAAACATGTGTATAGTTTCTTTTGTTTCTTTGCAATTAAACACAAATCTAGGCGTCACATTTGGATGACCTATATAAATACAAGGGTCATTTGATAAGTATGATAAAAAAGTAAGAAAAACTAAATTGAAAAATTCAATTTAATTAAATTAAACAATAAATAAATTTACCATACTTATCAAACGACCCTCGTACATTTGAAAATAGATTTTATTTCTAACGTAAATTATTTTTTTTATAAAATTCTGTTCTTATCGTAATTAAATTTAATTATAAAAATTTGGATATTTAGGCCAGCGAAAACAAATATTAACAATAATAAGAAAGATAACGTTTGGTTTCATTTCCTCAGGTTTTTATTACCTGTTATTCTCCCAACTATACTGAAAGTTAATTTTTCGTAAATAATCCTCATCTTATTTTTACCATTCTTGATGAATATTAATTCAAAGCAATTTTATAGAATAAGGAATGTCCTTTTTGGAGATAATCATTAGTCGTTTTAGTATAAACCATAAATGGTGAATTGGATTGATTTTGGAAGATTGGCGGAAATAATGGAAAAATCTTAGAGAAAAATCTTACATATTTAAGATGATCTAATGATATTTGATTAGGTTTTTCATCCAACAATGGACTCATATAGGCTTTTATAGTGATGATGAAAATTATATAGGATCATCCAAATGTGATGCTTGGATTTGTGTTTTATTAAAAATAAACATGTGTATAGTTTCTCTTATTTCTTTTTAATAAAACACAAATCTAGGCGTCACATTTGGATGTTCATATATAAAAAAAATATGCTGATGCATTTTCTGTATTAAATTTTGAGATATTGTAGGATAACTTTCTATTCCATCGACAGAATATGTCGAAATGAACATTTCCGCCTGTTACTAAAGTAAAATTACTTTTCGAAGGATTATACCCGTACGATTGTACCAACATTCACTTGCTACCTCTCTGAATCTGTTGAAATATATTTACACGCGATAGAGGATTAAGTGTATAAATCTATGTAGGTATTTATGTATGTATGTACGTACATTTAACACACATGGCTGCCGGCTGTATGTTTTTATGTACGTTTCTTGCACTCACGAAGCGCCGATGATATCTCTCACGCGGTATTTTGATTACGGCGCAAAGATAACGTCTCCGCGCCGTGCATAATTCTTGTAATAAACGTACATTAACAGCAATGCGGAAATATTAAACCGTCTACGGACTCACTACGTGTGCGTGTGTGTGTACGAATAAATCTTGCAAAATAGTCAGGTCGTTTTTTCTGTTCTAGAAAATCGTCAAGATGAGAAACTGTGTTTATAAACAACGAATACATAAATAGAATTGGGTTGGAATTGTTAAAGATAAAGCGGGACGATTTATATCTCAACATTTTAAGATTTTATCAAAATGTTTAATAATTATTTTTGGCCAATAGATCCGTTTATTCTACAATAAATCAGTTGCAGTGTTAACACTATCTGTAGATTTCTTCTGCATTTAGTGGGTCTTTTTTATCTACCGCTGGACGAAGGTCTCTCCAAAAACTTACTAATTTGATTGATTCAATCTTAAACTTTTTTTTATATATCTAGGTTTCCACTCAATAATAATTTGATGATCGGTACCTTTTTGACAAAACTTAGTCCAATACTCAGCGTATTTTCAATGAAAATACATTTTTGTTTAATAATAAAAACAATATAAAAAGTCTGAATGAAGTATGAGCGTGTTATTTTGATTCAGCGCATTTTAATATTTTTTTTCATAGGGTGGTATTTACAAAGCATTTTTTTGTGTAAAAGAATCTTATAAAATTTATGCACGTACCTTGTTAGAAATATAATTATATATTTAATAATAATTATGTTAATTAATTGTCTCAGTCAAATTTAAAAACTAAAAGACAAAACGACTACCATATGGTATAATTTTCTATAGGTGTTTTATTTCTTGGAACATATTCCAAACGATAATTTGCCAAACTTTACTGAGTTGAAATGTCAAAATCAACTTAAAAAAATTCAAACATGGCTGCCACCAGCTATCAAAGTTCTGACATTCTTATTGGAAAACCCAATACTAGGATGAATAATGTATACAGTCAGAAATAAATATAAGCATTTTTTTGATTTTTTTTTAATTTAGTGCATTTTATTAACTCTTCTTCATCTGGTGTAATTGAAAAAGCATTTTTCTTCGTCTAAAGGAATTTTATAAAGTTAATACATGTTTTTTGTTACAAATATAATTATTTATTTTATAACCATTGATTCTTTCAACGAAATTTAAAAACCAAAAGGCAAAACGACTATCATAATTGTATGATTTGCCCTAGCTGTTTTATTTTTTGGAACTTGTTCCAAATATTGACCCAGATATTTATTTTCTTTTTCTACATAGCTGTTAAACATGTTTTTAGTTTTATTTATATTTATTTTTAGTCCAATTTTTCTGAGTTTCTCTGAAAGTATTTCAGATAGCATTTGTAAATGAGCTTCATCACTAAACAAAATTTTGCTTGAAAACAATGGATCTATTATTCGTTGTTCAATAATCCAACTAGCGAAATTACCCATCCATGGTTAAAATTGTAACTCTCTACTACAACAAAAAAGCTTATTATGTCATTTGAAAAGACATGACGTGTAAACATTTGTCACATTTGGATGACCTTCTGGATCATTTTTTTTTACTCTTTAGATGACTCTCTCTCTCTCTCTCTCTCTCTCTATATATATATATATATATATAAACCTTTTCAATCCACCGCTGAATGAAAACCTCTCCCACAATTTTCTACTTTAACCAATCTAAATACTTTCCTCTTTCATTTCGTTCAGACGAATTTTCTTCTCGTTGTCCCTTTTATCTATGAGTCTCTTCCTGGATCTTATAAATCTAGATTTCCAATCAATAACTTTTCTTGTCCATTAGTGATTCCCTTTTTTATTATATAACTGAAATTTAATTGCAACTTTGGTTTTCTTTCTAATCCAATCATTTCCCTTTTTATCTTTTTATGTTATTCTCAATATTCAATGCTTCCTCGTGTTTTCCAAAGCCACACTGACTTATTCGGATATTCAAGATCTATTTTCATAGTCATATGTATGTTGTGTATGCATGGCTGGATGGACTATAAATTCTTGAATGATATGAACGAAGAGTCTGTTACGTTTTACACGAACGTAAATATGTATGATATGGCGTTACATTTGTGTGTGTGTGTGTGTGTGCACACGCTATGATTAAAATAACAACCTGTTAACTGTTTATTATAGTTCGTGAACCGTGCACACCGCATGTCGATGCTCCCGTCTACTATGACTCACAGTCTATTACTTCTTTCGTACTACTATTATTATTATTATTATTTTTTGCAATACATCACGACGAGTCCGTTCGACAGACCGCTGTCTGTTTGTCTCGTACGGACCGCCGGACGTGTCCGTACAATATTCTGATTAATTCGATGCGAATGTAATTTGACTTTATTACAAACTACCTGAGATCTAAATCACATACGACCACACGTAGACGCGTGAACGCTGAAGGGCTTTTACACACACACATTTATATATATATATATATATATATATATATATATATATATATATATATATATATATAATGCGTGAGTGTGTGTGTAATTGGAGTAGTAATTCAGTGCACGGGTGTATGAAAATGTAATAATACTTTTTTGCGATTATTTATTTACCGCAGATTAAAAATGAACGCTTTCTCATTGGATTCGATCTCTCGCCGATATTATTCAAAGCCATATATGTACAAGAAACTAGATTTGTTTTTAATATACAATTCGAATTGTTTCGGAACTTCTCTATCGAAGTGTGGATCTGTCAGACGTACGGATTTTTCCGAATGAAACGTGGTGATTGTTGCTTAACACATTACCGCCCGGCCACGCTTAAACGCGTGTTTCGTATTGGACTACTGTAAGTCCGTTCACGCGTTATCACGTGTTTCGTTATATGAACTTTTGCCGCTTTTACAAGCTATATTTTTTTCTAATTCCAGCAAAAGATGATGGTATATAAATTCAAAATATTGATAAATTATAAAAATTATGAAAAATATTTCAGATATTTTAAATAAAGTAATCTCTATCCCTAGCAAAGTTCTGTTTTTTTGGAATAAAATCGAAATTGGTTCTCTTACTTTTTTCTAACAACTTCTGTATATAGAATATATGTTTTACGTAATTTATCATATTTTTATCCCTTCTAGATGTTTTTTTATAATAAACTATGTTTATTATAAAACATCTCTTTTTTGTACTTTATCACGCTGGTACACACATTACAGATTGAAAACCACTATTATATTTACACATATCTTTGCATCGAACCCTTTACTAGGCAGATATGAAATTTCATTTCAAAATGTTCATCGGTTTAAGAATTACATCGATTTTATGAAGAAGTTATTTTTGTGCATTTTTTTGCGAAATTCGTCGGACTCTAGATGAAGTCTAGCGCAAAATACTGCGGACCGTAATGTGTTAAGCTTCAGTATTTGGTTTTTGGGAAAGTGCGAAGATTTAACAACAAGATTTATTCGAGTTGTTTTTTTATTACATCCTCTAGAATGTTATAAAAATGGTTCAAATGTAAATGGGATTTTGGTTCTTTTTCCCGCTCTAATCTGTATTACCATGCATCGACGCATTTGGACATGTTGAAGATTATAAACCGTAACGAGTCGCGCTTTCGCCACCTCATCAATCAATTGTTGTTACGATGTCTGAACAAGAAATGATCGGTGTTACGTAACAAATTATTAACAAATTTCTCATGGAGGGGTTGAACGTTTTGAAAATCTAATCGAACTTTAAGCATTGCTTGAAAATTAACATTTGTCGCAAATAAGAATGTACGTTTGGATAAAATCATTTCAAGAAGACAAGGACTGTCTGAAAAATGAATCTTACGTTCTGTTACCAAAAACTTCTGTTAATCTTGACAGCATCGATGGGTTTGTTTGGGGTAGTCGTCGAATAACATCCTATTATTATCTTAGGAATTAGCATTGGAGATGTTGAAAAAAACTACATGGAATCAAAAGTATAGAAAAGTATGTATGAGTTTTCCAATAAGAATGTCAGAATTTTGACAGCTGGTGGTAGCCATGTTTGAATTTTTTAAGCTCATTTTTGAACGTCTTCGAACCTCGTCTCACACGTATACAGGTGTGTGTCTGTTTTCGATCACTGTGACCGACTGCATGCACTTTTTTCCGTACCCGTTTGTCCATTTCCTACATACGGTTTTATAAGTAGTCGGCTTGTCTGTTTGTTTTTTTAATCTACACGCGTGACTCACCGCGACCGATGTATGTATTTTTCAATTGTGCAAGTGCGGTCGGACGTTGCTTAAAATAATTCTAATAAATATTTATTAAAAATGCATAAGTGTGTGTTTACGATATATAAATAAACTGAAATTAATAACACGGCTGGAAAGTTTACTTTAGTCACACTATCTCAAGAATATTATTTACTTTGTGCGCGAATTTCTTCGTATCGTGTTTCGAAACTACTTTCGTTTGAGATAAACGTATTGGATTTCGATTAAAGATCATGATCGACACCTTCGCTCACACAATTTTACTCACATATGATATGTGTTGGGAAAAAATGGAATTTTTTGTTTAAAAAAATGTTTTTTGTATTTTTAAAAATCCCAGATTCTTATTAAAAATTTATCTTTTTTGCATTAATACAACACTGGAATTGCTGAAACTATACACGTATGGATTTTAATATTTTATGGGTCATATGTGACCCCTAGATTTGTGTTTTATTAAAACGAAACTATACACATATTTTTTAATAAAACACAAATCTAGGCGTCACATTTAGATGACCTTATATTATGTGTATGTGTAATTTTTATAAGTCTGTTTCGAAATGGCTTGCATGGCTAAATATCATCATACAATTTTCATTGATATTTTCATTTTCGAAAAGTAGTCACATGATTGAGAAGCACTTGATGTGTTTTTAGCTCCCAAGGTCAAATCATTTTATCGGACAGGAATTTAAAAACTTCTATCGATGTGGGAAAAAGTTGTTAATATTAATGGAAATCACATTGTTAACTAGATATTAATAAACAATAAGAAAAATATTTTTTTTACTTTGAAAATGGATAGAACTTTTAGATAGACCGAATACTTCATTTACTCTGTAGATTGAATTTCAAATTAATGCTATTTATTCTTGAAAAATATAGGGTCATCCAAATGTGACGCCTAGATTTGTGTTTTATTAAAAAGAAACATGTGTATATAGGGAAATATTTATATAGTTTCTTTTTAATAAAACACAAATATATGTGTCACATTTGGATGGCCCTATGTAATGTCTTTTCGTAGTTTTTTTGATATGTTTATTTCTGAAAAAATGTGAAACAAGTGCTATAGATATCAATCAAATCAAAAAAAAATTTTAATCAAAATTTGAACACTTTTGGGACAACCTCTATACATCGAAAAATCCTTATTTGTATTTACAGCTCAATGTTTTGCTCCTTCAATTATTTTTCATATTAAATCTGATTAAAGCTCGAATAAAAATTATTCAATTACGAAATCCGCTCAACTCATACACACTGATTAATCAGTATGCACGATTCCCAACATTATTTAATTATCAAGTCGAGAGATGTACGTACGTACATGCACCGATAATATAGTTAGATCTTTGTTGTGGTTGCGAATTTATATGAAACGAACATAAAAAAACCGATTCCGTAATAAACAGGAAGATGTAGTAAAACGTGCGTCGATTATTCAATTCGTACGTACGAATTTATGTTTCGGAGAAACGGACGGACGGGTAAACGACGCGTGTGGGCGAATCGGGCACTGGCACTGCGTGTTAATCCTTTCAAGTTTATTTTAATAACTTCTTCGTGCGTACAGTCAAATCCTGTTTATAATTATGTCATATTAGGAAAAATTGGAGAAATCATTTCAGTACCGATTAATTATTACCCCAATGCCATAACATGTTATAAAAATATTCAATAATCACTTATTGTTCTTTAACATAAATTGATTTTCACCCCCCAACACTAAAGTATTTAATAATCATTTATTGTTTATAATAACAATTTGCTAATGCGCATTTCGATGGCTACTCCATCATCATCAGAGCTTTTTTTACCTTTTTAAATTTTGTTTGGAAATATTTTAAGATCCATTTTGAAAATCCGTTAGATGATCTGTAAATCTTCAGTTAGGTAAAATAACAATCAATAGAGATAGATAGATCATCGCTTATACTTTGACACACAGTATCCAGTACTGCTTCACTGCACACAGAACGAATAAAACTTCTTCCGGGAATTTCTGCAACTGATCCCTGGTTCTGAAACCGGAAGACTAAGTTCTTAATTATATTGCCACTATGAGCTATTTTGATATTAAAACGCTGATTGTATTTTTGTTGAGTTAAAATAATATAACGTTGAGTAGAATAAAAAGTAGCCACTATAAATATCCAAATTATGTTTTATAGAGTCATCCAAATGTGACGCCTAGATTTGTGTTTCATTAAAAAGAAACAAAAAAACCTATACACATGTTTTTTTTAATAAAACTCAAAATAGCCATCACATTTGGATGGTCCTATGTAACATGCAAAAAGGAAAAAAGAAATTAATTAAAAACAAAAAGATGCAAATTTTTCAAACTCTTCAGGTTCATTTAGGCCATTCTTTATAATTAATAAAGTTTATTCGGAGTAATAATTCCTTTGTGTGAAATTGCTGTTCATGATTTTTCTTATTGATTATTTAGAAGAAAAGATCATTCTGAAAAGAGATGTCGTCAATAGGAAGTTTATTTATCGTTAACTACTGATAAGTGAATTAAGACACATTTATGCATATGACCCGATTGTTTTCAAAATAAATATCAGTTCGAACCTCTTATATTCGTCAAACAACCGATTCCTCTTTCGAAGAATTAAAATGAAAAGAAAAATACACAACGAACGGAAAAGAGTCGACGCACGGTTTATTTTCAGACGAGGACGTACAAAAAAAAAATACGAGATCCGATAATCAATAAAAGGGCCGTCGACGACGGTCGTCGTCCGCATGCGAAAGGCGGGCGGGCGGTACGCGTATCTGAAACTTCTTTTGATCTCGAAATTAAAAAAATATATATAAATAGATAGATAACAAATAAACCGACCCGGCGCTTCTTTGTTCGCTCGCACCCTCGTCGGCCGGCGTCTCTGACAAGACGCACGCCGAATGCTGGAATCCCGTCGGCATCTGATTATAGAGATGTTATCGTTCCAGACTGTTGTTGTCGTTTCTGGGGATCACGCACGGATGTAATTAGAGTGAATGAAATTCGGGATGTTGGTCGGATGAGGGAATCGGTCGGATGAATCATCTCCGGATCGATTCGATGGAATATTTTCGAGCTTTTAATATACAGTGACACGCGAAAGTCATAGAACGCATGACCCTTGATGAAATTTTTTCAAATATTTTATTATATAAGGTCATCCAAATGTGACGCCTAGATTTCTGTTTTATTAAAAAGAAACATGTGTATTGTTTCTTTTAATAAAACACAAATCTAGGCGTTACATTTGGATAATCATATATATGGTGATTTAAATGAAACTGAAGGATTTAGACATTATCATTTATTATTTTTACTATCCTTCAGTTTTATTTGGATCATTCTATATTTTTAATATAGTTGCTTTAATCAATTGATTCTTTGATTCGAAGTGAAATTCAAATCAATTGATTAGTTGATTTATGTAATCTGTTTTAAATAGAAGTAGATTTATCAAATAACACTAATGATTTTTTTTTTATTTTACAGGTGAGTCTGCGATAAGATTATTCAACAAATTTGTTGTAAGTAAAAAAGTTTAGTTGAAATTAGAGTAGTGCAGAAATTATCCGATTGACAACTTACAACTAAAATTTTAGTTCTGTGTGAAATAAGCACCATCGGACGCAATATTTTCTTCTAACAAGTGCATAAATTCCATTATTATGTAAATTCAAATTTTTATAAGTAAGAAATTCTTGGAAGATATTTTTGATTGTTGTTTTATTATCGAATTTTGTTAGTCTAAAAAGTGATTAAAATGTTTTTTTTAAAATGACAAGTATAGATGTTTTTTTAAAACATGATGGAATTTTAAATGGAATCCCTATTGAAAGTTTTATTCAACCTAAAAAAACACTATGTGTATATACATATATGTGTGTGTATGAATATTAAAGGTATGATAAAAATGTTTTTTCAGGTTAGATAGAAATTTTGATAGGGATTTAATTTAAAGTTCTATAACTGTTAAAAAACACTTTATAGTTAGAACGAGGTCTGATGACCACGATGGATGAAGAAAAATAATGAAAAATGTTGAAAAATAATTGCGAAAGAATATGAGAAATAAACAAACAGATATCGTTCGGCCAGTTCGGAATCTCTCGAGTGGTAACTGAACGATATTTGGTTCGAAAACATTCTGAATACAAAACCATCTTCGTAAATAATTCCCAGATAGCGACCGTGCTCCTCGCACGCTGTGCACACAAATCAGTGTGGTTTTAAAAAATGCACGCGTCCGTCCAGATGCAATATTATGTCTCCGTTGTCCTGTTTACACAGCGACTAAACAAACGGTAGCCGAAGAATTATATATAAATATTCGATTCGGCTGTGTGCCGCGGGGAACGACGACCGAACCGAACGAACAGCTACCGAGAAGCAACAAAAAAAAGTCTTCGAGAGAAAGAAGTCGTCGTGTTAGATAAACAAGAAGCCGGTACTGTAACACCCGATTGTGTTCTCGGTCGATGATTATTTTAAGCACGGATTCGGTGACGGCGTGACATGTAGATGAGTGATGTTGTAGAGAATCAACTGAGTAAATAGTGCCCCATTGTGTTTACAGTTCTTGTGAGACATGCACGCAATCAGTAAGATATTGTGTGATTGTGGCCGGTCGATCGACGAAGATAAGAGTTTTGTTTGGGTTTCTCGTATTCTCGTACGACGGAAAGAAATAATCTCATTAACGGGATGGTTTTTTTTTATTTATGTATATACTTCTTTGGAAAACGGAAACGACAGATGGGAACGTTTGCGTCAATCGGCGTATTTTCAGATTATCACAAATAAAATACAAGAATCGTTCTTCACGTTCAGCTCGATAACTATTTTTGTACAAATGATTCGTTCATGTCGACATTACAAGATTTTATCATTCGTTATTCGCTCTTAACCAGACCCGTGCGACCTTATAAACCAGTGGTTCCTTATTATATCCACGGACTCATTATTGCAAAAACCTGACCATGAACCCCCAAGTGAAATAACTCTACATAAAACTGCATGATAGAAAAATTACAAATTTAACTTTGATGTCTTGAATGGTAAATGGTGACGTAAAAATCATATATAAATAAAACATTTTGATATTTAAAGTAGAATTTATTGAAATTATAAGTTTTGTTTTAAAATACAAAAACACATTTTTTCAATGAGATGGGCGAACTTGATGGGATGATATGAGATTATTTATGTTTATGAGTAACATTCGTAAGTCTCCATGAGCACTAATTTCCAGTCGGTTTCGTTTTATCGTCATAAGGCTCATAACTACACTAAAATCCACATTCTGCTAAATAGGAAGACGGGAAAGCAATCAACAGCTTCTGTACAGAGTAACCCATAATGCGGGATATAAAATTTGTATCTGTTTTTGTAACCAGAATTTGTGGTATTCTTGTTCAAACATTGGTTTCAGGTTCTCATTTGTGGATAATTCAATGAATTGCTCCTGTATTAGTATAGATTTATCTGAGTTTGTGGGTCTACTTGCAATCGGGGATAACCAGTGAAGAATGTCTTTAAATCTTTGGCTGAGGTCAGAATGAAGAACCGTTAAGTGTTCACAATAAGCAAGCAAATCTTCATCTCGTTTTTGCAATTTTTAAAGATTTGGAAACATAACATTTCCTCTCCCCAAGCATTGTCATTACTTGTATTTTATGTACCTATCTATACTTATATTTTACTCAGGACGTAAAAATCGCTACCAATTTATTTATTGCTATTTATTTTAATTTTCATAATAATGAAAATGGGTCACAATTATTTTACTTTATATTAAACCTTTCGCGGACCTCCCGACGTTGTCCATGTTCCACCAAATTAATTTTAATTTGCCACAGACCCTCTCAGCGGTCACAAGGACCCCTGGGGGTCCGTAGGAACCACTTTGGGAACCTATATTTTAAACGAAAGAGCCAAATTTTGTGAAATCCTAACGATCCGCACTATTTTTATCGAGGGCAGGGGATATGGTGTTCTTTAGGTGTGATGGATCCAGAGATATTTCAAATAATTAAATGCAAATGAGTTAATCTTGAGATTTGTAATTTTATCTCGGAAGAAATTAACAAAAAACACTTTTTTGGTAGAAACATTGTATAAAAATATTAACCATTAAACACTTGTAAATTTGTATAGGGTTTTCCAATAAGAATGTCAGAACTTTGACAACTGGTGGTAGACATGTTTGATTTTTTTCAAGCTCATTTTGACATTTCAACTTAGTATAGTTTGGCAAATTATCATGGAACGTTTAACACGTCGACAACGCTTAGGAATTGTAAAAATATCAATAAACTTATTAAAACAAAAGTTTACTGAGTCTATTATTCCACAAAATGGACCCATCAATTGGTCACTAAGATCATGTGATCTAACTCTATTGGATTATTTTTTAATAATACAAATTTTTATTTAAATTGTCCTAAAAAAACTTCCTGTGTTATTTTAAGTGACACTTACTATAGAAATTATGTTCGACTATTAACGTATTGAAATTTTTCTACATTTTTTCTATTTCATTATTTCGTTTTTGAAATTTTCAACGACTTGTACATTATCTGCATAATTTTTCAATTATTTTTTTTAATAGATTCTTTCATCGCTTTTCTTGCCTGTAAAAACATTTTTGTACTATCGGTATGCGTGTCCATACGTCTATATACAACCATATTTCATTTCATCTCGATAGAAAGCGACGATCCGTCCGTCCGTCCGCGAACTACTCGTCTCGTCCATTTCTGGAGACCGACACACGGACCCAATTATGATTATGACACGCGTCTCGCATCGTTCGAATATTCGACCTACTCGCACGCGTCCATTTATGCCATTAATGTACAACAGACGTACAAACACCCATCCATC
Source organism: Neoneuromus ignobilis (assembly GCA_029203775.1). Classification (NCBI taxonomy): domain Eukaryota; kingdom Metazoa; phylum Arthropoda; class Insecta; order Megaloptera; family Corydalidae; genus Neoneuromus; species Neoneuromus ignobilis. Next base: position 1,563,175 of record CP092090.1, on the reverse strand, counting down.
GATATGTAAATAAACCGTCGTAATTGTGTTTGTCATCTCTAAGTAGCATCGGGCGAGATTGCTTTCTATTTTTTATGGAAACGGACGATAGACATTTTTTTCTCGAATAAATACTTGAATAGATAATCGATCGAGCCGGTTCTGCAAGTAAGGTTTTACTACGCCGCGACATTTTTTTTTCTTAATCGTGGACATTCTTAACGCACGATATGTTTTTTTTTTTTGTACAAAAATAATGAAAAATGTTTTCTCTAATCAGATAAGTACGATGGCATCGATCACGTGTCGCAATCAGATGATACGGACGAGAGATCGAGAAACCAGTATTCAAATCATATCGACGTTCAGAGCTGTTTTTTTCAATTAAAAAACGGTTCTGGTGTTTCAAATACCTGTTATAGTAATTACAGAAGACGATCAATACCGACCGTCACAATAACGTTCGATTAAATTAAATCAAATAATTATACTTTTAAATAACACTCGATTACTTGTAAATAATTATTAATAATACGTTTGGTTAGAATATTAAATCGTATTGCAACAGTTCCAATTTTTTTTTTTTTTAATATTAGTTGTCGAGCGAAATTTCTATCTGCCCCATGCTCTAGAGTGAAATTTCTACTATTAAGAACACAATTATAAAATTATACATAATGTAATTAAATTGGATTATTATTTTTTGTAAATTATCATTATCAACCACCAATGACTTTTGCAGCATTAGAAGATAACAACTAAATTATAGTTACTGAATTTAGAAAAAAATTATTACATATTTGAAGAAATATCAAGAAGTTGCATGATTGCAAAAGATACAAGAAGACCATATTATGAAATAAAAAAAGATGAGCTTGTAAATCTAGAAGATACTGTCAAAATTGTTACTGAAAAAAATGTTGAAAAGTACTGTAGAGAGGTAATTACAAATCGTACAAAAAGAATATCAACATTTGCGACGACTGCAATGACAATTCACGTTTGTTTGGTGTGATTTTATGAATTCCATCGTCATATGTCCATTTGATCACTTATGTCATTTCTAAAGCGCCAGAAATCAGTTTGAAAGAGTTGAAACGAGTCGATACCAAAGAATCCAAATGCAGAAGTCAAAAGTGGAAAATGGTAATTACTTCTTTCAATTTAGGTGGTATTGTTTATTAAGAGTTCAAAAAGTTCAGATGATTAATAAAAGATACTACTTCAGCGATATGAATCTCTTTTTGGCTAGAATATTTAGAAACATATTTGATTTTTTCTTCACGATTATAAACCGTTTCACAAATCTATCATTATTTGCAACTTCTTAGCATTAGAAGATGTTGTAATGTTCATCCATCTATCTTATTTGTTTAATTTGGCCCTCTGCAACTGTTTTCTGTTTCCAAAATTTGAAATTAAGCTAAAAGAACGCAATTCAAAAACCAGATAATTGGTTTCTTCTTCACAATAATATTTTTTTTACAGATCCGTTATTGTTTTCAATTTTTTATTATCAGAAGGTGTTATAATGCTTACTCATCCATCTTATTTTTATAATTTGGTACTTTGCAACTATTTCCCATTTCCAAAACTTAAATTTAAACTAAAGAGTTAGATAATTAGTTTATTCTTCACGATAACAAACTGTTTCGCCGATCTATTATTGTTTGCAACTTCTTGTCATCAGAATATGTTATAATGTTTATCCATACATCTTATTCGTCTGATTTGGTATTTTGCAACTGTTTCCCATTTTCAAAACTTAAATTTAAGTAGGGAAACAAAGGACTGATGCCATTACTATTTTGAAAGAAGAATACCAGACATGTTTTCGAAAGTCGTTTTTATTCAAAAGGAATGTATTTTTAATAATCAGTAATAGAAATCATAAATATCGTATGAAAATTTGTTTTCTTAATCAAAGTCCGGATACTTTTGGTACAGACCGTATAAATGATAGAGTGAAATATAAATGAAACGAAACTGAAATTGATATCAAAGATGCCGCCGTGATATACCGACCATCAAAAACAAATAAACGGAAATAGACGAACTGTATTATTCGTGAAGAATTGTAAGTGGGTCAAAGAGCAGAAACGCTTGTATAACAAAACGAATCCGTTTCAAAATGAGACGTGTCGGTAACGCCTTCGAATTTCGATGAAAAAAAAATATATAACAGCGTACGACAGAGGTGGAACGAACGTCTTCGACATGTTTGAATCGACGTCGATCCGTGTTTGTGAACGTGCGGCTACCGAAACGCCCGCACGGTCTGACAGAAAAACGAGCCGCCGAAATCGTAAACAAAAGTCGATGACGTGAAACGCAATAAATTAAAATCGCCATAAGTTATACACACACACACGTATATATTTTATAATGGAATAAAAGTTGAAAGATGGAATACTCAGTTACGATTATTCGATTTGCTGACATTATTATAAGATCTTTGAGAATCAAAAGTTTGGTTTATTATATCTTAAATGAGAAGTAGTGCAATTAATCAAACTATCGGTACAGTTTTGCCATCTTAACAGTAGCTTGTTTAGCAACGAAGAAGTCTGGAAAGAGAGTGATGGTTAAATTGCGGAAGGCGTTTTTCACAGTTTGTTGACAATTGAATATTTTTATTTGCAAGAAATTCAATACCTGGAGAATTGGTATAAGACCTGGTGAATATGGAGGATGTCAGAAAATTTCCAAATATAACTCCTATAGTTTAAGGAGCGTTGTTTGTGCGACATGTGGTCGAGTATTGTCTTGCAGTAGGATTGGATTTATTATTAATCAATCTCGGCTGCTTAATCGCAAGCCCTCTCATCATTTCCAACTTCTTCACCTTGCCGATTCAAATATGGAAAAACATTTTGAGCTTATCAATAGGAAAAATGTTAATGTTCTCCATGATAATGCAGGAAAAAATTTGCAACTTGGATGGCCAGTTTTCCTCCACCCATCATACTCATCAAACCTGACACTATCCGATTATCATCTTTTTTGATCGCTGTAGGACGATTTAATGGGCACAAATTTCTCAAATGAAAACCAGGTTTGAAAGTTTGTCGAAAACTTTTCCAAATCAAAACCATCGAATTGTATCTAAAAAGAAAAAATGAACTACCTAGCAAATGGCAACTAATTATTACAAACAAAGGCGAATATATTGGGTCATCCAAAAGTGACGTTTAGATTTGTGTTTTATTAAAAAGAAACATGTGTATAATTTTTTTTTTTAATAAAACATAAATCTAAAGGTCACTTTTGAATGACCCAATCTAATTGATTAAAATACAATTGCTGTTTTTTTTATTAAAAATTAAATTTGGTATACAAAAATGGAAATTAATTGTTTAACCCAATATATATATATATATATATATATATATATATATATATATATATATATAGAGAGAGAGAGAGAGAGAGAGAGAGAGAGAAAGAGACTCAAATGAAAATGAATTGTTTAGACATACATTTACTTTTTCTTACTATTATTTACTATCTTTCAGTTTTATTTGCAATACCTTTATATCATACATAGAAAGAGAGAGAGAGAGAAACATATTCATACACACACTAGTGAGAATGTACATAAAAATAAAAAGCCTTACAAAGTCTGATTTAATGGTTGTTAACTCCTAATAAATTAGAATGTATGTATTCTTTTTAATTCATATCTTGTACATACATAATCTACCATTCTTTTTTATTTAGTACAATTTTCGGTTCTTCGTAGTCCACCATCTACCACGTATCCTAGAGATAAACCTCTGAAAACACTAATCTATTTTAATTACACTCATCCTCGTCCGTACCGTAATATTTTATAAATCCGTTGACTTATCGTTCAGTTCCGTTTATCTCTGCGGAAGAGTCACGGTCCTCTTTCGAAAAATCTCCACGGCCATCGGTTCATGAACATTTTTATGCAGATAATAGCTATGACGATGCATTTTCCATTGTCAGTTAGATAAGTCGTGAAAATAGACCGTTACGTCTCGTTCTCGTTTCTCTTTTTCCCGTCTATTGCGTTCGGAAAAAAATATGCAGTGAACGGCTAGTTCTCTTGTGAACTTCCGGAAACAATACGGTACGTTTCTCGCGTTTTTAATTACCGGCACCGATCCAGTGTTCGAATCGGAGTGACAAGCACTGACACAATGGAACGTTTCTACGTTCGTTCGTTCGTTATCTGTGTAAATGTTTTCATTAAAAGCGTCTCATTGTGTGTCAGATCGATGGTAGTTGTTCGTACTGCTGTACGCGTGTGAATGTAACAGAAATAACAGATACGGTGTGAACGTCTCAACCGCATATAATAAATTTACGGTATTCTATTTATATTCCGTTCGGGTTATTTTAGTGCACTGCGAACATCGCCGTTTAATGTAAGCGGTTAGAGAAAATCGTCCGGAAGAAAAACGGCCGAGAATGGTGAATTTATCGAACGTCTTTGTCTATTAACGTCGCCTGTTAAGTACATTATATTCCACTCGACTCGATTTATCGCTGAAATATGCAGATCGAACGTTTGTAAAAGACAATGTGCACAAGAAGTAGGTTGTTTCGTAACGGAAAGTAAACATTCTTTAGCTTTGATTCAGTCGATTTTTTTTCTTCGAAAATGTAAAGTATTTTGCTGATAAGATATTGAAAGTTGTTGTAACATGTTTGACTTTATTAGATGTTAATGGATTATAAAATAGGGCAAGAATTATCCGATTGACAACTAACTAGTAAAATTTTAATCGTTATCAATTATTAATTTATCAGTCGTTCTTAAATCAATAAATGATTAACGACTAAAAAATAATCATTGATCATCGTTCTTTAACGTACACCATTGACAGTGACGTGCTCTCCGGGTTCATTTCGAAAGAAATAAGGTCTGATGATGCCATCAGCGTGCAATCCGAATCATACGGTGCATTTTTCTGGAACTTCAGGATTGCTTTCATTCCAAATGTGGCAATTTTGCTTATTAATGCACCTGTTAAATCAAAAATGAGCCTCATCATTAAATAAAATTTTACGCTGTATAAGTTTGGCGAAGAGAAACACTGATTTTTGAAATAAATTTCCACAATTTGGAAACGTTGCTCAAGTGTAAAACGTTCTACAATGCTTTGCCAAAGTACACTTAACCTTCGATTTACACGGTACTTTTTACACGGTTTTGAAAATAACGGATTTTTTTTAAAAAACTGATAAAAATGAACATTTTGGCTGCCTACATATTTCTGCAATCATTTTTAATTTCGTTCGCTTGGTAATACTGGTGCACATATTTAAATTAGGGCGAAATTGGGTAATCATTTTCTACAAAATGACCCGAATGTTGAACGAGCTTTCCCGATTCCAGCGAGATATTAACCCTTATCGGTCTTATATCACCTCTGACGTGATATTACAACTTTGCTCTATCAGTCGTATGTCACGTGCGAGGTGACAAGAATGAACAAGTAACAACGTCCTTATTGCTGAATGTTTGCACACTATGTTTTTACAGTTTAATTCTTACTCGATAGCAGAGAACACGTTCTGTCCATATTTCAGCAATTATTTTACTTATATTATAATATTTTATTCTTCCAAAAATGAATAAAAAAAACTATAGCAATATGGAAAGTAACAGTGATAGTTGTAGTGAAATATGTGAAAATTTTGAATATTTGGCAAGTGATTTTAATTCTTCAGTCTATGAAAGTAATGACAGTAATTAAACTTTTGGTTACATTTTTTAAGGATCTTATATTTCTTTTTGCCATAAAATGAATTACATACTTATATTTTTATATATTTATCGTTTTATGAATGGATTGTTATTTTTATGTTTTTCAAGGTATCTTACTTTTATTTTACGTTGAAATAAATGACTGAATTATGCATATTTCAGGGTTTTTTTCGATTTATACGGTTTTGCATATAAAAATCCACGATTTCGATTTACACGGTTTTCTGAGGAACCGATCTCCAGTGTAAATCGAGGGATAGGTGTATACTGAATCCAGATGTCACTTATAGTACGTAAACTGACAACTGACTTATCATCTGTCCCCATCGAAAGTTCTATCAAACCTAAAAACATTAATAATTTATTTGTTGTTTTGGGACTGTGGCTGATTCATTTTACACAAATGAATTTAAACCCCAGCACCACAATAGTTTTAAAGTGTTCAATAATTACTTATTGTTCACTTATATAATTATAAATAATAAGTGAACAATAAGTGATTATTGAACACTTTAAACTATTGTGCTGGGGTTTAAATTCATTTATGTAAAAACATTAATAATTTAAGAAAATATTTTATATAATGAATTTATGATGTGCTCTATTAAAACATGGGGGCTGATTTTTTTTCATAGTCAAAGCGTTGTCTTCAATTTAGCTGTTTTATTTTTTTCACTGCTAATTGATAAAGCTTTTAAAAATAAATTTCGAAATTTTATTCAAATACATATGTGAGACTATTTTTTAATTGAAGTTTTTTTTACCTTGCCCCATTATAACCTTGAGCCATTGTATATATTTTATTTCAAATAAAATATATCATTATTTATGAGATGATCTTTTATATTATATGTACATGTGTGTGTGTAGATCTACATAATATGCATTTAAATTACTTTTATAAATTCTCTTCACCGATTCCCATCGGACAGAAAACCTGATTAAATCGACCTCGACTAAAAAACCGAACACCGTTATTGTTCATTTTATTATCTACTGTAATTAATTTTAATACATTTTCGTTTACATTTCTACACAATATTCGTTATCTCGAAGGAACGGTCACGCTGTTGATTTTCTGTTCACAGAGGTTTATTTCCTCGTTTCGAATAAACTACACGCCGTGATCCTTTTTTATCGAGCTCCAAAAAAAAACATAAGTACGTACACGTCTCTAATTAATTCGAACATACAGAACAATCCGGTTGTTTTCCTCCCCTTCACACGTCCGTCTCGTCGATCTAATCCGCCCGTCCGTTTCCATCGTACGAATGCACAATTCTAAACGAAACATTATCTCTTAAAACAACAATACGCCCGCTGCGTACGACACGAGTAACAATTTTTCCCACGTTAGTGTTTTTTACTGTTAGGTGTATGATGGAAACAAGGACGGAGCGGAATGCACAGATCGGTATTGTTTACGTTTCGAACGTACGGAATGGACACGTCGTCGGTATGGAAAGGAAAAAAAATCGTCGAACGTCTTGATCATCGGCATGCGCGCAGCGTGGCGTCGCGTTTTGTACACGTTTTATTAAATTCCGGGACTACCTTACGTACATACGACGTGATTTGAATAACAGCGGGCCGCCGACATTATCAGCCGGTGGTAACCTCAGACGGGCCGTTTATTAAAAAAATATGTGTACGCGACGAGTCGTCGTAATTTTTATTTTATTTTTATCTTTTCTTTTCTTTCCTCATCTATTTGTTCGACGAGTATCGTGTACGTGTATGTCTCTCCTCAAGAGATATCTGCTTGTACCGCATGAAATGTCCAAATTTAAACGACGAAATCAAAGCACAATATTATAAGGAAAAAATCTATTTAATCGAAATATTCATCGATTGCATAAAGGATATTTTTACCAACGTGATACTAAACTATTCATCCCTTCCTCTCTTATAAAACTCCGTGTCTTTAGAAGAGTCTGTTTCTTCATAAGCAACAGTTAAAATTGAATTGCTGAATTTAAACAGATTTACTACGTTCAGGAAGGCCAAAAATAGCTACTGATGGAAAAACCGAAACAGAACTTTCCATCGTTTCGACAAAAAAATCTTGCTTGGTGTATGAGTATTTTGCAATCCACAAAAAATAACATTTCTTATCATCAAATGAGTTTTTAAAAAATTGGTAATCTGAGGCTGCATGATAGTCATCTTCAGAACATTGAAAATAAGTCGATTTTTGAACACTTCTATAAACTTTTGTAGCATTTAGATAGATAAATAGTTAATTTATGCCAAAAAATCTCGTATTATGTTTAAATACAATACGAATAAAAAAATCTAGTACAGGAATTTTACAGCTGCACACAAAATAATAATCGATTCAGTACCAACTAATAACTCCATTGATTTCGAATCGAATTAAATCTGAATAAAAAAAATACCAACACCTGTAATGTGAACTGAAATAAACGCGGAGCCGTAAATGTCGTTTCATACAGACGAATTCATACCGTAAAACTGTACAATTTTTATTACACACGTACATACGTTGGTTCGTTGTTTGCTCCACTGTCGTTCATCTGGAAAAAAAGAAACACATACTGTAACACCTGCCGTTCAGGTTTAGTGCTTATTTATATATCAGTACGTATATATTTTTATATATATTTAATTTTATTAATAGACATGGTTATGTGTTAATTTATTTCCTCGTTCTCATTATCATATTTTCGATCGGACGTCTTTAGAAAGTCACGCAATCCGCTGTTAGTGGGAATATGGAAATGCGTTTGTTGGTCGTGTACGCTCGGTTCGATTACCGTCGCGTGTTTATGATGAGGATCGTTTAAGTTTGTTCGTTATGATAATGACAAGAGTGTTGGATGAGGTGTAGGTCTTGGTGTTTTTTTTTTTAAACAGTAACGAGTTGAAAAAATACAATGTTGAATTTTCATTTATCCAGAAGTTGGATGCAAAATTTTAAATCAAACCATTAGACGCTCTTGTAATTTTTCCAATTTTGAATTAGAGAAAAAATTCAACAATAGAGTGGGAGTTGCTGATTTTTTTTTATTAAAATCTTTTGATCTCGACGAATGATTCGTACCTTTGTAACTACTGATTGACTTTTAATTATTTTCTTGTCGAGAGAAAAAAATCTTCGATTCAATTAAAACAGGTGTGATTTTTTAGAACCGTTTTAGATGTCCTTGTGATTTATTTAATTTTGAATTAGAGAAAGATTTGAACAACGGAGTGCTTACTGAAACATTTTTATTAAAATCTTTCGATCTTGAAGAATAACCATTTCCTTTGTAACTGTTGACTTCAATTTTAAGAATTTTTTGGTTGAGAGTTAAAATTTTCGACTCGGTTAAAACAGACGAGGTTTCTTCTCGGTCTGTTACCGAACGTTCGTTTTCAAACTGTTGATGTTTGCGCGCGGTGTCGGCGTACGGTTTCTGTTAAGAGCATTAAAAAAACATTATTTACAAAAGAAAATAAAACTGCACCGTTTCGATACGATCTAATTCTTGCAGACACGGAGACGCGACAAAAATAAATAATGCGGTGGAACGACATTTCATTCGTGAAAACTCATTTGTATTTCCACACACACATACATTCATATATATATATATATATAAATGTGTGTGTACACACATACATACATTGATACATATTCGTATAAAAATGGATATGTGTATTTTTAAATAACACACACACATAGTTCCCAAAATACGATGATAGTCTCATCCTGTCGTCTTCGCAATTGTTTTGCTTGCGAATCATTTTTTTTTTAGTAAAAATATTGGTTCATTAGATACTTAGAACCATTCATACACTCGCAAACTATTAACAAACGCGCCTGTTTGCGAAAAAAGTGCACTGTTTGTGTTTTGATACACTGAACAAATACAGTTTTGTTTGTAGTGTTTCGTGTAGTAGTTATTGGTTCAGTAGTTGAAAGTATGTACAAATAATCAGCTGTTCGCAGCCGATAAAAATGTTAAAGAAAGTTGCGTTGTGTTCGAACAACATAAATAATAAAATTGTACTGTTTAAGTGATTACAGTAGATTTAAGTGTTTTCGTATCTGTTTTCCGATAGTGAAAACTAATGAGTGTTTTTCTTTGTTGCAGGTTGGTACCAGTTTTGTTGTTTTTTTAAAAATGTTGTTGGTAAGTTATTTGTTAGTTGATTTGGAAGTTAAATAAAATCTAATACATTTTTTAAAAATAAAAATTGATGATAGTGTTAATTAATCTTTATATTATTAAATCTCTAAATCTGTTTTTTCATATATAAAAAAATGATAATAACGTTGTTATTCTATAGTTTTTGATAGAAAAAAAACGTTACTCTGTAACTATTTCCTCTCAATAAAAGAAAATGGCAATAACGTTGATATAGTCTTTGACAGGAGAAACACGTTTCTTTGTAGCTATTTTTACCATTCCTTATTTTTTCATCCTTACATATTCTTTCTTTTTTGTTCACTAATGGAACTTCATTTCGTCTAAATTATTTTTATAAGAACATGTAGACGAACTTAATTATAATTTTATTAATGAAATAAGCACTTAAATTAAATTAACTACATTAAATTTAATTAAACTATAATTAAGAAAATAAAAATATCATAAATGGAAAAAACATTAAAACGTGTATTATGTTAATTTAATTATTTCAATTAGTCAGCTATAAATAAACAACTCGTTATATATATATATATATATATATATATATATTTGTGTGTGTGTGTGTGTGTTTGAATTAAAAGACATTTTTCATCTCAACATGAACGCTCAATTCGGAGGTGATAAATTTAAATGTTCTGTACGGATTGACATTACCAGTAATCGCATCTCACGCTGACAAATCCCAAAGTGGGACCGTCGTACGAGCGAGAAGAAGAAAATAAAGAGCGGGCCACCGTCGTGTCGGTGGCCCGGGCACCGCTAATATTTTAATTACGTACGTTTGTAATCAAATCCCATTGTACTTGAAACTAATGGGGTTTTAAGATTTAATTAAGTTATTCCTATAGTCGGCGCCAAATACACTTGAACTGCGTTGACCTTGGCGATCGAGATGGATCCGTACATTTATGTATGTACGTAGTTTTTTTTTGCTCGTATGGCGTTATTACGGACCATGTCATCTACGTGTATGTATATACACGCACGTGTGCTCGGATCTGATTCGCGAACGTATATTAAAACATGTTATGTATGTAACGACTCGTGTTCGGTTATTTGAATGCGTGTAGTAATTATTTTCGTATTCAGATTGTGGACGAGATACGCTCAGGTTATATTACATATTCACATTTACATATACACATACATGCACAAAGGCATATATATATATATATATATATATATATATATATATATATATATAGGTGTTTTTTTAAACGTGATGGAACTTTAAATTGAATCCCTATCGAAAGTTCTATCTAACCTAAAAAAACATTATATATATATATACTCACACACACACACACCTACATACACACTCATACATATAGAGGTGTTTTTTAAGGTTAGATATAACTTTTGATAGGGATTCAATTTAAAGTTTCATCACGTTTAAAAAAAAACTATATATGTATGAATTGAAGAAGTATAATGTTGAATTTTTAAAAAATATTTATAGAAATGTTACCAGAGTAGGGCATTATCCAATTAAATTTTCATCCGAATAAAAATATCATTAAAAATTTAGATATAATTTCGTAATCGTAAAATGATTAAAATTCTAATGATTAAATATTCGACTAAAAATTATATACTGACGTGCAAAGTATTCGCCATATGAGTAACATAAGCAATTTATTGATATAATTTAATAAAGACGTTAAATTAAAAAAAATATTTAATTGATAATAAATATAATATTCGTTATATTTACTTTCAATGATTTTTTTTTATTTAACGACTGTATTGAATTGTATCAATAAGTTGCTTATGTTACCCTTATGGCGAATACTTTTGTGAGTAGTGTATATGTCGGTTTGAAAAAAATCAGATAAAAATTTAGCCTGATAAAAATTATAAAAAATCGACTAAAATCTTAAGTCGTTTTTTCTTCCCTCACTTCCTTCATAAATTAATTTCTTTGTTACACAGAATTCTTTCCATTTCGCTGTTTAAAATACGAGATGAAAAGTGTAAACGAAACCCTTATTTGCCTTTTATTTTGATTGTTTTACATATTGCTATAAAAATAATTTAGAAATTATTGTATTTCATTAATAATAATTTAGAATTTAATTCCGTTAAAATTTCAAATAAAATCTCATTAAAAATTGTTTGTATTTTTTTCAAACGAAATAAGTTTGTTTCGAAATTTGATTTTTAAATTTTAAATAATTTTTTGTAACGATTTAATTAATAGTCATATTCAACTAATATTATACAATTTTCAATATTCAAATCAATAGGCTTTTTCACACTAGTCAGTATTCATGGCCCATTACCACTCGTCTCACGCGCTCTTATCACAAAACTAATTTTTTTAGGTGGGGAAGTTTGGTAATAAGAGGGTATGAGACGACTGGTAATGGGCCATGAATACTGTCTGCATGCTGACTAGTGTGGAAAGGCCTAATCGGTTTATTAATCGCTTAAAACGATTGATGACTAAAAAATCAATCACGACTAATGATTAATTTTATAGTCATTAGTCACAGATCGATTTAAAAACGACCAGTTTCAAATCAATCACCTGAAGCGACTAACAATTAATTTTACACGACTGAAATTTCAGTCGTTAGTCGTCATTCGGATAATTTTCCCTCAATTCTGGTTTGTACGAGTGATTATTTTGTGCAAAACTAATTCTGTTTAAAGATTAAGATTAAAGTCGGAATTAAACACCTGTATATACAAATAAATGTGAAATACGTGCAATTATGACCTATGTTGTTGAATCCTTGCGTTTGTTTTTTTTTGGAATAACGTAAACAGATTTCGCCAAAAAGAACAAGTTCAGTTGGAACGAATCGGCAATAAAAACATACCAGACGCGGCGGCAAGTACAAAAAAAACGTACGAATAAACAAAAGATCGTTTTTATACGCCCACGCCTATTCACACATCCATATCATGCATACATATACATTTATGTATTTATATATATATATATATATATATATATATATATATATATATATATATATATATATATATATAAATATATAATATACATGCATATGTCCTGTGTATGTTGGCAGACATATAGTCTATGTATTGATGTACGTATACATAAACACAAATGTATATCAAACGCGTCATTCGAGTAATAAATATTTGTAAATATTTAAAATAACTGTTCGATAATATCCTGTTATTATCGTATTTACATTTGGTTATAAACGATTTATTGCAAACAATTTACATATCGTCGTATTATTTTTGCACACAATTATTTATAATGTATTTATGCATATATATATATATATATATATATTTATGTGTGTGTGTATGTATGTATGTATGTATATAATATCGATAAAGAGATACATTTGTTGAAAGTAAAATATTTTGTTGTTATTTGTGAGTGTGTGTTTGCGCAAGTGATAACATTTAAGAAGCCAACCTTGGAGAAGAGAAAAATTAATTTACATGTATGCTTTATTGACCAGATCGTGCGATTATCGCTATTTGAACTTAATATGCATTTATCATTTCCATATATGGGTGTAGTTTACGCGGAAATTAATACACCATTTAATTTATATTTATATATATATATATATATATATATATATATATATATATATATATATATATATAGTATATATTTACGTACAGAAAACAACAAAATACAAGGTTAATATGGAATTATTTTCATAATAATATATTATGCCCTTGTGTCAGCTGTGCGACATTTGTGTATGTATAAATAAGGAAATATCATTTTTATATGAATTTATATACAGTGAGTCAAAATGAAACTCATACAGAGTTATGTTTCCAATAATTTTACACATATATTTCAATATAATATCAATTTTCTTTATTTTTTTTTGCTTAATTTCTTTATTAAGGTTATTTTTATTACATTTGAAAATTTCAATCGTAAATTAATACTTTTACTCTAGAAAAAGTAATAATTTCTGAAAAATTAACAAAAAATACATGAAAATAAAACTCATACAACTAACAAATTATTTATTAAATTAAAATTTACAATGGATTGAATTATTTTAGTACTTAGTAGAGTAGTCTTTATTAATTTTTATAGCTTTTAAACGATTCGGGATGGATTTAACTAATTTTTCACAATAAGCTAGATCAATTTTTCCCCATTCTTCTAATAACGCTTTTTTAAATCGTTGTTATTACTAATAGTGTGTGTTCTAATGGCAAATTCTAAATGATTCCATAGATTTTCAATCACATTTATATTAGATGATTATGGTGGTGTTTTCAGTACTTTGGGGCAGTTATATAACAACCAACTACTTCTTTTATAATCCTTGTGCTTGGGGTCGTTGCCCTGATAAAAATTAAATGTTTGTAAAATTCCAAGTTTTTGAGCACTGGCTTTCAAATTTTTTCTTAATAGATCAATATAAACATTTTGATTCATAATACCGTCTATAAAATTAAATTTCCAACCCTCTCGTAGACATACACCCCCATACCATAACATGACGTTTTGTGCCATATTTGATCCAAATCCATTTTTTCACATTTCATTTTTTCTCTCTCCTTTGAATAAAACCGCGCGGATTTTTTCAACAGAAAATAAAAACGTATACAGTAAGAGGTTAAATCAAACAATGACGAAATCATTACAAATTCCTACTGATTTATTTCTCTAATTAGAGAAAGCGTCCCATCTATTGTACCTCGAATTCGATACTCTGTTCTGGCAGCTGGATGCACGGTGCATCGTCGTCTCGTCAATTTCAGTACCATTTCCATATCTGTATCGACTTCAAACAAACCATAAAACCGTAAAGTTATGGCTTTGAAACGGTGTCATTTCATTGTTGCTAACAACAGTTAACGTGCGAACAAACTTCTCGACCGCCGTCGCGGTACAATAAAGACACGACGGTTCTGTATCCAGTTTCGATTTTATAACCGATCAACGGATGATTAATTCTATTTCAAGCCGGATTGTAAATCTAATTCTGATCGGTGCCATAAATGATACGAACGAGGAAAAATGTTTATGTGGAGAATGGTTATGGACTGTGGATCGAATCGTTTGAATAGTCGCTCGTTTAGACTCATTACATATATATAATATATATATATATATATATATATATATATATATATATATATATATATATATGTATATTGGATTAGGGAAAAAGTATTTTCACTATTTACTGATAGATGGATGTTTGGTTGATTTTGACAGTACGCCATTTTGTGCCATATTAGTGTTATATATTGTTTGTAAGGTGACATTCTACAAAATATTTTAAAATATGATAAATATTTCACTTCAACTTATAAAAGGACTTTTTCATTAACCGAATATAAATCTGTGTACATAAAACTTCTACTCAGTGGCTAGATAAAGTATTATACAAGATTTTCCAATAAGCGCTTCAGAAGTTTAAATGAAAATAAAATAAAAAGCGTTTACTTAATTAGTTATTTATTTTTTGCATTTTTAAGTTCATTCTATGGCATTAACACGACTTCACGTGCAAAGTGCATTTATTTAGTCCAATTTTTAATTAGTCTTTAATTTATAATTGTGGTCCATTTTCATGAATTACACGTTCAATGTTTATTTTTAATACTTTCGTTGTTTGTGGTTTATCAGCATTACCCAATGATTTCACATAACCCCTCAGAAAATAATCCAGTGGAGTTAAAACACATGATCTTAGTGGCTAATTAATGGATTCGTTTCGTGAAATAATGTACTCATTAAATTTTCGTTTCAATAAGTCTATTGAAGATTTTTACAATTTCTAAGCATTGTTGAAGTGTTAAACGTTCCATGATAATTTGTCAAACTATACTGAGTTGAAATATCAAAATGAGTTTAAAAAAACAATCAAACATGGTCGTCCACCAGCTGTCAAAGTTCTGACATTTTTATTGGAAAACTATATAATTAATTATTTGATGATTTTAAAATATATATTAATTATTTGTTGTTTTGGAACTGTGGATGATTCATCTTTGTTAATAGATATTAATTTTGTCTACTTGTATTGTGACTGCTTATGAGATTCAACGATGTTCGAAATGTTCTTTGAATAACAGGAGATGAAAAAAAATACTATTTTTAACTTTGTTTAAAGTTTAAAATTATTGAAGTTTTAATGTAAATTTGTAAATTATTTTCATCTTTATTATCAGAATAGGATATTATTTAGAATGTACAAAAAAAAAAATGCAACTAGCAATATAAATCAGATACATTCTAAATTCCAACATAATATTTTATAATAGAAAAGTACATTAAAAAAAAACAGTTTATAATAATTCAACCACATCTGTATGTATGTTTATGTGTGTGTGTATCACGTGTAAGATGAATCGATCTTCACGTTCTCGTTGTAAAGTATTAACCTCTTTCATACCCGCTGCGCGACAATAAAACAATCACTCAGTCACAAATATATATCATCTTTCATTTCCTCGTAGACACTTTCATGTGGTGACATTTCTTGTGCCGTAAACAGCCGACGCTTGTACGTCCGTATGCACGTCGAGCGTGTGTTCTAAAAATAGATAAGAACGATGGCGACGTTTCTTTTTTAAAGAACGGACGGACGCGCGTTCATCTCTCCCGCGGTTCTAGGTCACTGAGACGATAAACAGGAGATGCGCCGTAACCGGCGGCGGCCCTTCTTACTGTAAACGAACCCGACCTTATCTTCGGACGATTCGTCACTTAATTAATTCATACGAAATGAGGAAGTTGGAATTTATGTACGTGCCAAGTGTTATCGAAATCAAAATTAACAACGTACAATGGAATAATGAAATTGTTGATGCGGTCGATGGATTAGTGAACGAGTGATTATTGGACGTTTTTATAAAAGATTGTGGTATTTGGATGAATTAGCCACAGTCAAATAAATAATATTAGAGATTACTTCTTTTTTCATACAGCGTTAATTTCTGTTTACAATTTGTTTATTTTCATACAACGAATGGATTTTATTAATACATACAGTTAGGCACGAAAGCATTGACCCACTCAGCACCATTAAAATTCTTATAAATTGTACCGAGTTCGAATTAGGCTCATCCAAATGTAACGCCTAGATTTATGTTTTATTAAAAAGAAAGATGTGTATAGTTTTTTTTTTAAAAATAAAACAAATCTAGGTGTCACATTTGGATGACCCTATATATAGAGAGAGGGGAGGAGAGAAACTGTGTATGTGTGAGAGAGAAGAGGAGGGATGATATGAGTTCTATAACAATAAAGAAATCAAGCCAGGTGTTTTGATTTTTTTCTGGATTGAGCATCATTGGAAGAAAATTAAAATTTGAACACGAAAATATTTAGAGAACATAGAAGACGAATATCGGTGAAAATCCAACAAGAATAAAAAAAAAGATTGGGTACAAAATTCGACTAGAAAAATTGTTTACATTTATATAATTATGTGTAAAGAAAATACAATATGTTTTTTGAAGAAAAAATGACGAAATATTTTGTGATCAGACGAAACAAAAATTGTACTTTTAGTTCTAAAGATCAGATACAATTTGTAAGAAGTGGCCCGAATAGTCGATACGACTCAAAGTACATAGTTAAAATTGTAAAACATGTCGGAACGAAAATCAGTGTTTCGGGTTGTTTTTTATAAAATGGCATAGTTTGTGGACAATATGGCATTTTTTATAAAATGGTATGTGTATAGTTTCTTTTCAATAAAACATAAATCTAGGCATTACATTTAGATGACTTTTTATATTTTTCCCAAAAAAATACGAATCCGATACATGAATCATGTAAAAAAAAACAGTCAAATAACATCTCTTGATTTAAAAATGACAGAATTTTCAAATGTAGATAAATTAGGCTACTCGAATTTTTTAATTTTCTAACTTAATTCAAACAGAAAAAAAAGTGTAAATATTTCGAAATGTCCTCGATGGACCAACACTTTTATAACCAACTGTATGTACATTTATTGAAATAAAACCAGACGATTACATCAAGTCTATTATTTATTTGAATACAAACTTCGGATTATTTCATTTCACAATCGACCAACAACGTACATCCATCTTCATGTAAAAACGTGAAGAATCGACATGAACAATAAACCACGGAAACGTCTTAATATAATAAAACTCGCGGGTACTAATCTGCGACAATAAAAATTGTGTAATATCGAAATAACGTCCGTACCGACAACACGACATACGATTTATTTTACTTTCACGGAGATTAAAAACGGTACATAAATCAAAATTATTTTATTTCACGTTCGTTGTCGTACGATTGTCGTTCGTACGCATTTGAATAATCTTTAACGAGCGAAATGCCATTAAGTTATGAAACAAATAAGTGGTTTAGTACGCCATTAGTGCCATTAGTTCAGTATGCTATTTGAGATAAAAAAAATTATCGATGTAGAGTTCTTCAGTTGCTTAGCAGATGGAGTAAAATAATCGAGAGTAACGGAAAGTATTTCAATAATTAAGGCGGTTTATTTTTTGATAAATAAACTCGGATTTTTGCAAAGAACGCATGGAATTCGTTTGTACAACTAAAAAAGTATACGCCTAGTAAAAATACGAAATCAATTTGACCAAAACGACGTTATTAGCTTATGAGACGGGTGAGGTTTTCGGTCGGCCGATATCAATCAGTATTTACATATCAGACATGTGAATTGGTACTTCATGTAAATATGTAATTAGCGTCGACATAACAGCCTATTAAACTGCGTTATAAAAATATAATAGAGTATTTACGAGCATTGACCGGACGATTATAATCAATTTGTGGTGCGATTATGGCTGAATGAGCTGGTAGGAGATTGGCGATTAAGCGATCTTTCGATTTTTTTTTGATTTTATTTTTTCTGGTTTAACATTCTGAATGCTCGAAATGTCTTTTAATTAGCAAAGGAAAAAAACTTGATTCAGATGGAAAAGTGTTGATTGGTACAGTAGCTAATTCGTTACTTCACGATTGGTTTATTTACTTCAACGCTACAACGTTCATTAATCATTTCGCCCACTTTTTAGTTAATGTACATTTCAGTCGGTACAGAATCATCATTAAAGTACTTTTTAAAAAAATCCATACTGCAATAATCGCCGATTATCAATATAAAGAGAATTTAGTCAGTCAATTGATCGATCGATCGATCGATCGGATGACTCATCGTCCGTCGGAAGAAACGAGGCTATCGACGCGTGAAGTATCTGTGCGTTTCGAATCTCACGTTTTGCGGTCTGTCAAAACCGCCGCCGAATCGGTTCGTTCGCTTTTTTGTTCCCTTCGTTCGTTCTTTCCACCGTAACCGGACGGCGCCGGAAAGGGGTCGGCGCGCAATCGTTGAACTCGATCGTGATTCAGTACGTCATAAACGATTCGAGGCGCTAACGGAGTCGTAAAAAACACACGCCGCGTGTTTATCTCGATTCGATGGCGTTTAGATTTACGGTCGTCGGTGGATTCTCGGCGAGACGTTGTCTTTACAGCTCTGTGACGATGATGGTACGGTTGTGGAAATGTAAATCAGCTTATAAACAAATCAAGGGAATTATAAATGATATTTGGACGTTTGTATAATATTAGAAAATCAAATTTTTGCATGTATCATAATTCCAAGAATTGTTTATAAATCGTATGATCAGTTAGTGGAGCTATATTAACTGAGTAACAAAGTACATACCTTGTTCCGTTCGTTTACTGCATCTCGATGCGACCGTTCAAAATGTCTATGCAAAATGGTGTAATACGTGCATGTTTGCAAATTTAAACTTGGTCCTAATATTGAAGTTGTAAGAAAAATTTGTACTGCATTTAAACAAGGGGTAGTTATATCAAAAACAGTCCAAAGGTGTTTTTTTTTTAAAAAAAATAAGGAATGAATCATTAGAAGACAAAGCGTGATCAGTCAGTCGTATGTCACATGCGAGGTGACAAGACTGAACAAATAACAACGTCCTTATTGCTGAATGTACACACTGTATGTTTTTACAGTTTAATTCTTACTCGATAGCAGACAACACGTTCTGTCATATTTCAGCAATTATTTTACTTATATTATAATATTTTATTCCTCCAAAAATGAATAAAGAAAACTATAGCAATATGGAAAGTAACAGTGATAGTTGTAGTGAAATATGTGAAAATTTTGAATATATGGCAAGTGATTTTAATTCTTGTGATGAAGCTGCATATCTTGCATCCTCATTCCCAAGGGAAGCATAATGACTGCATTGTATGTTCCAATCGGAAGTTACCTGGAGGAAGAAAGACGACTATATACTTCTGCGAAACTTGTAACAGAAAACCATTCCTTCATGTAGGAAAATGTTTCAAAAAACACCACACATTGAAAAAATATAAATAACATTTAAGCTTGAAGATTACACGTTTAATAAAATGTAAACATTTAAAGTGTTAATATAAATATTTTTATGCACAAAACTATCTTTTTATATCAAGTAACGTTAGTTACTCTTCTCTTATAATAAGCACTCAAATATATCTCCGACCTAGCGGAATGTTAAGTACAAAATGCTAACGACCAATAAGGGTTAATAGTGACAGAAGTTCCTTAATTTAAAATTTCTAAATTTTCTAAATATGGAACTGAAAAGTTCTTTTCTTGTTGAGGAAGAGTAGTTCATTGTGAAGATGGATATTTTGTCGAAGCAAAAAATACAAGCGTTTCATTTTCCTCGACGGACCTTTCTTGGTTACTTGACATCATTCTCAAAAATAACATCGACCAATTGCGTCACAAAATCCGCGCAGATGAATTCGTCGTGTCTGTCCTCGAATTTCGATCCGACTAATCAATCCCAACTGATACAACACCACGATCGTAACCAGTTCGTTCGCCCGGAGCACCGTTTAATATAAATAACATCCGGTCCGTACGCACATTCGCTTCCCAACTCCACATTCGAAATTATAATCATTTTCTGTATAAAATAGTAATAAATTAACGCGCGGTTTTTCATTAACGAGCCACGTACGCGCAATATGCCCCACGAATATAATTTATGACGTACGAGTAAATTACAAGCAATTTATTTATGGTAAAAAAAGTGTACACGCGTACACGCACACGGTGCGTGTACGTCTCCGTGCGATTATTCGAAAATTATACGTCCAATTAGCGATTCCGAACGGCGATGTTTCGTGTACGATTCGCAGTTAATTAAATACGAAGAGGTTCGATGCTGAATTGTACGGTTAAAAAAATAATTAACGATATGTGCTGATTATAAATAAACTTATTAAGTAAACACGAGCGCTATTCGATGCTCGAGTTACGTTTTCAGTATCCACCATATTGTCCAGTACTCGGAATCGTTTTGTGTCGATTCGGTGTTTTGTGATTGTCGTCGTCGTCGTCGTCGGCGGCGTTGATAAAATTCCTGTTAATGGTGATGCTGTCTCTGTTAATTGTTCACGATGTCATCACTTAAGATATCAGGTTACTGACGAAATATTTGTTGTTCGTAAATCGATCTTTACTTAACAATAACACTTGTCGTTGCTGCTGTTGCTATCGTTCCGATGATATTTTTAGTACCACTTGCGGACATATGTTTTGATCGACTTGTATTGTTGCTATGCTGGTAGCCAATCTAATCAATATCTCCTTTAACCCTTATTACTCCAAGGAATATTGTATTATGTTTGCTTATTAACTCCAAATAAATTTTGTACATTTTGACATGCTAAGAAAAAAATGCTTAATAATTTTTAAATGGTAACTATTTATTATGAAAAATATAAAGTTTTTTTGATGAGAATGTCAACATTTTGACAACTGGTGACAGCCATGTTTAATTTTTTAAACCATTTTGACATTTCAAGTCGGTATAGTTTGGTAAATTATCATGAAACGTTTAATACTTCAACAACGCCTAGAAATTGTAAAAACTTATTATGAAAATCAATGTTAGGTTCGTAAAACTTAACACAATCATCGTCCAAGTGAACGTAAAATTTTTAGAATTGTTTAAAAATTTGAAAATAATTTTATTCTAGATGATACAAAAGTGTTTGTAAGACAAAGAAATGTAAAATTAAGACCAATATTTTTTCTGTTAGTGAAAATTTCAAAATGAAACTGGAGGTCACGTTACAGTAAATGGAGTGCGTTACCGAACCATGATTGATGATTTTTTTCCAAAAATGATTGAAAATGGTTTACACGATATGTGGTTTTAACAGGACGGTGCTACTTGCCACACATTTACAGAAACAATAAACTTATTGAAACAAAAGTTTAATGAGTCCATTATTTTACGAAATGGACCCATCAATTGGTTACCAGGATGTGTGGGGTTATGTGAAATTATTAGATTATACTGATAAACCACAAACGACACAAGCATTAAAAATATACATTGAATGTGCAATTTATGAAATTGGACCACAATTGAAAGAGTGACTAGAAATTGGACTAAACGAATGCACTATGTTAAGCGAAGTCGTGGTGGTTATATGAGTGAAATTGTGTTCTATCATTGATGCCATAGAATATGCTTGAAAATTGAAAAAATAAATAACCAATTAATTAAATACTTTTTGTTTTATTTCCATTTTAATTTCTGAAGCGCTTATTGGAAAACCCTATATTTATATTTGAACTGGACTTACAATTGGGCCAATATGGAGGCGTTGAATTTATTTCTACATCTAATAGTTGTATGAGTAAATTATCAAAGTTTTAAAAATTGAATATTACATTTCACAAGAAAAAAATGTAAAAGTAAAAAAGAAAATGAATAAAAATTTTGAATTTTGTATATTTTGGAAATTTTGTTCTTATTTTTTTTAAAGAAATTTATACTTGTATTGGACAATTCTGCTCGTTAGTATACGAGAGTCGTTTGATAAGTATGGTAAAAAAATTTACTATAAAATTTAAAAATTTAATAATTTTCTAAATTTTTCATCAGTTTTAAAATTTACCATACTTATTAAACGGCCCTCTTACATACAATGTTCAAAATGAATATATTAAATAAACCAGTTATTCGTCCAAGCCCTATTTCTAGTTAGATTTACACCTGCCGTGATTGTACATTCTTTGATGTCGATTTTGGCCCTGAAATCGAGCATCGTTTGCTTTTATACATTTCGAACGACGCGGGAACAAACGATAAGAGTCGAAACTCCGTATCGAGTGGCACGGAGACAAAGAATCGTTGCGAAATTCGTGCACGGATGAGGAAACGGAATTTTAAAACGAAATAGGTCACGCGGAAACGGCAAGATGATAACATTCCGTCGTTCGCGACGACGTCCTCCACGGCACGTCAACTGATTACACGCTAGAGACATTTTTATTTACAGTTAAAAATAAGTCGTCGTATGAGAATTTCAATTCATCGATTGATATTTTCGTCTATACATTTTTGACTAACGTCAGGAAATTAAAAAAAACTACAGTACACATAAATCAAGAATATCGAAAGACATTCTCAACACAATGTCGCTTTTGTGTATCCGCCATCATCGAAAATAGTTTCTTGAACGAAATTAATTTCGTTCATTGTTCATAGAAAAGACCACATAACAGATCTCGAATACTTGACCGAGTATAATGGGTTCGATTGAACGGATTTAGAATTCGATTTAACGTACCGAAAAAAAAATAATTAGTGCAATGAACTTGTAGTCGTAGAGAGAGACGTGCGCCGAAATTCGACTATCGGATTTGAAGAGGAAGTACGTCAGAAAAATTTACAACCGCGACGTTTCCTCGTCGGCCCCGTATCGTTATTTTTACAACATTAAAAGCGAATGTATAAAGATGACAGAGGCCCATTTATCAGGTCTGTCCGCACGCGACGATAAATAATCGTCATCCTTACGACGTTGTTGTAAATATAATCGGAACGACGACGGTACGGATAGCAACGGATCGTCTGTTCGATTCGCTCGACTGTACGTTTTATAAATAAACAGACGGAGAGAATGGTCGCGAGAAGTGGCCGAAATGATCGGTCGTCTGATGCGAATTGCGTGGGCGGAGGTCGACGAAAATGTACACGGAAATAGGACTCGCGATGTTACTTATTATGCGCCGAGTGTGCGGTCGTAAAATTAGTCGATGGACGATGGCGAAGAAACGGCCAGACTTTGCGTCTATAATAATTGGTGCAAAGATGAGTCAGTGACTCACAAAAGGTTGCCAAAAATATTTTTCATTATTTATATATTAGGTGTGCTCATAAGTAATGTCCACTTTTGGTATTGTACAAAATTTTATTTTATTTAATAAATAAATGGCAATGTTTTTAAATTTTTTAAAAAAACGACATTACTTATAGGTACTCCATATATATATATATATATATATATATAT
Source organism: Neoneuromus ignobilis (assembly GCA_029203775.1). Lineage (NCBI taxonomy): Eukaryota > Metazoa > Arthropoda > Insecta > Megaloptera > Corydalidae > Neoneuromus > Neoneuromus ignobilis. The sequence continues at coordinate 1,538,972 of CP092090.1, read as the reverse complement.
ATATATATATATATATATATATATATATACACACACGTGAGGGTCGTTTGATAAGTATGGTAAAAAAGTAAAAAAAAAATTGAAAAATTTAATTTAATTAATTAAATTATTTTCTTCAATTTTTTTTTTTTACCATACTTATCAAACGACCCTCGTATATCAATAAATTGCTTAATTACCCATATGGCGAATACTTTTGCACGTCAGTGTATATATATATATATATACACACACATATAAATGCTTTTTTAAGCGTGATCGAATTTTAAATCGAATCCCTATTGAAAGTTCTATCTAATCTAAAAAAATCCCTTATCATACCTTTACATATACATACACACACACATGTATATATATATATATATATATATGTATGTATGAATATATATATTCTGGAAGAGGAAGGCATTGGATCAATCAAAGTGGAAAATTTGGAAGAGAGGCCTTCATCCAGCAGTGGATTTTTACAATCAACCGGTATTTTTTTTTTGCCTCCTATAATAGAAAAACCATCATAATTTGCCAAACTAAACTGAATTGAAATGTTAAAATGAGCTTAAAAAAAATTCAAACATGGCTGCCACCAGATATCAAATTTCTGATATTCTTATTGGAAACCTTTATAGAAGTATTAGACATACAAATAAATTCGGTGCTTCCATATTGACCCAGTTATAACTCCATTTTAAATATAAAAATATATTCCCATACTTTTTCGGAAAGAGATCAGATTTATCAGATTTAAAAAAAATATTTTTTAATACCTAATTTTTACAAGTGATAAAAAGAGATTTTGTATGACAACTCTAAAATGAGAAAATGGTTTAAAAGTATATTTACTTCCTTACTATCATTTAATACTCTTCAGTCTCATTTGGATCTCTTTATAAAATAAATTCGCAACATTCTGCTGTAAAAACGTTTTTAAAATTCCCTCATATGGAAAATTAATGCCGTTCCGTTTCTACATCGATAATTACATCCATCGATATATAGGTACATGATAAATGTACATTAGACCTGAGTTATTACTTCTGCACCATTACCACCTTTCACATGATCCATTCATTCATTTCAACGACGTTGCCGTGGAATGGACGCAATAAAATCACCATCATAAAAGCCTCTATACGTAATAATCTCCATAAATCTCCGTTCTTCTTTATTATCCGGAACGTTGCAGCGTAGAACCACTAAGCTGTTCGACTCATGGACCGTCGTGGTGGTATTTGTATATTCGTGTCTGCATGTGTGTGTGAGTATGTAGTGAGTGAACAGTGCTGGATATTGAGTGCGATTGCTGCCACCCACCTGTATAATGCAGTACACAAAGGTGTAACCACATATATATATATATATATATATATATATATATATATATATATATATATATAAAGTTGTTTAATAAGTCATTGAACATTTTAACAAACAACAAATTTATATAAAAATGTTATTGAAATATTAAGCGTAGTTATCAGTTATCTATATATCAGATACCCAGAAAAGTATTTACCAATTTTTGTTAATCATAAATCTTGAAATTTTTATGGCATTTAACTAATTGTTGTGTAAAGTAATTAACTCAAATTATAAAACACATCCTTTGAGTTATTCAATCAGTGTATTTTGAGCAGTGAACATCAATCTGTTTTTTTTTTACTTATTTAATATGGCTGACCAAAAACATATTATACGTGCGTGTTTATTGTACTAAATCAAACTTGGTTCTAACGCATAAGAGGCTTTCTAAAAAAAATATATGGCATTTGGAGAAGACGTAGTAAAAAAACAAACTGTTCGTAACTGGTTTCAAAAATTTACTTCAGTTGATGAGATTCTTGAGAATGCACTCTGATCTAAAAGACCAACTTCTTGGAATGATGAGGATTTGAGAACAGCAACTGAGACGAATTCTAAATTAAACTGCCGAGAACTTGCTACTACATTGGATGTAAGTAAAATAACCATAAGATCACATCTGTTTCAGCTGGAAAAGAAGTGGGAGTTAAGCAAATGAGTGTTACGTAGTTTGATTCCGAAGAATAAACTGTAACAAATTACGTAAAGAAAAACTCACTCGTTTTTAGTCAATAAAAAAGAAACTATGCAATGGAACAAGTCCTTCGTTCAAGGATTAGCTTTTTTGTATTTATAATAAGCCTACAGAATTTGAAATAAATCGATAGAGTTGTTTTAGAGATATTTTGGCCATTGGTTTGAAAATACGATTTTCAGAAAAACTCGTCTAAAGTTTAAAAACTAGTTTACACAAGTATTTGTAAAAAAACTAGTATACCTATACATCCATCTATTTTAGTCGGATTAATTTGAAACTTTCAGGGAAGATTCTCCAGGTATTATATAGGCTCATTAAAATGTGGCGCCTAGATTTGTGTTTTATTAAAAAGAAACAAGTGTATAGTTTCTTTTTAATAAAACACAAATTTAGGCGTCATATTTATATGACTCTACACTTACAGAAAACGTTAAAATTTAAAAATTGAATTTTTCAAACTTCTGACTAAGTATGGCCCCTAAAATCATTGAGAGATGGTTATATATTACGAAGGTTTAATTTCGATGAATAAATTTACTTCAAAGCAACGGTATATTTTTTAAAATGTTCATATAAAAAACGATAGAAACTTTTCTGGCCACTTGATATAATTGATTACTCATGGATACTCCTAATATTTCAATTATATTTTAATATAAATATTAAGATAGTGATTTAACAAGCTACATTGAAATATTAGTCAGAGATCTGTACGCATATCAACGAGATAAACACGTCTATGAAGACGTGTATAGAATTTAGATTTTTGTACGAGCGTTCTGTACAGTTACTCATCTGCGTCTCACACAACTCTTCATTGTTATCACTTTTCATAAAAATCGTCAGTCCGTGTTGTTATGGCGTGGCATTCATCTCGTATTGTTCGAATAAAACATAATACGAACAGAACGAAATCACGTCGTGACCGATGTAAAAGCCGCACGGGTTCTTCAACGTGTTCAACAACGAGAGACGTTCACTCTTTCTTTCCACACACACACACACATACGGATATATAGAGTACGTAGTAAATTATCCACGAGATAAGAAAGAAACAAGTCAACCACTCGGTAAATATATCTCGTTCCACAAATGGAGTTTTAATTGGTCTGCCGTTCATACCTCCCACACAACAATACCACCACGAGCCGGTCTTACCATCCACATATATATATTGACAGACGAAAAAAAAATGTACATACGTACAAACATACATACGTACATACGAGAATTTATGTTCGGTTGTTTATTAAGTCGTGGTGTATTTTTTGAATGGTGGTTTTTATCTTCCAATCTTATTAACGTATCGTCGTTTTCACGCAACTCCTTTCGTCTATTTTGTATACAAAATTGTTAGTTATGTTTATGAAAAATTTCGTAAATAAAAAATATGTTTCTTTTGGAACCTTTTTTTTCTTTTCTTTGAATTCAGATAAAATTTAATCACAGTTACAAGGATTTACTAACAACATATGAAGGTTTCTCTCAAAAGCTCTCACTTTCAGCGACCAAATTCTGTTTTACATTTCATACTGAAAAATCAATAATAATGAATAAAAAATCACGAGAACTTTATTAGTATGAATAATTTTTACATGAAAATGATATGATTTTCTGATAATCAAGTACCCCATTTCTAAATATCATACCTATATATATTTAAATGTTCATCATAATATCTATTACTTAACAGTTTTATTATTCATGTGTTTATCTTTTACAAGAAAAAATTGCAAAAATCTCTTATACTTCACACTGACCAATTTTCTCATCTTTCTAATCCATCTATCAACAGATTTATTCGTGGGTCTCTTGTATATTTTGAAATTCTGAAGAATAACTTCTGTCGATCTTTATTTTTTATTATATGACCGATTGTGTTCCATCTTAATTTTTTTAATTTTTGTTATAATTATCGAAATTTTGAATTTTTGTTAATCCATTCGTTTCATTTCTTATATTTATACATTATTCTTTAACATACCATGTTTTTCCCTATTTTTCTGCATTGTCTACAGTCGCCTAATCACTGTGATGTTTGAGATAATTTGTCACTACTGTAAGTGAAAATAGACAGGATATATTGATGAAAGATTTTTTTTAAACATAGGGGAATAAGTATATATATATATATATATATATATATATATATATATATATATATATATATACATATATCAGCTCTTTTCAATCCACTGCTGGATGAAGATCGCTTCCAAATTTGTCACTTAGATCGATCTAATACCTTTCTCTTTTAGTCCATTTTGACTAACTCCCTTATCTCTCTATACTATCTAATAATGAGTTTTTTTAGGAGCTTTCTTATATATTTAGGTACCCAGTCAATAATTTCTTTTGTTCATCGATGATCTTCCCCCCCCCCCCTATATATCATAAAAACCTATATCAGTCCATTGCTGAATGAACGCCTTATCATATGTCATCAGATTTTTATAAATATCTTTCCAAAATTCTTCCATTATTTTTTACTTATCTCTAATCTCATCAAACTCTTATTTCTACTATTCGTCAGTTTTATTCCTCAATCTTGAATAAGGTTTCTTTATGTCTCCTGGTTATTATTGTACAATTATTAGGTGTACCCATAAGTAATATCGTTTTTTTCAATGTCAAAACTGCACTCGAAGAATATTTTACTTCAAAATTACCCTCATTTTACAAAAAGGTAATTTTGTAAAACGATATCACTTATTGGTACATCTAATATTTTATTTAGTTTATCTATGCCATCTCTTCTTGTTATATGTCCTATCTACGCCCATTTCATTACTTTTATTTGTTCTATTAATTATTAAATTTTCTAATTATAATTTCCACAATTGAAACGTTAAGGTGCTTAGTATATTTTTCTCTAATTTTTATTTTGACGTATTTATTAACTATTTTAATGTTCCAAATGAAGTAATGATCTATTTTATACTTAAAATAAACTTTAAATCCTCTGTTGACTCAGAATAACACATTGTTGTATTGTGATAGTTGAGAACACACATACGACCGTAAAGGGTTAAAATTCTAAACTGTTTAAAAAATACCGTTTTTAATTCGGTGCTTTTTAACCTCTTTGTTATTTTTTTTTAGAAAATAAATATTAAAATATTTGTTCTCACGTTTAACTTTTTTTGAAGATGATGTAGTGTATTGTACGAATTTATATATATATATATATATATATATATATATATATATATATATATATATATATATATATTTGTGTGTATGTATATATTCACGAACGACTGCTTAGTAATAATAAATCGTCTAATTTTTACATTGCATGTCAGTTAACGGACACGTTCATTAAAAATATGTACAAAAATTAATCATGGCTCTTAATCGCATCTTAAATAAACCATTACTTTTAGTAGAAAAAAAACAGCGACAACGACACGAGTTCGCAGCGAACGTTGAAGACAACATCGAAGATTAAGTAACGACCATAAACTACACGCACACACACACACACAACAGTGCAACTATAGAGATATATATTACACGTACAGAGATGTATCTTTCAACAGAAGATCGAAAGCCTCATTACCATAACCAAATCAGGCCATTGTTATTATAATAATTGGAAGACTTGGCTGGCTGCAGCGTCGTGACTGCGGAGCGAACAGGCGTGGGCAGATCATGAATGGAGTCGAACGAGGAAATAATATGATGGTCGTGATTCTGGTACGAAGTACCGATTTGAGAATTTGTATCATCCGGCGTTTTTTTTTTCTTTTTAATACCGATGTTAGATTCGGTCATCGTCTGTGATATAAGAGTATCATTTTTTGAGAACGAAATCGTTTTTAAGCAATTCCATATTTCTTGATCGGAGGAATATACTTGATTCAGTGAATAATGTTACACGTTTTTACGTTTAAATTGTTTATATCATTTGTAAAAATAATAAAAAAAATTGTCATGATGCAATACAGACATGGTAATTTATTAATATGTGAAGATGAGAGGACATTGTTTTCGAATTACGTGTTAGATTTAAAAGCGAATGATAAAGAATTTTTTTTGATAACGTTTCTTTTTTGGTTTTATGATGTCATAGCAAAAGTAAAAAAATTAAAGTGGAAATATGTCGGTTATATAGAAGCATCCAAATGTGACGTCTGGATTTGTGTTTTATTAAAAAGAAACATGTGTATAGTTTCTTTTTAATAAAATAAATCTAGGCGTCACATTTGGATGGCCCGATATATCAAAAATTGACAAGAGTATTTATTAATTTCGAACCTAACGATAAAAGAGATTCAAAAAGAGATGTGTGTATGAATGGAAGAGAAATATAATTGAATTATGTGGAGATGGGAATTGGATGAAATTAATTGTGGATAGGAAATAATGGTAGAATTTTAGTAAACCTTTAAAAAGATCAAATGCTCATTTATTCGATGAGATTTCCAAATTTTTGTGAAGCACTGTATATAAATTTTCTTATTCTCATTAATTAACAATTTGTATACTACTGATCTTTTTCTTGTACTATCGAAATAAATTCGTTAACTATTTATTTAGGAGTTTAGAATATAAAAAATGATAATATAATATGTACAAAGCTGCGATGCTAATGGAAAAATAATATTCGTCACGTTTCGTCCGACCAAACATTTTCAATTATGGTATTCGAGTATTACTCTAATCCATTGTATTTTATGAACAAAAAACTTAGATCGAGCGACTTCCGATTCGACGACCATAAACCTCGAATGATTCTGTACGAAGGGTCTAAAGTATCCTCGATCCCTTTCCGGTCTTTCGACTTCCTGTTCACAAGAAACCGTACACCCACTTAACTACCGTGTCTTCGTGCACGGTTAATAGACGACACCTGTCCGTCAGCTGTCAACGAACTCGGTTTTTATTTTCGTCCGCAAAAAAAAAACGTAAATCGTTTTCGAATAAACAGAAATGCAGCCGGCGACTGCGACGTCGTCGCGTCCGTTGCTAAATCCATCTAAAAATATTTATATGTTTATTAAAACTGTGCCCGGAACGCACGTCCTTATTTATAGACCGTGTGCAGTTACATGCCAGTGATGATTTTTTTTCGGAATATGTCGAAAACAATTTAAGTATCCGAGATTATTAAGATGTTTGCTTGAACGATGTGGCTGGTTGACGAGAAGTGACTACGTTTGAATATTTACATTAGGAAAGTTCGAGCGGATATTCAAATTCTAAGAAACTGGTCAGTTGAAGAAACAAGATATGTTATCAGGGAATAAATATTTGATAATTTTATAACAACAAAACAGACAGTAAACAAATATAAATATACACATGAATCACTCCTACACCAAAAGTTTTCTCAGTAGCATTCATTATTCGTTTTATTTGCTAATGTGTATTTTGATGTCCTTACCAATTAACACTTTGAGTGCCTAACACATTTTGAACATAATTTCTATGGTACTCGAACTATAAACGTGCAATTGTCAGAAGACTTTTACAATTCGCGTTAGACTAATTATCAAAATTATTTTTATTTAGAATAAATAAATAGGTACGATAGGCATTCGAACAGTAGAGTTCTTAATCTGAAGGTCAGGTGATCTGATAAAACAAATAAACACGTTAAACACAGTTCTTATTGATAATCGTATCAGTAAAACCTACAATGTGCTATGCATATTATCTCAGATTTGAGAAAAGTTATTGGGTTGGCAAATAAATAATTGATGTTTTTATTTTAAAGTGAATGAAAGACGATTTTTTCATGGAATGAAATAATTTTATTCAATAATGTATTGATCATTTTTTTCCACTACCTTTTGCCATCTTTGAGATATTTTCATAGACGAAAAACTGATCCTCATACGATTTGATAGCCTGATCTGAAGTGAAATTTTTACCATTTTTTAAGAGTTTTGCAAGGAACAGAACAAATGGTACTCTAATGGTACAAGTTCAAGTGAGCATTTGTGGATGTGGTTTCACGTCCCAATCAAGTTGCAATAATTTTTGGTGAGTGACCAGTGATGTATGTGGTCTCGCATTGTCATGCTGGAACACAATACTACGATTCACCATTTCTGGAATTTAATGAGCCTTTCCATATTAGTCAGCATGCATACAGTATTCACGCCTATTACTACTCGTCTCACACCCTCTTATCAGCAAACTCCCACCTAAAAAAAATAGTTTTCGGGTAAGAGCGTGTGAGAGGAGTGGTAATGGGCCGTGGATACTGTATGCATGTTGACTAGTGTGGAAAGGCCCAATTGGATTAACTGTCAATAGTATATATCCAAATTGATTGTTTGATTCCTTGAAAGTAGTTCCAAAAACACAATTGTTTTGTAATCCCACCAAACTGATAATAAAATCTTCTTTTGATGAATATCTGTTTTCTGATGTACTTTGAGTTAGTTCACCAGACTGCAATTAGATACATTCCATGATACGTAAAAACATCTGTTAGTGAAAATCGTAATTATTTACTTTCCAACCCAATATTTAGATGTTATCGAACGTTCGTGGCGGATGATAGTAAGAATTAGGTCAGAATATCGAGAACCGAAAAACATGATACTACTTGTTGCACGACGATGCGCCACCTGATAAGCCTGTTGTCGATTTTTGATCAGAAAACAAGTCTACGTCAATTAACATCCATCGTTTTCGCCAGATATATCATCCAGTTATTTTATTTTCCTATAAATGAAAATGGCGATGAAAGAAACATTGTACGTTGACCGTTCTTTTTTGACACACTGTATGAGTAAATTTATGTGAGTTAAGATGTCGATTATAATTTTTAATCTTAATCAAATACATATGTTCGTGCAGTTTCAAAACGGAATACGAAATCAAATTATAAAATAATATAGGGGTTGTCGAGATTTGTGTTTTATTAAAAAGAAATAAAATAAACTATACACATGTTTATTTTTTAATAAAACAAAAATCTAGGCGTCACATTCGGATGACCCTATATAAAGAAATCAAAATACGATCGAAACAATTCAAGAAAAAGAAAAAGTCGTTGAATAAAATACAATCAGAATGACAATTCTTTTCTATTGGGTTGTGTTCAAGCAACCGAATATCACATACTGACGAAAGATACATCTAATAACGACTGTAAAGGACAATAAAAAAATGATAAAAAGTCAACAACGGCAAAGACCCCATCATTATTACGGTGGAGCGCGCACGCCGCCTGAAGAACTACACCACCGCGCTTCTAGTCGAGTCAACAACAAAGAAATACCATACGGACGTGTATGTTTCCAACGATACCGTGCACGTCAATCATCTTGGCATATAATGGGTTCCCATGGGATTAGTAAGACATTGTTGTACGTACACACACCCCTTATTAGCTCCGTTCGCTCCGATGGAGATCTGTGCGAGGGTGGAGTAGCCGTCCGACGGTGGTAGTCGCGTAATCATCGAAACGGTGTAATCATCGGACGTGACGTGTATCAGGTTGAAAAGAATGATTAATAATTGATTCAGTGCGTTGTTGTTGATGTTGTTGTCGTCCTCGACGGATGCTCAAGACACGACAGATCGGTCGATCTCTTTTCAATCGTATTGAACGCCCGTTTTTTTCCTTCGCGTACGTTTGAAAGAAATAAACGTATATACTAATATCAAAAAGCACTTTGTGTTTGATCACCGGGCTTGAAGCGACGTACATGTTCATTTTTTAAATTCGTTCAATGTTAGCAACAATAACAATACGGCATGTATTGTGCTCGATATGTTTTTAAGGGGAAGACGAAAATACTCAATGTCACGTTTAATTTATCACCGGGAAGAGAGACGGATTTAGACTTATTTAATCTTCTCATTTATTCCACACATGTACATACAGAGAATCATAAAAGTCATGAGACACAAGTGTAATTTGGAAAATACAATAAAATAGGTTCAATTAATATGTTATATTCGAATTTTTTGTAAACAAACATGAACGTTTTAACACAAATTAATTTTCACCCCCAATACCACAATGTGTTAAAAAATGTTCAATAATCACTTATAATTCACTTTTTTGTTTATGACAATATTCGGTTAATGTGCATTTCGATGGTTATACCATCATCATCAGAGCCTTTTTGCTGTTATTGATTGTATAGAGGTTTTCAATAAGCGCTTCAGAAGCTTAAATTGAAATAAAACGAAAATATTTAATTGATTAGTTATTTATTTATTTTTAAGCATATTCTATGGTATTATTGATGGAACATAATTTCACTCATATAGTAACCATGATTTCGCTTAATATAGTGCATTCGTTTAGTCCAGTTTTTATTTTTGAGACATTGATATTTGTTTATATTAAAAAAATAAATATAATGTATCGATTAAACTTAACATGTTAAAACCTAAGTCGATATTTAAAAATTCACTGTGGCTGTACGAATAGCTCCTAATTAACGAAAAAAGTACTTCTTATAGTAAATTTTATGATTTTTGGAATGGTATAAGTGAATTTGAAATCGAACTAGCCATTCCAAAGATATTCGGGAATAATTGACAGTTTGTATTTTAAAGCACTTGAACCGAGGTAAATTAAATGTCATTTTCTGGAGTTTTAGACGCCGGCACCAGTTTCTAACGCTCAAACGTGTGTCCACGGAATGTCAGCAATATGATTTTGACAAAAAATTGCGAAAAAAAATTTTGAAGATTTTTGCCAAAAATTGAAGGTATACCCCTTGACGTTTTTTTTGGCCGAAAAAAAAATTTCGGAATTCGTCCGATTTGACCATGCAGTACGATCACTAGGGCCTATAGTAATTGCAAACTAACATCAGTTTCGGACAAATGTCTTTGATGCCCTGAGAGTGGTGCTTCATGTATAATCGCTAAAGACGAAATGCTACTATCGAAAATAAATGTTTTTTACGGCAATATCAAGAGTTTAAAAAATTTGAAAAAAATATATTTTATACAAAATTTATTTCTCTTTCTAACGCTGTATAAAAATTGAAAATCTAACTAGTTTTTCTAAAGATATTTGTGAAAAATATAACGAAACAATGCCAACTTTCGGTAGTTATATCTCGTGTATAGCGACTACACATGAAGCTCTCTACTATTAGAGCATTAAACACATTTGTCTGAAACTGATGTTAGTTTGCAATTACTATTGACCCTAGTGATCGTATTGCATGGTCAAATCGGACGAATTCCGAATTTTTTTTTCGGCCAAAAAAAACGTCAAGGGGTGTATACCTTGAATTTTTGGCAAAAATCTTCAAAATTTTTTTTCGTGATTTTTTGTCAAAATCATATTGCTGACATTCCCTGAGCACACGTTAGAGCGTTAGAAACTGGTGCCGGCGTCTAAAACTCCAGAAAATGACATTTAATTTACCTCGGTTCAAGTACACGGTTAAGTTCAGGTGTTGCTTTAAAATACAAATTGTGAATTATTCTCGAATATCTTTGGAACGGTTGGTTCGATTTCAAATTCATTTATACCATTCGAAAAATCATAAAATTTACTATCAGAGGTACTTTTTTCGTTAATTAGGAGCTACTCGTACAGCCACAATGAATTTTTAAAAATCGACTGTTTTAACATGTATGTTTTAACATGTATGGAGATTTTACAGGTGCTCTCTTTTCATATTATTACGAGTAAACAGTTAGAGATATGTAATTTTGGTTTATTCCATTTGAAAGAGCATAAAATGTTCTACTAAAATCAGTTTATATCGTTTCTTATAGAAAAAAATTACAGTCTTGAAGAATTTTTCAAATTGGTCGATTATAACAAGTATGATTGTGTAATAATTGCTCTATTTTTGTAATATTGCAAATAAACTATTAGAGAAATTAATTTTCATTTATGCTATTCAAATTGGAAATACTACCTACACTATCAATTTTACCAATATTGACATTATTACCAACATTACCGATACTACCAATACAATCAACACATAATTATTAACACCATCAGCATTACTAATACTGCCAACACTACCAACACGTGATATATGTATAATATATATTTATGTGTATATATATATGGCAATCCAAATGTGATGTCTAGATTTGTGTTTTATTAAAAAGAAACATGTGTATAGGATGGTATATAGGGAAATATGTGTATAGTTTCTTTTTAATAAAACAAATCTAGACGTCACATTTGGATAACCATATACAATGCAGTTCTGTGACGATGTGCTATTGCCATCGAAATGCACATCAACTAATAAACAATAAAAATGAACAATAAATACGAGTAGTTATTAAACATTTTTTTCAATATCATCTTGTAGTATTGGTGTATTAATTTACTCGACAGAATACCTCACAAATCTGTCTTCAAAACATTCGTCAGAAATATCATCTAAACGGTTTTAATCGACGATCTTGCAACAGCACATTCTTGCTTTTGTTCCTAGTATTTGAAATAACTGTTGTTGATGATTGTCAGCTGCAAGAATCATCTCCTACATTCTCCATGATTTTTTCAATAGATGAAGGTCTTTGATATTAAACCGTATTCAGTTCGAAGCTATATACATGTAAATAATAATTGTAAATCACCCTACGGGCTACGATTACCTTCATGAAATAATTATAAGTTATTTTATTGACTGATAATAAATCATTATTCGAAAAAAAACATTGATTGATATCACAAATCAATGATATATAAAAAGTCCAATACCGTTTCTTGCATAACTGTGACACATCTGAAAGAAATGTTTTCATTGCTACACGAATTATTTATTCGTGACAAATGTGAATTGAGAAAAAGTACGAATTGGAAAAGAATGTGAGTTTTGAAACGATCCGAACGAGACCGGTTCCGAGCTCTGTGTAAGGACACGGGCACTTTTAATAATAATTATGTATAGAATTAATAGTCGCTTCTTATCATTTAGAATGTGAACGGACTCTTATCGCGTTTTCGTTCGAAAAACACCTCAGAGATTCGGTTACTGTGTAATTAACGAATGAGTGAAAGTCACGTAGACGGAGGACGGGCGAGACGAGGAGAGGGGCACGGGCGACTGTCAAAAACGTTTTCATTAACGGTCCGGGCCTTGATTAATGGAATCCGCGTGTAATTATTCTCGAACGTTATTGGTGTTATGATTCTTGTTTGATTTTAGAGAGAAAAGATAACGAACGTGGTCGGGTGTTAAGTGACGAGTTTATCTTTATTATTTCTTCTGGAACTGTACTAATTCATTCTCACATAAATGAACATCATCTTCATCTAAACACCACAAGATATTGACAAAGCATTCGATAATTATTTATGGTTTGCTATATTTGTTTATAAGCTGACATGCATTTCGATCGTCATGCCATCATCAGAGTGCTGTATTATAAAATAGTTTATAATACTATGAAATATGCCAAAAAATGAATTTTTTGTCCTTTTTTTTCTTGATTCAATTTTATATCTTATTGTTGTGTATCTCATTGTTCAATCTACTCAGTTCATCATCTCTATGTTATCCAGATAACTCTATAGATCAGTGAATTTCCTCATTTTAATGTCTTCTGGTTTTAAAAGATATTTTTTTCAAATAAATTTCATCGTGCTTTCAACACACAAAGACATGCCTCCGTCATACAATATTGGCTTTTGGTCAAACGTCAATCCGCCCACAAGTTCTAATCTGTTACAAATCATTCCTGACATTATTCCCGTTTCAGTTGATCACATAACACGACGCCGTGAAAACGTACATAGCTCGAACACCGGCTACTAGTCCACAGATCTGTTCGATCGTGTCGGCAATAAAAGCCGGAAATGATTACATACGGCCGTGACAGTGACGAGCGTCGGCGGCGTGGGGGACGAGGAACGTGGATGTACACGACGAAAGATATAAAGAGGTCCACTGACCACGTCATCCGACGGCGGAAGCCGAGCGATCGATGCCAGCGGAACGATAAATCGATAACATCGTCTTCCTGTCTATAAAAATAATCGTTTAGAGTACATTTAAGGGCAATAATTTAGTCGTGTATGATATGCATGCGACATTTTGGTCGATAGACGGACGAAAGACGACATTGAATCATTTTAAATACACACACACACAAAATAAATACCTTGCGGGCATAAGTCATGGCACACATGGGTAACATAAGCAATTTATTGGTATAATTCAATGAAGTCGTTAAATTAAAAAAATATATTTAATTGAAAATAAATATAATATTCATTAAATTTATTCATTATATAATATTCATTATATTTATTTTCAATTAAATATTTTTTTAATTTAACGACTTCATTGAATTATATCAATAAATTGCTTGTTACCCATGCGTGCCATGACTTATGGGCACCAGTGTAAGTATATATATATATATATATATATATATATATATATATATATATATATATATATATATATATATATATATAGGGTTTTCCAATAAGCACTTCGGAAGTTTAAATGGAAATAAAACAAAAAGTATTTAATTAATTAGTTATTTATTTTTAAGTATATTCTATGGCATTAATAAAATTTCACTCATATGACCACCACGACTTCGCTTGACATAGTGCATTCATTTAGTTCATTTTTAATCACTGTTTCACATAATTGTGTTCCAATTTCATGAATTACACGTTCAATTTTTATTTTTAATGTATTATTTTTAATGGTTTATCAGCATAAACCAATAATTTCACATAACTCCACAGAAAATAATTCAATGGAGTTAGATCACATGTTCTTGATGCTAAATTGATGGGCCAATTTCGTAAAATAATGGATTCATTAAACTTTTGTTTCAATAAATCTATTGAAGTTTTTAAATTTTTTAAGTTGTTGAAGTGTTAAATATTTCATGATAATTTGCCGATCTATACTGAGTTGAAATGTTAAAATGAGCTTAAAAAAATTCCAATATGGCTTCCACCAGCTTTTAAATTCTTGATACTCTTATTACCCTACATACATATATATATATATATATATATATATATATATATATATATATATATATTGGCATGTAAGCATAAAAATGTTCGTTACCACTGTATTATAATTATACTATAATATTATATTTTTAATATAGTTGATTTATCAATTGATTATCTGATTTGAAGTAATGATTTGATATGAAACTCCAATCAGTTGATTAGTTGATTTATGTACTATTTTCTAAATAGGTACATATTTACCAAACGGCACTAATGATTTTTTTTTAATTTACAGGTGAGTCCGAGATAATTTCATTCAACAAGTATGTCGTAAGTAAAAATGTTCAGTTGAAATATATATTTTTTGAAGTCTTTGAATTATTCTGCCATGTAAAATCCAGTTTCAACTGCTGTAAGTGAGAATAGGATAAGATGCATTCATCCAAAAAACATTTTTTAATCATGGCCGAATATCCGAGTTCGTAATATGCGAATTTCTTCCGAATTGACATCAACTAATTTTCATTTTCCTGTTCATTTCATATGCAAATGGTTCTTGTAACGATACATAGTTTTCAACTTCGATTTATAATCCTTTTAATTCGTTTTGTCTTTGATTTGAAAATTCATTGAACACTATTTTTGTTTCGCGTAGGTTCACCAGAAAATTAATTCTTTTACTTACATAATTTATTTCTTCTTTTTTTTTTTTGAGCTCAAAAATATAGTATCATTTTAAATGAAGAAATTTTAAATGATTGAACATCTCTCCATTTATTTTTATTCGTTGAAGTTCATTTATATATATATATATATATATATATATATATATATATATATATATATAGAGAGAGAGAGAGAGAGAGAGAAAAGTTTTTAATATGAAAACCTAGATATTTAAGAAGGTTCAGGAAGATACTTATGGATATATTGGTTAGAGAAATTAGAAAATTTGTCGGAATGGATTAGAAGAGGAAAGTCTTAGATCGATCAAAGTGGAATATTTTGGGAGAAACTGTCATCCAGCAATTAATTGAGAGGGACTGATGATGATAATTATACGTATATATATATATATATATATATATATATATATATATAATGTATATACACATACATACATAATTTATAGAAATGGGTTTGAAAAATTTACCGAAAAAATTGTCCACTTACACAGTTTCCCGTTACAGAAAACGCAAAAGTCGTTCAATGTCGACCACAGTGGCTCTGTTGAAAAAAATTATGTATATATATATATATATATATATATATATATATATATATTTGTGTGTGTGTGAGAGCATTCGTTCAAATGCATTATTCAATACGTCTCTCCACATGTCAACAGTAGATGTTGTTCGATAATCAATCGGCCCAAGACATTTACAATCAGAGCGAGACAGCACGTCGACATTCCTTACGATCCATACATGTCCGAGTGAGCGCGAGTTTGGTCGTCTTCGTCGGGCGTGGGTCTCGGTCGAAAGGAAGGCGCGCACGGTGTTGACAAGTCGATGCCGTGCAGACTGTGCGGCACTAGCCGACCGACCGACCGTCCGATTATCAGAGACCAGTTGTTCTTCGTCGGTCGTGTTTTATACGAAGGAAGGTGTGTTCGCCGATTATCTTGGTAGTTATTTCAGTGCGTATGCATGTGAAACGATCTTAACTGTACTTTTTCAATGGATACAGATCGAACGGGATGAGAGACAAAGAGAGAACATGACGAACGGTATGGATCGAACGAAATGTGGATCGATGAGTGGGATCCGATTGTATACAAATTGTGTTGCTTTTTATACGAACGACCTTTGTTGATTTATATCCTTTTTTGGATTTCTATATCTTTTTTTACATTGGGATAAAACTTTATTTATATGATAGAATTTTTTGATGATGATGATACATTGCATATTTTTCCATCAGTCTTTATAACATTTTTCTCATATTTGAATTCCTAAAGTAAACATGCACTTCCATTTCACCAACTACCATTTTATCATTTAAATACGTTCTATAAACTGCGATTGTTGTGATAAAATTAAGACACATTTTCATAACCTAAATAGGTAATATAAGGTTTAATTCTTGAGTTTGTTCGTGTCTTTTTCTTAGTTTTTTCATCTCAGGAAAAGTTTCAGGAAAACCTGAGCAGTCTTCTCTGTCGTTGTTAAACCCCTCTTTCCCCTATAGTTTGTATTTGATTTTTAATCTTTTTATATCGATTGCAAATTGAAAAGTTTCAGAAAAACTTTAGCAGTTTTCTGTATTATTGCTGATCCCTCTTTTCCTCCTATTATTTTTATTTAATTTTTAATCGTATTTATATCGATTACAATTTTTTTCTATAAAAATGCGGTAAATCATTGTTCGTATTATCACATTGTGGTTAATCTACAAACACGTCACTCGTTTTAACCACAACAAACATTTTATAAAAATGTCTCCTAATCATTTATTGTTCATTTTATATGTCTATATGGATTTTATTAACACGAAAAAGTGTTTTGTACGTTCGATAAAAATCATTCTCCTTCACTTTTGACGATCAACCTTCGTCGTATCGATAAACGTTTTCGTGAGAAATGTTTAATTATATGCTTATCGAATTCCGTCGCGGGCTAAAACATACACAAACACATATACTGTATAGTCAGACAGATCGACTAGTAAAATTATTCAAACAGTACATGTGTAGTTTCTAATTATACGGCCGTGTGACCGATAGATTATGTAATCGAAGCGAGTATTGCAATGCAAATGAGTGGCCGAACGATGTAAGCGGTGTCATAGATCGCGGCCCGACACTTAATTTATAACCGTGTACGTACGTCGAGACAAATGATACACAGATATACACGGGATGCTGGAAGAACGACGTTTCGATGTACGCAATCCGGCGTAAAAAATATATAACCGAGATCGTTGATAAAACTGCATGGCTACATGGAATCTTGTAGTGGCTGAGTGTCGTTCCGATGGACTGTTTTGATATTTAAACGACTCGGGCTGATGTTTCTGATACTACTGAATGTTTAATAGGTCCACAATGACATACCTAACTTTTTTCCCGGCTAACAGTAGATCATCGTAGATAAAAATCGAAAGTCGGTCGAAAAGTTGTTCGATCAACTGATACTGTTTGTTGTTGGTAACTAGTGGTCGATTTTGTATAACCACGATTCATTGAAGATGATCTAATATTCATGATTATTACCAGTTTTAATTTTTTGTAATATTTTTTTTATAGATTACAAGAAAGTGCTTAAAATACTATATTTATTTTTATATAAATGAATCATTTTTTGCAATACCACCAGATATTACAAAAGTGTTAAATAAACAATTGTTGTTTATTTTGTTTCAATGGGTGTGAAAATGTTATCATGGCATGAAATTATGAAATTGAGTTTACTGTATCAAAATACTGGTCATCCAAATGCAACGCACAGATATCAGCACTGTTTAATGTTTATACATCATGTTTTTTCAAATGACATAATAAGCCTTTTTATTTTAGTAGAAGGTTATAATTTTAACCATGGATAAGTAATTTCTTTAGTGGGATTATTGAACAATGAACAACAGATCCATTGTTTTCAAGTAAAAACTTGTTTAGTGATGAAGCTCATTTTACAATAGAAAAATTCATTAATAAGCAAAATTGTCATATTTGGAGTGATGAAAATCTTTGTATTATTCATGAAAAATCTCTACACACATGAAAAGTCACTGTTTGGTGTGTATTTTGGGCAAATGGAATCATTGGACCATTTTTCTTGGAAGATAATACTGTAAATGCTGTTACTATGAATGTTAATCAATATCAGTCAATGTTGAGTAACTATTTATGATTAGAATTGAATGATATTGATGTTCCTGATGTCTATTTTCAACAAGACGGTTCTTCATGTCACACAACTCGAGGAAACATTCAATTTTTTGCAATCGAATTTTCGTCAACATATAATTTTATGATATGCATATTTCAATAATGTAATTTACATCATTAGATTTTTTTTTGAAAAGTTTAGTCTATACTAATAAGCCACAAATAATTAATGACCTAAAGAACAACATTCGAGTTGCAGTTCGTAAAATTAGTCCCAGTAACATGTCGAAAAGTGGTTGAAAATTTCGATATACGAATTGATGTCTGCAGATGCAGTCATGGTGAACATTTGAACGATATTCTGTTCTATATATAATTGTAATGAATCATACTTTAAATAAATAAAAACATCTTAAAAAAATCCAAATAGTTTGTGCTTTATTAAAAAGAAACATCTAGGCGTCGCATTTGGATGATCTTTTATATGCATATATATTATATTCACCATCAAGCCCCTCTCAATTTCATACGTAGGTTTTGAAAGTTTCCTCACAAAATTAAGACATTCTAAGCAATAAAAACTATTCCCGAAAAAATATTGTCAATCTCTTATATAGCATAGTATAGTAATAATAGGTTTATTCATAACATTGTATAAAAATTATGTACAAACCAAGTTACTACTAATAAATGTCACTGTTTACTGCCCCTCTCAATCCACTGTTGCATGAAGGCATCTTCAAAACTCTCAGCTTCAAACGATTCAATCCCCCCCCCCTCATATATGTAATCAAATGTGGTGTAAAATTTTCTAGAAAAATTCACTTCTTTTCTTGTAATAAACGATTCTTTTCTGATAATTGCTTCTGATGGAAATTCACTTTCCAGTCGATGTGGTGTTAAACAAATCCGTCCGATATCCTGTATGTGAGTCACATATTTCTATTTCCTACACTTATCGACTCTCCCCCGTGATCGTAATGATAATGATAACGTGAAAGACAGTCGTGACGTGACATGACCGCTGTCCAAATAAATATTTGTACTGTCCTCACCGTGTCATTCATAAACGTGTAACGTCGTGTTTAACATGACAACACATATGTGTTACACGCACATGCACACCCAAATTTATATTGACACCAGGGACACATACACACTCACGTGTGTGTGTATGGCTGATACATTTGGCGCCGATCATTTTATTTGTTTTTTACATAATGGACTTTATTTCTTTTTAACAACTCGTAAGAAAAATGTGAAATCGATATCGGTTTTTATTTTGCACCTGGGATAAAATGACCTTAGAGTTTCTAATAATAAATGAAGTCTTAGTAAATTATATATATATATATATATATATATATATATATATATACTATATATATATACATACATACATATACATGTATACATACAGGCTGATCCACTTAATTAAAATGTATACAAATTTTAACAGATGATAAATATTAATTTCATCACATTTAAATTTGTATACATTTTATTGGCTGATAGCCTGTATCTATAAATATTGGTCTTCATAATCATTTAATATGTGTATACATCATTTATATTATATATACATATATATATATATATATATATACACAATTATCTTTCGATTTATATTGAGAAGCATTCTAAAAAATTGTAACGTAAAAAGAAAAAACGTAAATTGATTGATCATAAAAATAACAGTAATAAAAACGAAATAATTAAAAAAAAATTCAGGTGAAGTCATGGTAGTCATATGAGTGAAATTATGTTCCATCATTAATGCCATAGAATATGCTTAAAAATAAAAATAAATAAATAAGTAATTAATTAAATACTTATTGTTTTATTTCCATTTAAACTTCTGAAGCGCTTATTGGAAAACCCTATAAAGCATAGTTATTAAAATGCCTATCTACAAATAAAGAAAACAATGAGTAATTAGTGAAGATTTTTATAAAATTTTGTAATGTTAAGGAAAATTGTTTATTTGTATTAAAATGAATTAATCAGTGTTTAAACGAACAAAAAAGGATTTTCATAATATCTACATTACTGAAACAAATAATAACTTAGTGTTTTTCACCATTCCGTTTGTCACCGACCTTAAAACATTTTTTTAAAAAAACATTTCGTCATACCACAATATTTTATTAATACTTGTACAATTGATTTATTCGTTTTGAAAATACCAGAAAAATTATTGTTCAAAACGAATCTTTATTTTCCTACACATCCGACCGACACAACACACACAAAATATCATACGATCAAAACAGACTGACAATAACAATTTCGTAATGAAGAGACACAAATCGACGTTGTTTACTCCATTGAGCATATTTGTGGATCGGAAATGGTTCTCGGAAAAATAAAATAAAAATAAAACGTGCGTCTACGTGGGCGTGAGCCGCGCATCGTCGATTACGAAATCTTGTATGGCAATAAAATCGATTAATTAAGAAATATGTTTTATTACATGTTTTTTTTATTGCTTAATTTTTTTATATCGGACTCGCGTGCGTGTGTGTGTGTGTGTTTATGTCGATTCGCCGCGCTTTCATCATCCGATTTTTTTATCGGCGACTTAGTCGTCTTCTATTTATAAATAATTTTATCAGTTGATAGTTTCGAATTTTGTATACGAACAGTAATTACCGGTCGTGTTTGTACAATAGTAAAAATAATAAAATATGAATTAACAAGCAAATATTTAACACGAATTATTATCGCTCTCAACACCAATTTTACAAATGTTCAATAATCACTTATTTGTTCACTTTGTAGTTTATAACAGCAATGAACTAATTAATTTTATATTAAAAAATATTTTTAGTCATTAATCTACACTAATTTATAACTGATGTTTGATTTGCAATAAAAATATAAAAATAATTTTACAAACTTGGAATATTATATAGAGTCATGCAAATGTGAAGCCTAGATTTGTGTTTTATTAAAAAGAAACAAAAAAAAAACTATACATACGTTTCCCTATACACCACCCTGTACATATGTTTCTTTTTAATAAAACACAAATCTAGGCGTTACATTTGGATGATCCTGTATTTCATTAATAATCATTTAAAATTTAATTTCGTTGAAATTACAAATTGAATTTTATTGAAAATTATTTGTAATTTCTTCAAATAAAATAATTTTATTTGAAAATATGATTTTCAATAACTTTTTACAACGATTTAATAAATAACCATATTCAACTAATATTGTATAATTTTGAATATTCAAATCAATCGGTTTATTAATCGTTTAAAACGATTGATGATTAAAAATCAATCACGAGTAATGATTAATTTTTTAGTCGTTAGTCATTTGAAAAACGACTAGTTTTAAATCAATCGTTTTATCATTCACTTGAAACGATTAACGACTTATGAATTGATCGTAAGTAACGATTTTAAACGACTAAAATTTTACTCGTTTGTTGTCAATCGGATAATTTTTGCCTTACTCTGATTTTAATCTTTAATATATTTTATATGATAATTATTTTCAATTTTTTTTTTGTAATTTAGATCAACAATAAATTAATCATAACTAACGATAGATTTTAAACGACTAAAATTTCACTTGTTAGTCGTTAATTGGGTAATTTTTGCCTTATTATGATTTCAATTTTTAATCTATTTGATATAAAAATTGTTCTAAAAATTTTCTTGTAATTTAGATCAGCTCCTTTTTTATTCGTACAGAAACAAGATGCAAATACAGTTTTTCGTCTTGTTAATTAGCCTTTTTAATTGGATAATTTTTAATCTTACTTTGACCATTCGATATTGTAAAATCTTATGAATAATCAAGAAAGATATCTGCAAAGTAAGAACGCAAAGGACCACTTTGTAATCTTGAGAAACTTGAGAAGCAAACTGAATAAATAAATAAATTGTACTTTATTGAGTATCTCGACAGATGTTTAGTTTTATAATATATATATATATATATATATATATATATATATATATATATATATATATATATATATATATATATATATATATAGGGGTGACCTGAATGTCATGGTGTTTTTTTAGGTTAGATAAAACTTTCGATAGGGATTTAATTTAAAGTTCTTTCACGTTTGAAAAAACACTCCCTCTTTCTCTCTCTCTCTCTCTCTCTCTCTCTCTCTCTCTATATATATATATATATATATATATATATATATATGTGTGTGTGTGTGTATGTGTAATCCGTTCACTTCTGGGATATTAAAAAAATCGTTTTTAATATTCGTACTGAATGATAATAAGTCACTCGTGCCACGGCTCGACCATTTGCACCGTGAGTGGAATGTGCCGTTTTATTTAATATCGATTGAATATTGTCTGTCGTTGACACGGCAGATGGTCATTCCGAACCATCGGTTCTGGTATTAAATCGAAACGTTTTTATTGACATCGTAAAACGGAGATTTATTTCCTTAAACACATTCATCCGATGTCAACGAACAGTGTATATGGAAATATATTTCTTAATATTCCGATTCGGTTTAATTGAGATAAAGACGTTCGGACTGTTTGATATTTTTTTCAAAAATATATGATTAAACATTCGTTTGAATCAGTCAAGAAGGACGACTATTCGAAAATAATGAAGAGGTAGAACATTTCGTGTGCAGTTGACTTCGAATACGTCCCATTAATCAAACAACTGTCAATCCGATGACAAAAGTGTTTAAATATTAGTAGAAACTACAGTGAGTGAGTCATAAAAATCATGGGACACGTGTGTGACTTGGATGAAACAATAAAATAGACTTAATTGATACGTTTTATTCAAATTTTTTCAATATAAACAAACATAAACGTTTGAAAAAGAATAATTTTTTAACTTTGATGACTATAATAAAAAATAAATAAAGATAAACGATCAAAAGTAACAAATCGATCTCATAAAAGTCATGGGACAATATAGTACTAACAACACAATTAGTCATATTTTTTTGAAAAAAATAATTTTAATATTTAGCGAGTTTTTCTTTTATCCCAGGATTTTATTTAATCTTCTTGGTATTGATTTTACTAAGTTAGTAGATATTTAGGTGGGAATAATGGCCGATTAATCTACAATAATATCCATTCGATTTCTCTGTTTAGTTTTTGTCATTGACATGGTTGAAAAATTCTTTTCACACAAATAGGAAGTCGAAAAAACAACCAACAGTTTGATAGCTTTTTAACTCAGAGATGGATATTCTTTTTCGAGTGATATTCAAATTTGAGACAATGATTGCATTTTATGTCTGGATACCAGAGTAACATCAGAAGATAATCAAGTGCGTATGATTTTATATCGTCCAAGAAGGGATTATTAATCTAGAGGTTACCTTTACGAAGATCCTCATTTTCAAGGAAATAATTATTAAATTTTTCAGCTAACACCCTTAAATTTTGACTTATTATGTTGACTATGACTTTCTGGTTGACATCAGTAACAATCAAAAATTCTTCCAAAAGTGGAAACATTTTTTTATCTTCCTCTTGTACGCGACTATCCATTTTATTTCTTGTTGTAAAAATATTTGTACAAGATCCATGATTTTTTGACGGACTGCCAGGAAATTTCCGCGGATCACAGGTTGAAAAACGAGGACTTTCTATTTGTTTTTTCCAAATTATACGTGTCGCATGACTTTTGTGACTCACTATTTCCAGTAAAATAACTTGAGAGCCTCGTCTTGTTTATTGTTGGTTTTATTTTGATTAAAATGGATTTTTCCCTGATAAGTATGTTGATTTACCATAGTGCATCATCTTGTAAAGATGCAGAAGAGATAAAAAGTACTAAAAAAATCAAGATTAAAGCGATTTTAAACACGAAATGCAACGATGCATCCGTTGGGATTCCGACTGTTAGAAAATGACGACGTACAAATTCGAGAGAGACGATTTAATGACCATCATTCATCGCCGGGTGCATTGTATCGTGCGTGCATATGAATGCGATTCACCTGTCCGTTACGTTTTGTTGTCGTCGGTACCGAAACGATGCCCGTTCACAAGTGTTACAATGCACGTTTGTTTTTACGATTGTGCGAGACGGACCGACGGACATTTCTTCGTTTATTGTTTGTATAGTCAGCTGGATCAAATGGAAACCGTGCTCGAATATCGTAACGAGACGAGAGTCAATGTACGGTTAAGTAACAGCCGAGCGTTGATGTCTCTATTATTTCGTTTTGAGGAAACGGTCGTTGCATACATGAAAATATTAATTGCTCCGGTGTATAGATAAACATGCACTCGTCACGAAACAGATTTGTGTGTTTAGATGAATAAGTTTATGATTTTCGACGAGAAATATGTTTTTTCTGAGAATTATCGTTAAGTATTTGTTAGCATTTTGAAAATATTCCTCATGAAAGAATCTTTACTCAAAATTTACTATTTTTTTAAAAAAAAAATAATTTTATATAACCCATCGAAGTAGGTAGGTTACTAGAAATTTTAAAAAACGTATTTTTTTTCTTAATTATGTACTGACATTCAAAAATTTAATAATAACACAGATTTCAAAGTAGAAAGTATTCGATTTTTTCAAAATAAAAATTCTGAAATTTCTATTTGTAACTTTTCTTATTATGAAAAGGTAGTTCAGTGTGAAAGTGGATAATTTGACCAAGTAAAAAATACAAACGTTCTTATTTATCTCATAAGAACTTTTTTTGGATTTTTTAAATTTATTATTAACCCTTATCGGACGTTAGCATTTCGTACTTAACTTTCCGCTAAGTCGGAGATATATTTGAGTGCTTATTGTAAGAGAAGAGTAACTAAGGTTACTTGATATAAAAATATAGTTTTGTGCATAAAAATATTTATATTTACACTTTAAATGTCTTCGTCATCACTGTCGATTTCAATCCAATCTTCATCACAATCAGGAACAATTTCTCTTTCCATTTCGCTTTTCTCTTCACTTGAATATCGAATAGGGATCAATTTTTTTCCTTGACTGAAATATAACACTTGTATCACTATCTCCTTCATCACAAGAATTAAAATCACCGAATATTTAAAATTTTCACATATTTCACTACAACTATCACTGTTACTTTCCATATTGTTATAGTTTTCTTTATTCATTTTTGGAAAAATGAAATATTATAATATAAGTAAAATAATTGCTGAAATATGACAGAACGTGTTGTCTGATATCGAGTAAAAATTAAACTGTAAAAACATACAGTGTGTACATTCAGTAACGAGGACGTTGTTATTTGTTTGGACGTAGTCTTGTCACCTCTCACGTGACATACGACTGATAGAACAAAGTTGTAATGTCACGTCAGAGGTGACATACGATCGATAAGGGTTAATAACTTATTTGGGGGGGGGAGAGGGGAGTTATATGTTGTAACCACAATGTTGTTAGGACTTCTAAAGCATTTTCCATTACTAAACGCAAAGTTTCTGGTTTTAAATTTCATACTTCGTCACGAATGTTCTTGATAGGCAACAACGTACCAAAAATGCAAGAAATTCCAAACGATATGAGAAAATTGATTGTAAATGACAAAAGCATTGGATTATCATTGGATAAAATACGCAGAAATATAATTTGCCATAATGAAAAAATGTATTTATTATTCAGGGATATCTTTTTTTATTTTAAAAAATGGTGCTCAAATCTTCGAAGATTTATCTGAAGACAATTTTCATCACAATTCAATTTTTCCATTGATAAATTACAAATGATCCGGTGAATGATCTCATTCACAGGATTGAAAAAATAAATATTTAATTAATCGTCAACGACAAACACACCCACCGACCGCACGTCACACACACACATTCGCATAAACCATTTGTTTAAAGAAACGGAACAAACGTTCGCGGAACTCGAACATCTGACACACAATACAACGGTCTCGAGAATAGACTTGCATGAAATATTATCCAATTAATACAAATCACTGTTCATATTTTCAGTTATTTAAATGCAAATATTTTCATTTCGTTTCATTAACAGAAACGCCGGAACTGTATGATTTAAACAAATAACGCATTGATGCAAATTAGATCACCGGCCGTCCCTTTTACACACACACACACACAATATTAATTCATATTCTTTGCTCTAAAGTACACACAAACAAACAAGAAATGTGTGTGCATAACTAGTGCATGAATAAACACGAATATATATATATATATATATATATATATATATATATATATATATATATATATATTTATATTTAATATGCATATGAAGTGATTAATAAAGTAAATGGACTATATGTATTTATATATTTCTCGATTGTTATCTCTCGACTGAAAACCACACCGGTCGGGTATATGAACTTGTACCGTACGAAAAAAATACAACATAAATATAATACATGTGGAGCGAAAGAATAAAAAATAATAATATGCAAATACTTTATACGGTGTTTTGAGCTCTATGTCAACGTCATTAAAAATTATGTTAATTTTTTCACACGAGTGTAGAGAACGAGTTTTTTTTTTTTTGAAAAATTAACAGCACATTGTCGAGCGAGTCTCATTCTTTCTGGTGCGTTTCGAATCGACCGCGCGCACAATGCGCCCAGAATCTTTATGAATGCACGTTCATTTGGATCGTATGTGGGTATTATTTATATATATATATATATATATATATATATATATATAAAGAGCGAGGGGGGGGTTCCAATAAGAGTGTCAGAATTTGACAGATGGTAGTAGCCATGTTTGATTTTTCTGTTTTTCATTTTGACATTTCAACTCACTATGGTTTGGCAAATTTTCATGGAACGTTTAATATTTCAACAGTGCTTAGGAATTGTAAAAATTTCAATAGACTTATTGAAACAATTTTAACGAGTTCATGATTTCACGAAATGGGTCCATCAATTGGCCTCCAAGATCATGTGATCTAGCTTCATTGGATTATTTTTTGTGGAGTTATGTGAAATCATTGATTTATGCTGATAAAGCACAAACAACAGAAACATTAAAAATAAACATTGAACGTTTAATTTATGAAATTGGACCACAATTATATGAAAGAGTGACTAGAAATTGAACTAAACGAATACACTATGTCAAGCGACGTCGTGGTAGTCATATGAGTGAAATTGTGTTCCATCGTTAATGCCATAGAATATGCTTAAAAATAAAAAAAATAAATAACTAATTAACTGAATATTTTTTATTTTATTTCCATTGAAACTTCTGAAGCGCTTATTGGAAAATCCTATACAACCGTTTATCATATTATTTATTGTTTTATTTGTTGTTAGTAATGACAACATTCTATCATATTTTTTATATTATCTTCATCGTTTAAAACACATATATAGCATTTAAGAAGAATACATATATGTAATTCTCTTGTCGATTGCTATCATCGCAAGCAACTGCTGCTGTAGCAATAACCCCTTATTAACATAAGACATAATTATTTATTAAATATATATATATATATATATATATATATATATATATATATATATATATATGTATATGCAAGTATGCCTATATACATATACACATGTATGTGTGCGTAGATAATGTATATATGAATGATAAACAATGATCCGAAGTGGATCCATGCACTCAGATACAACTCAACCAGTTTTATGTTTGACAGTAATGTGTCAGACAGATGTTAGTTCTATTACATATTTATTATGCGTTGTGTTCGAGAGATACGAGAACACATGTGAGACTGCATTATATTACAGTTAGGTAGATGGAAATCTTGGACTCGTATTTGCTGTTTCGTCGACATTTCAACGACGATTTGTCGGACGATACCTGTCGATCTGAACTGAATATTAATTGAGAAATTCGGTTAGAAAAAAAATTTACATCAAATGAATGGAATAAAATAATAGTCATTCTTATTTATAAAAAAAAGTATAAGAAAAATGTGAAGAACTATCGAGAAATTAGTTCATTTCTGATGAAATATAGAATTTTCACCAAAATTTGATTAAAATTATTCAATCGTCATTTGATTTTGTTGAAATTTCGAGAAAAATGTATACCACATTTTAAATCAAGAACGAGCCAGAGGTAATTTAAAAAAATGCTTCTGAAGATGGACCATTAAAATTTAACAAAGTCGATTAGACAAATCATAAAATGTAAATATCGATGAGATACAGACAATGATTAAAACAAATTCGAATTTAACTTGTTAATATCCTACTGGGGAGTTAAAAATGTGACATAACAATACATAATCATTTCCATTATCTAGGGAAGAGATGGAAGTTGAATCATTAGGTACTGCTCGCTTTAACTCCCAATAGCAAATTACAATTTCTTAACATTTCGCTTAAAAAAATATCCGGAGTACAAAGAGTTAATTTCTGACTTTCACTGGAAGAAACATAATAAATTGTTAACAATTATCTTACAACAAAATATATTTGAATTCTTGGTGA
Organism: Neoneuromus ignobilis; assembly: GCA_029203775.1. NCBI lineage: Eukaryota > Metazoa > Arthropoda > Insecta > Megaloptera > Corydalidae > Neoneuromus > Neoneuromus ignobilis. The sequence continues at coordinate 1,509,778 of CP092090.1, read as the reverse complement.
GAAAAATATAAGTTTCAAACGAAACAACCTGAACATTTAATTCATAATCATGTAATTATCGAGACGCACACCTCACTATTTTAGAAAGTGTTTGTTGAAATAATAACAATGTTGGATTGAAATCAACGGCCGAATATGAATTTCTTATCTGTTTAGTATCGACTACATCGGATGAAACCAAAAACATTCTCAACCCGCCTTCAGCACACATTCATTCTTTTATATATATATATATATATATATATATATATATATATATATATATATATATATATATAATTGGGTATTGTGTGCATAGGTACATCGTCAAAGATCAAATCCGTGCGACGGATTCCCGAAGAATATGGAGGTCGTGCGTGAGTTCACGACCCGGGTTCAGATAATCGATTCAAGTCGATCGGAGTCCCGCTGGGACTACACGGCGTTACTGAACGTCGAAATTAATTAATGGTCTGTGTGTCGATACGTATGTTGTACGCCCCCCGAACCGCCCTATGTGCGATTGCTTGCCAGCCGTTCTCTAGGTCGGATGAATTATGAAATTCTCGTTTATTACGATTTATGAAAAAAAAAAAACGTACACGCAGATGATTGATAACTCGGCAAGTCCTTTCAACGAATCTTCAATAGACTCGTACTTTTTTCCAAAAAAAAATTCGTGCCGGGCGGACATGTGTATAGATGTACGTTGTCGATGGCATTATGTTAAATCGAGATGACGGATGGAATATTTGTATAGGTGGATATTTTTTTTACTCGAAACAAGATGAGTGATAATAAAGAATTATCTGTTAACATTTCAAAAAAAATATAATGATATGAATTTGATTGAATAATTTATTTATTTTTTTGGAGGAAAAATATTTGTTTAGAGATTTTTTGATCACGTTTAGAAATCCCTAACTTTACCCTTTACATGTTTCGTTTAATTGTTAAAAGTATTACAGAGCCAAAATAAGTACAGAGTAACCCAAATGACATTGAAGGGGTTGTAAAATTCACATATTTTTTTCTAATTATTTTCCTTGCACATTTAGAAATTTCTAACATTACTCTTTCCATGTATCGTTGAATTATAAAAAAAAAATGTTTTATTTTTGTATTCAGTATCCAAGATAAGTTCAGAGTAGTCCAAATAAAATTGAAGAGGTCGTAAAATTCACATCTTTTTCTAATTTTTTTCATTTCATGTTTAGAAATTCCAACATAACCCTTTCCATGTTTCGTTTAATTATCAAAAGTATTTATTTCATTTTTGCATTCAATGTCCAAAATACATATCTGTACTTATTATGGATATGTAATTATTTTCCTTTCACGTTTAGAAATTCCTAACATTATCCTTCCATATTCAATACGTTCAATGTTTATTTTTAAAACTTCTTTTGTATGTGTATTTTTCATCATAAATCAATGCTTTCACATAACCCCATAGAAAATAATTCAATGGAGTTAGATCACATCATTTTGATTTTTATAAGTTTTTACAATTTCTTAGCGTTGTTGAAATGTTAAACGTTTCATGATAATTTGCCGATGTATACTGAGTTGAAATGTCAAAATGAGCTTACAAAAATTCAAACATGGCTGTCACCAGCTATCAATATTGAAATAAGAGTTTGATGAAATTCCATTATTTCACGAAATGGATCCATCAAGTGGCCATCAAGTTCATGTGAATTTTCTATAGGGTTATATGAAATCATTGGTTTATGCTAATAAACCTTAAACAACAGAAGCATTAAAAATAAATATTAAACTTGTAATTCATGAAATTGGACCACAATTAGGTAAAAAAGTGACTGAAAATTGGACTAAACAAATAAACTCTATCAAGCGAAGTCATGATAATCATATAAGTAAAACTATATTTCATCAATAATACCATAGAATATGCTTAATCCTTATTGGTTGTATGTCACCTCTGACGTGACATTACAACTTTGCTCTATCAGTCGTATGTCACGTGCGAGGTGACAAGACTGAACAAGTAACAAGGTCCTCGTTGCTGAATGTACACACTTTATGTTTTTACAGTTTAATTTTTACTCGATAGCAGACAACACGTTCTGTCATATTTCAGTAATTATTTTACTTATAATATTTTATTCCTCCTAAAATGAATAAAGAAAACTATAGCAATATGGAAAGTAACAGTGATAGTTGTAGTGAAATATGTGAAAATTTTGAATATTCGGCAAGTGATTTTAATTCTTGTGATGAAGGAGACAGTGATACAAGTGTTATATTTCAGTCAAGGAAAAAAATTGATCCCTATTCAATATTCAAGTGAAGAGAAAAGCGAAATGGAAAGAGAAATTGTTCCTGATTGTGATGAAGATTCGATTGAAATCGACAGTGATGACGAAGACATTTAAAGTGTAAATATAAATATTTTTATGCACAAAACTGTCTTTTTATATCAAGTAACGTTAGTTACTCTTCTTTTACAATAAGCACTCAAATATATCTCCGACCTAGTGGAAAGTTAAGTACATAATACTAACGTCCGATAAGGGTTAAAAATAAGAATAAATAATTAATTAATTAAATACTTTTTGTTTTATTTCCATTTAAATTTCTGAAACGCTTATCGGAAAACCCTATTGACATATATGTGGTTAGACTTGTGATACATAGAAAGAAATTCGCACGCTCGTTCATCTCATAAACGAATCCGACCATCCCTCGATTATCCAATAAAACCATCCACCCACATTAATAACCGCACACTTAACAAACATATTCTCGCCGTTATTACCGCGTATCGTCGAACGCGGCCGCTCGACTTCGTCGGCCCGATTCAATCCCCGCGCAGATGTGATTGTTATTACTGACACACGGATGTATTACGGCCGCCGCATTTCGTTCCAGAAGAATATTTAGACGTGCGTTTTAATTAAAACGAATATGTGCGGCGCGCCGTGGCAGCCAGCCGGATGAGCGTGGCTCGTTCGTTCTTTTCGTTCGGTCGGAGGAACATCGCCGCGTACGGAACGTAAACCCGCAATTAAGTAGATTACATTATCATTACAGTGATGCTGTATGCAGATGGTCTCGGGACGATAATGCGTACCTGCTAGCAGCGTCGGCTAAGTGTATTCTGTACTTGAAGAGCTCGGTAAACGTTCAAGAGACGAAATGTTTATTATTATATTTACATACGTGCATGCATGCGTTCGTTCGTTCGTTCTTGTGCTGCTCTTTTCATACGTGTGTGTGTGTGTGTAATAATATATGACGAGAACTGAACGAATGTTTGATCAATATCGGGGCCGGTTGCACAATATTGAATCTTCGACAGTGGACGTACCACGTACGTCTCGAGATCAGCGTTATTATGAGATGTCTTCAAATATTTCGATGCAGCACAAGACTAGTAATATTTAACCAGTTAACTGCGTTTGACGTGTATACACGTCATTTTAAAACCCAAGTTTGGTGTGTTCATCGAGTATATACTAATCATGTGAAAAGAAAAATTGCCATTTCCTCTGAAAATTTATAATTTTAGCAAAAAGTTAAAAATATCTTATTTGGTTGTATATATTTTATCTACATTATTATTAAAACGCTAATGTTCAACAACCATGGTCAATTTGTATTAAAACATTTTTTTTTGTATTTAGTTGTTCTTCGTCTTCATATTATTTTGTGCCAGATTATTGACGTATCTAGGGGTGTATGACATATCTTGATGCTTGTCATGTGTCTTCTTATTCTTTTTTTTTCTAGGTTTTCTTCTTATTTTAATCTTCTTTTGCAATCTGGGAAAAATGTCAAAAAACCCAAATAAAAATCTTTTATTTTGGTCGATGTACCCCCTCCCCCCATTTAAACTGGAATTTATTCATCGGGCTTGAGGTCTTTGATTTTAATACATTTGGTATCTGAACTTGTCTATTTAAATTTCACTTTCTCGTTGAATATATACGGTTGCGGGTCAACGTTTCTTCTTCTTAATTTTTCAATCTGGCTTCTAGCAGGTACAATTGTCGCTCTCCCAAGGCTATTTATTAGCGGGTTACTATGATGGGGTTTTCTCGAGTAGAATTTCCATTTCATTTTATTAATACACTCTGCAACCGTATTTTTATATTTGCTTTCATGGTTATTTTATAACTTCTTTTCTTTTCGAGGGCCACCTTAGCGTTTTATTTTGAATCCTCTGAAGCTCTTTTATATGAGTGTTGTACGTATTTCTTCATATCAGGGCTACATAAGTCATCACAAGTCTTATCACTGCTCAAGCAAAAGCAAAATCTTGCAGCATCCCTTTTCTTCATACAAACTTGGTTGATTATTTTCGTTAGTATATCAGGTATTCACTGAATTGTTTTGTGAAATCTTTCTTTTCGCAAACTAGATGGATACTTTACTAAAAAAAGAATCAGTCGGTTTTCTATAAGAGTCGTTTGATAAGTACGGTAAATTTTAAAATTTTTGAAAAATTTCAAAAATTTAAATTTTATGGTAATTTTTTACCATTCTTATCAAACGATCCTTGTATGTTAGTTTTCTAGATACTTTGTGCGAAAAAAATCATCTAGCAAACTTTTTTACGACTATTTCTTAGAGGAAAAAAGTATACGATTTTATATAAACATACAAGAAGAGGAGAAAATGGACACGTTGTTATAAATTACAGTGAACGTGACCGGTACCAAACTCCATCATATTATTTATTCAATTTGACTAAATGTATAAGAGAAAAAAAAGTACACAGAACAACACGGGCGTGCGTCCGAAACCGGACAATTTCCCACGTACAGTACATCCGAAATGAAACTGAACAAATATTTACCGATACCGCATCGTCGAAGAAATGACCTTCCGTCGATTACACGTGCACTCCTATACACACGTCGTTACGACACACGGATCAGAACGTCGACTTTGTGTCCGGTACGTGTACACACACACACAAACAAACAATATGTATTTTTTTTTAAAAAAAAAAACGTTCGCTTTTACGCGAGACGAAGTTCAATGCCGTAGACTCGTAGCTTGTGAAATGTGTACCGGAGGCGGTAGTCAGCCGCTCTGTTGTGGAAATTGATAATACGGCGCGAGACGTGATCTCCCCGACAACAATAATGTTATTCTGACATAATTATACGTTGGAATCTGCATAGAATGTGATTACCGGCCGTACGTTTTCTTCGTGTCCGATTAAAAATGCACGGCGTTGCGTCTCGATGTAGATTTATTTATACGCGGCGATCTTCTTCGTCGAGATGCTGCTTTCGGATCAACTTGTTATATGTTCTTTTTATTTTTTATTTCCTTTGTTAGAGACGTTTCGAAGCGGTTTTAGAATTTTTTGTCGATCGAAAAAGATTAAAAAAATATACACGTTTGTTCCTCATGTATGTCTACATCAGACATCGTTGGGACTTGTGGTGAGTGACAGATTAGTGAGTTTACCAGATCACCAGTAATGAGATTAGTACACATAATCAACTCAACAGTTAACCACCTTATTTCACCTTTAAAATATCCTATAAATCAAAACAAATTGGTTAATAAAGGAAAAAGAAACTTTAAATGAAAAGAAAATGTAACTGGTAAATTAAAGGGTACAAGTATATTCTGTTATCCTATGTTAGAAAGTTCATCATGGATGCTTCCAAAATAAAGAACTGGGATTTACAACTAACCAGAATTACATATCATAAAATGCGGAAAGGACTGTTAAAATCATTATCTTCATTTTGAAAGGTGACTGAAATATTAGGAACTGGTAATAAAACTGACATCACATCCAAAGTAAAGTTTATAACTAAGCAGAATTATACATCAAGTGTTGAGGGGATTGGGGAGGGAACTTTCAAGATTATCATATACATTTTGAAAAGTGATTGAAACATAAGGAACTGGCGATAAACTGATATAACATCTTTTTGAGGAACTTGTATGATAATGACAGTCTGTTTAGATGAACAGAAGTTGATGGCATTGGATTTTAAAAAATCTACTCCTCTGTTGCACGATTTATTACTTTTTTGTAATATATTTTGTAGGAAGGCTGATAAGATTATTATTTTTATTTTTAAAAGTGACTGAAACATAAACTGGTAATAAGACTGGCACAATATCCAAAGTAAAGAGTTTGAATTTATAACTAAGCCGAATTACATATCAGAAATTGGGACTGGGAGAGTGAGTCCGGTGTGAAGGCGACCATATTCATTTTGAAAATTGATTGAATCATAAGAAAAAAATGAGATTGGCAAAATATGTTCTTGAGGAACTAGTTATGACGATGACAGTACATCTGGATGTGCAGAAGTTGATGGTACTGGATTTTCAAATAACTTGTTGCACTTTTTTTTAACATATATTGTAAGACTGCTAATGAATCTGATACAACATCTTCTTTGAAAAACTAGCAATGATAGTGACAACTTATTTGAGTGAGAAGAAGTTGATGGTACTAGATTGAAAAATATCGACTCTTCTGTTGCACGATTTTTATACATATTTTATTTAAAAAAAAATATATCTTGTAAGCTAACCTGTCATAATTATTTTGGACTTTTTTGATTAGTTTATCTTGTAGCATGTAAACGTACATTATTTCTTATTAAATTATAAAACTCCATTGCTCTAGATTTTTTAGCACTTCATCTTTCAACTGAACTAACCTATCAATAGAGATTCTTTTTCCTACATCTTTGTAATTATTATCAGTTTTCTTCTACACTATTTTCTTTTTCCAGACTTAAATACAATTATCTATATAATGTCTAATTCAGTATAATGATGAACAGTACCTATAATATCATCTATATACATTCATTTTTCAAAATTATCTTTATCCATCCTCAATAGAAGATCCTTTACAGTAGAATAAGTTATATCATGAGAAAAAGAAAGTATTTCATGTATAATCTGCTTTTTATTTGAAATCTTCATTTAAAATCAATTGCAGTATTATTTGTGAAAATTATGTCCAAATTAATGTTGGAATCGGATTACTGGTGGTAGTATTAATGATAGTCGACTGTAAATGTATTTAGAATTTAGTCCATATGCTTCAAATTTTTAGTCACTCGAGAAAAATTTTAGTAGTTGGTTTGGGATGTTTTATATAATCTGCCATTTTCTCCAGATATTGTCTCTTGTAATTGACGTGTATTTCGAGCTCTTTAAAATAGTATGTAGTGAAAAGAGTTCCAATTTAATAAACCTATCAAAAGGCACCTTGAGAAATTTCCTATGAAAGAGCTTCAGTGGAATAATCATGTCTGTAAAATAGTAAAATGTTATCGGAAAAAGTGGAAATACATAACTGTATGGAATTAAATTTGATCTTTTAATATGCTAGAGTGATTTTTGATTTAAAATCCAAACGAACTTGTTTATCAACCGAGTACAATATCGATTCAGTCAGATATTGTACACGGTCGTCTCCTACAGCCACGTGTATCCAATCAATCTAATATCTTCTCAGTGGGTCAACTGTAGGTCACACTTTCGTTCGATTGCGAGCGTTGAAAGGGACGATCGTTGTCGGCCGGAAGACGTGGGTGTCGTTCGAATTGAATTTAGCAACAGTCATTATCAATTTAAAATGTGCATTTGGTTTAACGGCGTGTCGAACGACTGCGTCCTGCAGATGACGAGTTCAAGACGTGCACCGTGCCGGACGATTTATTAATAGGTGACCTTTATCACGTACGATGAATTGACCGAGCGGATTTTAAGTGCGGCCGATCTGGGTTGTTTATTCTCGGTAAGGTTTCCGGACGAATCGTCGTTGTTGAACAAAATATATTTGCATTTGTGTGTGCGTTCGTTCGTTGAGGTCGACGATTTTATTTATATAAACGAACACGAGGTTAGACAGATCAGCAAGGTGGTCGAGTTGACGTGTAAGTGTTTATTTAATACGTTGATAAAATCATTTTAATTATTTTTATGGCAGTGTTAATTCGACACTGTGACTAATTCACTTTTGCACAAATGAATCACTCACCCTAATGCCATGGAGTTTTATAAAATGACATTTTATTATCATCTGAACACCATAAGGTGTTAAAAATTGTACAGTAATTATTTATTGCTAATTTTCTTTGTCTGTAATGTGATGAAATTTTGAAGCAATGTCATTATCATAGTTTTAGATTTTATAACGCATGATGATCATTGTCATCGAAATGCGTTTCAGTTTATAAAGAAAGAAAGTGATCAACAAATAATTATTGAAAATGTTTTCAATATCTTCTGGTGCTGAGTTAAAAAAATCATTGATCGAGTAATTCACTTGTGTAAAAGTAAATTCGGCACAGTTTAAAAAAAATAGTGATATTTTATAATCCATGGAGTTCATTTGATGTGATTGGAAAAGAATCCAAGGATGTAGAATACAAATAAAGTTTTCAAATATTTTTTTTTAATTTTAAAAAATATACTTCATGGACAGAGCTATGTTTGAAATATCAAATCTCTCAAATGTCTTCTATTTTCTTATTGACAAATATTGGCTTTTTCCAGAGAATTTTCTATTGCTAAACACATGATTTTCAGTTTCAAATTTCTTATTTCGTCACAGATGTTGTTCTTGAGTTGCTGATTCACTTGGAGTTTATTGACATATATCAGTCCTTTTAAGAAGAAATTAGGGACCATCAAACCTATGAACGAGGAGGTTAAATGAGATCAGAATTTCATGAAATGAGTCGTTCATTGAAAAGTTCACGAAGAAGATCTAATGTAGCTCTTGTTATATGTGCAGTAGCTCCATGTTACAAGAACCATATATTAGGACTATTTTGGATTATCGAAAATAAAAAAATCAATAATGGTCATATACAGAGCTTTTGTGATGGTTGTTGGGCGACTTTCTTCGTTTTAGAAAAAATATGGACTAATAATTCTATTAATCGTAACACCACATCAAAAAGGATATCTTAGGAGGTGAAATTGATGAATACTTTAATTTTCTCAGTGCCTCAAAATTTGTAATTTTGCTTATTCACATAACTATTTAAACCCAAATGAGCTTTATTCCTCATTATAAGATTGTTTAAAAAGTTGCCATTTTTTCTAGCTCTTTGCTCAAAACGAATGGTTTATTGCAGATGTTATTGAGAATCCTGGGGTAGCAAAATCTGTGCCATTTGAATTTTGTATGGAAGCATTTTAAGATTGACTTTGAAAATCAATAGTAGCGACGATATGACTTCTTTTTTCAAAGGTTTGGAATATTGCGAAGGAATTTATAATTAAAAAGTTATCTTTTTTAATACAAACACAAGTTTATAATTGTTGAACTTAGGACTAATTGACCATAATCTGTTTTGATATCGACTCGTTTGTTCTTCACACTCGATTACATGCTTCATAACAGATTTGGAAAAAATAGAAAGTGTACACGCATCAAACCCCATTCGAAATAATATATTTCCAGCTCGATACAGCCTCGTTCTCCGCGTCCAGTGTCGTTGATATCGCGCACCCACTGCAAGAATGTGGGCGTGACGTGATAATAATAAATTCACACGACCGCGGTCGTGAGATCCGCGCCTACCCTGTCTATCATCAATTTCGTCCGTTCTTATCTGCACATCCATTCGACGAAATAAAAAAGGCGATACGTGGTGTCGTTACTTTCGGATAGTCCGTGGGCCGGTCTCGATTGACAGCCGAGACAGTTGTGGACGCCGTCGTCGAACATGGAATACAGGACGGTGTGCATTCTGTTTAATTAATATTTCATGCTCGATTAAGCTCGCAGTCAATCGTGTGTGTAAACGTGTCAGATGTCCTATTGGACATTGACGCTATTAGTCGAACGATCTGATAATCGATTGGGAAAAAAATCCAACGAGTTGCATTGAATGCCGCAAACGCAGTCGACTGTACTGTCTAATCTGATTTTTCGTTGCTGATATGAAGATATATATAAATACCATCATCATCATCATCATCATCGTATCGACTTATATTAGTCCATTGCTTATGGAAAATTTCATTAAATGTTACAGTTCACTGAAACTTGGCCACACTACGCTGACCAGGCGAATTACTAGGGATTTTTTATTTTAGATTTACTCCTTTAGATAGTTTGCCCTCATTGAAGCTAAGGATGCTCTCCTATTCAGTATCTTCAACTAAAAATCGAATGCATTTCTTTCCCTCTCTATCCATCTATATTTTTATTTTTTAAAAAATGATGCTCCGGTTTGTGAAAATTTCATTTCCGAAATTTTTCGAGAACTACCAAAGTCCAAATTTTGCGAAATAAATTAATGGTGCTTTATTATTAAACAAAAACAAATTCCGGAGTTGATGAGCGAAGCGAGTAGGAGCAAAGCTCTCTGGTATAAATATAATTATAAAAGCCTATATCAAACCACTGCTTGGCCATTTTCCTGGAATTAAGCGCACAAGAAGATAGAGATAAGAAAAATCAAAGAAATATTAAGATAAATATTCGGGACGGAAGAGTCTCCAGGAATATCGTGGATAAGAAGAATATAAAAATGAAGAATAACTAAAAACGCAAAAAAGTCATCCTCGTGTGGGTGGCTTGTAGCTCAGCTAGTCAAACGTCGTGTAGTAGTTCTGACATTCTTATTGGAAAACCCTAATATTATATTTTTAGATACTCGAACATTTTTTGAGAAACATGTTATAGTTCTGGGAAAAAATTCCTAAAAGTCACCTTTTTTCTGACCTTTTGAATGAGCATGGGTCCTGAAATGTTTTCCCAAGATTTCATCCGACCCTCAACTTGACAACACTTCACAATATGGTTCCTTCATATTTGACATGGTTTCTTCTAACTCTATGTGTGTTTATTATTGGATCTATTGTTTCTGGCAATGATGGTCTTCGTGTCGCCATTGGAATTTACTATACCGTTCCATAGTGATCGGTTCAGCAGCCAACGTGTTAATTTTCATCCCTAAATTCACAATTTTTGTTCCACAGGATGTAAAGTTAATTCACTTGACAGAACACCATGTGTATTTCTCTTACGAAACCTGTAACTCTCGAACAGATAACCTCTATATTGGGTGTAGTGAATTTTATATAGATATTTTACTATATAAGGACATCCGCCCGTACACACACATACACACATAAACGATTAAAATATGAATACTTGCGTGCGTGTGTCTTCTTGTGCATGGTTTCGTATGAATCATTCGCGCGCCTGTTTTATATTTTGCACAGGTGTGCGCGAGGTATAAATAACCGGGTCGACACTTCGCACCGCGAACACGTACCCACTTACAGGAATGTGGGATGATCGGCTAAAAATAAATCACATGACGGTCGATCGTACGATATTCCGACGGGACAATCGGACCAGCATGATTCACGGCATGCGCGGGGTTCCGGACGATTATCTTTGTTGTTGTTGTTGTTGATACGACAACTATTCATCAAACATTCCTCTAAGATCGTACGAATCGATTGAAATTATGGCTAATTGTTTTTATATATGAATGGATCTGAAAGATTCTGGAATGAGAAAGAAAATATAATTATTTTGACCAAAGTTACATTTATTTTTCTATAAGGTTCCTTTGACCTTGATAAGAACTTCATTCTTTTAGTAAAATAATTTTTATTCAAACGCTCGAAATATCTATTTGCAGATTCTATCACTTCAGTATTTGATTAATTTTTTTCCACTTAGCTAATTTCTAAGGTTTGGAAACAGGAAAAAGTTTAAAGTGGTGAAATCTGGCAAATACGGTGCATGTTCAATATTTTTCAATCGTAATTCATACAGTTTTGCCATTGTAATTATTGATTTGTGTTATGGTGTATTGTCCTAGTAGAACAAGACAGTTTCAAAATATACCTATTAAGATTTTTTTACAAAAAGGTAGTAAGTTTTGGAGGATGGAATTGTAAAGCAGTCTGCAAGATGGCAAAAAAATTGTAGATGAAAATAGTCAATAATTTCTGGAGGTCTGCAAAATGAACTAATCAAGATTTTTTTTGTCAAAAAAATGGGAAGTTTTGAGAGATGGAATTGTGAAGCAGCCTGCAAGATATAAAAAGTTGTGAATGAAAATAGTAAATGCTTTCTGGAGAATTTCAAAATGCACCTTTTAAGTTTTTTTGTTGAAAAAGATATGAATTTCTGGGGGATGGAATTATGAAGCAGTCTACGAGATGGCAAAAAGTTGTGAATGAAAATAGTCAATATATTGTTTAATAAAATTTCTTATATTTAAAAAATGGCTACCTTATGTGTATATACATGGGTGGATCAAAAAGTTTCTAGAATGAGAAAAAAAATTTTTTTTTGTCCAAAATTATATTTGTTTTTCTACATAGAGTCCTTTAAGCTCGATAAATTTAGTTCAATGTCGTACGAGAGCGTTTATTTTTTCAGTAAAATAAGTTTTGTCCAAACTCTAGAAATATCCATTTACAGCTTTGATCATTTCATTATTTGATGAACATTTTTCCACCCAGCCTTTTTATAAAATTTGGAAACAAGAAAAGTCAGATGAGATCAAATCTGGTGAATACGGTTTATGTTCAATAATTTTCAATCGCAGTTAATGCATTTTTGTTGTCAAAATTGCCGATTTCTGCGGTGGTGCAATACTCTGGTGGAACAGGATGGATTTTCTTTGTTAAATAAGGCGTTTTGGTTTTGATTTTGTCGTTTAAACCATCCAATAAGGGTGCATAATATTAGCTTGTTATCGTTTTCCATTTTTCTAGGTAATTGATGAAAATTATTTCATGGAAATTCCAAAAGAATAGCCATAACTATTCCAACTGATGGAATCTTTTTTTGGTCCTTTTTAAAAACTTACGATCCACCCTCATACAAAACGAATTATTTGCTGTAAAATTGCACAGTTTTATAAAAATATTCAAAGATTGTTGATTTTTCCCTAATGCATACCTCAGTGGTCAATGCCACACTCTGATTCATCTGAAATTTAATTTTTTCCTGTATCCAACTCGAAAACATTCACTTTCTTCGACGTTTATTAACACTGATTGCTTGTACGCATTTTAAAAATTAATGAAAAAATAACTCGGTAGCCATTCAATGTCAACTTGACTGACTATTAATCAATGCGACACGAGTTCGAGGTCAGGCTGACGTAACGCATGATCTGTTAAAAAAAAGCAATTGTCTTGAACGTTTAATGAGTTTCGATCGGCGAATGAGGTATAAAACAAATAAGAAATCGAATTATAGTCAAACGTCTAACACGAAAGAATGAACGATCAATCAATCTGTCGTAGTTCGACGCCAGGTTTAGTTCATGATAAGAAAACAATTGTCTCGAACAATTTAACGAGTTTCTGTTTTAACAGCGTTGTTAGAAAAAGACGAATAACGAACGATCGCGTCGAATGTTCGGTAATTAGTCGACGTGACGTCGTTCGAAAAGAATACTATGTGAGAATTATCATCCGTGTTTGATAGGTCTGGTTCCAGAAAATTCGAACGACAAATCGTCGACGGCGTAACATAAAAACTGTTCTCTCTACATAGGACGTCCCGACGCGTGAGGTCCGTCCGTGTCGACGACGGGCGTCGCGCCCGCCTGCACTAAACGTTACAAGTTCTCTATCTGACACGAACAACACGAGATCTGACATTGTATGAAGAACACGACCGGCCCGGTTTAAAATTAGAACACTTATTATTTTCGTTACGTTTTTTTTCTTCTCTTCTATAGCTTGTACATCCACGAACGATGTATGTATAGGGGGAAAAATGTAGTAATATGTCAGTGAGTCGATATATACGACTTATACTCGAGAGAGATTTTTTTAATAAAAAAAATATGGATGAATATTCTAAGATTAACATATATTTTAAAATAGCAACCAAATATTTGACACAAATTAATTGCTCACTCAACCAGTACAATTATTTTATAAATATGTTCAATAATCATTTATTATTCATTTTTTTGATTATAACAATAATGAGCTAATGTGCATTTCTATGACAATGTGATCATCGTTAGAACAATCTTTTATAAAAAAAAAATTATAACAAAAAGGCTCTGACGATGGTGGCATGCTATCGAAATGCGCATTAGTCCATTGTTGTTATAAACAACAAAGTAAACAATAACTGATTATTGAACATTTTATAATATATTGTGGTGTTAGGGTGAAAATTTATTTGTGTTAACATTTTATTTTATTCACTGATACACATTTTGACAGTCATGTTATCATCACTATTGCATTATTATTCTTCAAAGTCTAGTGATCACAGGACATGGGGTATTTTTGTATCCCAGTTTTTTATTAAATAAGAGGATTTCAAATATAACTCATATAATTAATAAAATCATGGGATATAAAAATACCTTACTTTGGGGAGTATGTATTAAATCGTTATATTATAAATACATACAATCATCATTAGATTTTTCCTATCCATATCATTGAATAAAAATCTTTCTCAAAACTTGCTATTTCCAGTGATTTAATATATTTTCTTCCATTCCACAAGAAAGAATTTTATTATGTTTCTATCTCAGCTATCTATCAGTCAAAATGGAAAGTTTTGAGGTAGCTCTTCATCTAACAATGGATAAAAAAGGTTGAAGATTAATATATATATATATATATATATATATATATAAATATATATATATATATATATATATATAATATATATATATATATATAGATATATATATATATATATATATATGGTCATCCAAATGTGACGCCTAGATTTGTGTTTTATTAAAAATAAACATGTGTATAGGGTGGTGTATAAGGAAACATGTGTATAGACTTGTTTCTTTTTAATAAAACACAAATCTAGGCGTCACATTTGGATGATTCTGTACATATAAAATTATTCATATTTCTGAAAATTATAAATAAACTTGTGTGGATGACATAACCGTATGTTTTTTATCTACAAAGGTGAGACTGCTCTTTGGCGAAAACGTGTGTATATGATCGAGCGAATGACTCACCCAATATCATCGCATACATGCGGTACAATAAACATAATTGCTCTTAATTGTGTAAAAGGTCATAATCCATGCATCGTTATATTGTACTATAATAAACGTTCTATCAATCCGACGAAAGATTACTGAGATGATAAACGGACAGATAAATAAACAATGTTCTTGAACTTTCTGTCCGACTTGTGTGTGTGTGTACAAACACAATTATCAACATTCGTAGGCGCCATATTAAAAGCGTTCTGTTATTTCAATTTCACAATTTACACATTTGAAAATAAATATTTTAAAAGTCCACATGGGTATGAATTGCTCTAACTGTTTGTACAATTACGTGCACCAATTATCTGGTCGTAAATACGAAAAAGTACACAATTAACTTTGTAAATTTGCTCTGAGTGGATGGAAACGACACAGTTTTAATCTTGTGGTGATTAGTAAAAATTTTCTAATATCGCTGGAAATAGTTTTGATGATATCACATAGGTCTGTTTCACTGCTTTCATAATTAAATGAAGAAGAAATAAATATAATGGAATATAAAGGCCATCCAAATGTGAAGCCTAGATTTGTGTTTTATTAAAAAGAAACGTGTATAGTTTTTTTTTTAATAAAACACAAATCTAGGCGTTACATATGGATGCTCCTTTATATGCCAATATACTTTTTTTTAAAAAAAAGTTCAGTAACATTAAAGATGAGAAATAAATGGAATTTCCTAAATGTGTGAACGAAAAAAAAGAATTCTATAATTTAATTTGTTCTTTGTGTAGCCATAGAGGTTCGTACTAAATTCTATTATCGTTCCAGGGCTTCCAATGGGAATCGTTTATCGAACGATTCGGTCGTCAACGGCGACATAAAGACCATCGTATCGAACGTCGACCTGAGCGACAAACCGCCGTTACGGAGCTCGGCATTATCTCGTCAAGTGCATCCGCTGTGCGACGAGAAGAAGACGCAGCTGATCGCTTACGAGAACGTGAAAGACGGCAGCCGAGATTCGAACCAACAGTCGACGCCGTACGTTCAGACGAACGCCGTTTACCCTCTAACGCCCAACATATGCGTCGAGGGCGGACGCATCGAGTTCATCAAAACGTCGCCAGATGTAGAGACGGGCACGCCGTTCGGAGGCGTCGCGACGCCGTCGTCGCCGGAGAGAGTGCGCTCGTCGCCGTCGCTCATACGTACGTCGCCGACGCACGTGCGCGCGTCGAGCGTGCACGGAGCTAGGCCGCCGCCGCCACCGCGTGCGCAGCAACAGCCGCCGCCGTTGCCCAAACGGAACTCGACGACGTCGGTCTGTAGTGGAAAGAGTCCCGACACTGTTACCAGGTCGCAACAGACCGTCGAGCGGTGGGACGATTGCGACCACGACGAGAAGTACGATCTCGCGAAGGTCAGTCCTGTTTCATTATCTCCCTTCTTTTTTTTTATGTATGAGTCCAGGTCCAGGACCACAAATAATATGATTTTCAGAGACTTGTAACTTTTAAATACAACAATTCAACTCGCAATCCTAGGTAAATATATACGAATTTTCTCCTTCAAGGTCATGCAATATGTAGACGATTACAAATTCAACACACAACCCTTTTGTTCAAACCCAAGAAGATTTTTTCTTTAGAATTTAGATCATCTGAAAGCCATTAACAATCCATATTTTAACTTGTGATCATCTGTATGAACATAATGTTTTTTTTAAGTTTATAAATTCTGTAAAATATACACTTCAAGATCCATAACTCAACATACGAACTCGAGAATTTTTCTAAAGAGTTTGGGCTGTCTGAAAGCTATTGAAAGTTCATATTTTATTCTGTAACCATTTGTAAGGACATAGAAATATTTTTATAAATTATTTAAACTCTGTTCGTGATGTTTAAGATATTTTAGGTTCATAACTCGACACAACCATTTTGTTCAAATCCAAGATTTTTTCTTAAAAGATTCCATTAACACTCCATATTTTGATCTGTAATTATCTGTATGAATAAAATCTATAAATTATAAACTTCGTGCAGTTTTTAGGATATTGCAGGCTCATAAATCGACATACAGCCTTATATAGGAATCTAAGAATTTTTTTAAAAAAGTTTAGATTATCTTAAAGCCATCAAAAGCCCATATTTTGATCCATAATTATCTGTATGGATATATGATTTTTTTCAAATTCTATAAATTCTCTATGAAGTCTCTGGAAGATTGCAGGCTCATAGCTTGTTTTGCATTAACTCATTTTTTACATTAGAGTTTAGAGAATTCTAAAATCACTAAAAGTCCATAATTTGATCTACGACTATTTGTATGAATTTGTGATTTTTTTAAAGCCTATAAATTTTATAAAATATACACTTGAGTATTTTTTAGAAGATCGTAGGCCCATAATTTGACATACATCTTTTTTGTACGAATCCAGATTTTTAGAATATAAACTGTATGAAAACCCAAATCCATATTTCGATCCTTGATTATTTATATCAATATTTTGATTTTTTAAAGTTATAAAATCCGTAAAATATGAACTTTGTGTAGTCGTCTTTAAGGATTGCAGGTCCATAATTCGATTATAACTTTCTATACAAACCCAAGAATTTTTCTTTTAGAGTTTAGATTATCTGAAAGTCATTTAAAGTTCATATTTTGATCAGTGACCATCTGTATGGATATTGGGACTTAAAAAAAAAATTTTAACGCTTATAAAAATTCTTTCAAATATGAACTTTATGTAGTCTTTAGGAAATTCCAGACTATTGTCTCGTGCATGTATCGAGATATGAGATTGTAATATTTTACAAATAACATAAATTCACCAAAAAATATTTACCTATAGAGAAAAATATATAACTGAATATAATTTTAAAATTTCTTATTGATAGTTAAAATTGTAAAAAAAATCCTGTATCTTTAGAAAGAACTGTATATCAATATATGAGCATATAATAATATATAAAGAGTTTAATCTTTGAAAAGCGAATAAAAAGTATTTTAAATAAAAAAAATATATGGGTGCCTTTAAAATTAAATAAAGTATATAGTTGTGTATTTAAAAATTAACCCCTTCGTTCTCTACACAACTCGAATCGAGTATCCGTAATTATATTCAATATGAAATAATGACAGAACTGAAATTAAAAACCGCTTTCACCCCGTCTCAACATAGTCCGACCGACCATCAACCCTTCTGGCGATAATCAATCTGTCATGCCCGATAAGTAAGTTTCTTATTTAACAACTAACAAGATAACACATCGTCGACGACGTCATAGTCGCCGCCATCACCACCACCACCCGCCCTCACTTAATAGACACGGCACATAAGTTGTATGCATATATAAAGAGCGCCTTCTGTTGTCAACCATCGAGACGACCATTTGCATTCTAAATTGGATTCAAAGCAATTTGGCAACAGTTTTGTCGCCCCATAGATTAGCCCCTATTGCTCGTCGTTCAGAATCGAATTTGCGTCCCTTGTACGAACACAAAACGGCCGTAAAGGGTGCCAAACAGAAAAATTAGGAATGGATTTTAATATAGCGCGAAGAAAATCACGTTAGCGGACGTGAATTGAGTGTCGCGGGTCGACTATTAAACAGACAATATGGCACGGAGAGATGTTAATTGCTAGCAAGCTGGCCGTCGTGAGAATTACTAGAAATTTAAATGAACTGGAAGAATTTTTCTAATTCTCATTTTTCGGTTACGGTTTCCAATAATATCTGTTTTTTTTTTTGATAAAAAATATAAATGTTATTAAAACGTGACTATTTCCAAATTTATTCCTTGATTCCATTAAATTAAATAATGATTAATATGTTCTGTGTGGTTATGTGAAATTATTGATCTATGCTGGTAAACCACAAATAACAGAACCATTAAAAATACATATTGAACGTGTAATTCATGAAATTGGACCACAATTATGTGAAATAGTGATTAAAAATTGGACTAAAGGAATGCACTATTTAAGCAAAGTCGTATTGGTTATATAAGTGAAATTGTATTCCATTATTAGTGCCATAGAATATGCTTAAGAATAAAAATAAATAAATAAGTAATTAATTTTATACTTTTTGTTTTATTTTCATTTAAACTTCTGAAGCGTTTATTGAAAAGCTCTATATAACAAGTTTTAGATCCAAATCTATATTTATAATTCATTATATTGACACAGGATTTTTTCAAATAGTTTTAACTATCTGAGAGTTAATTATAGTTCTTTATCTCAACATTCAGTCCTTTAAATTAACATATGGTTTTTTTCATAGAGCTTAGACTATCTGTAAGGTATTGCAGGCCTTTATCTTCTTATATAGTCCTTTCTATGAACACATGAATTTTTATTGGCATTTAATTCATCTGCAACAGATTTTAGATCCACATCTCCATCTACAATTTATTGTAAGGAAATGTGATTTTTTTTGGGACAATTTAAAGTGTTTGAAAGACGATTACAGGTTACCATTTCAACGATTAGTGCTTTAAATGGACATATGATTTTTTTTGCAAAGCTTAGACTATAGAAACAAATTGTTGAATTGGTACGCTGTCACCAAGATCATTTCGGATAAATGAATCGATACGTGTGAGAAAAAAACCAAGAACTTTATACAGATAATCCACGTATAGAGTTACTCCTGTAATTAACTTGTACGTACGAAAATAACTGTGCTCGATTCCGTCAGTACGGTATCTGATATCACACGTGAGATAGTCCCGTCCGTCTACATCGTACGGACGGTAATTAGAACATTAGATTTTGCTGCGAGCAATCGCCACGCCCACGACTAATAAAATATCGGACGAGTCCTCGGGGTTCGAGAAGAAAAAATAACAATAAAAAGAAATAGTACGATTATAGGTACGTTCGAGTGAATAAGATAAATATACTTCAATCGAACGCACAGACAATGTTTTTTTTTCGTTCCAACGTTTTGATAAACAACGGACAGGTCCGATGTTCGACTCTCGCATTTGCATAGATAATTCTTTAATAAAACCTAACTAATTTCCATTAATAACATCATAAAATCTGGTTTTGTGCGTTGAGATCGAGATCAGTACGAGCGGAACGTGTACAATTATTTTCGTTTAACGCGAATTAAAGAAATTTGGAACGGGTTTTCTGAACGCGTATAAACGTATTAATATATCTGATTGGATAAGGGACGAGCGTGACGTGTGTTTCGTAACGTACAAGTTTTTTTTTAATATACACAAAACCGTGTCGACCGGATTTTTTCCAATGTGAACTTTATCTACGATCGATCTGTTTTCTAAACATTCCGGTGCGTATTTTTAATATTTCGTTTATAGACACAGTTTTTTCCAGGAAAAAGTGTACGAAGTGTAATCAACGAGTAGAAAAATCAATCTCCTTTCTTTTTAGAAAAGTTTACAGAGTACAGATATTATACTTATATGAGTGAATTAATATTAATGTTATAAATGAAATGGTGACCTGTAATTGTCCCTCAGGTATTTTAAATTGTGTCAAAAAAATCACATGTCCTCACAATAAATTGTAGATGAAAATGTGGATGTAAAATCTGTTACAGATGAATTAAATGTCAATAAAAAGTCATGTGTTCATAGCAAGGACTATATAAGAAGATAAAGGCCTGCAATACCTTACGGATAGTCTAAATTCTATGAATGTTGAGATGAGGACCTTTGATTAACTTTCAGATAGTTAAAATTATTTGAAAAAAATCATGTGTCTTTATAACGAATTCTAAATAAAAATATCTGTTATATAGGGTTTTCCAATAAGCGCTTCAGAAGTTTAAATAGAAATAAAACAGAAAGTATTTAGTTAATAAGTTATTTAATTTTTTTATTTTTAAGAATATTCTATGGCATTTATGATGGAACACAGTTTTACTTATATGATTCCACTTGACGTAGTTCTTTCGTTAATCCAATTTTTAGTTACTCTTTGAGATAATTCTGGTCCAATTTCATGAATTACACCTTGAATGTTTATTTTTAACGCTTCTGTTGTTGGTGGTTTATCAGCATAAATCAATGATTTCACATAACCCCACAGAAAATAATCCAATGGAATTAGATCACATGATCTTGGTGGCCAATTGATTTTCATAATAAGTTTTTACAATTTCTAAGCACTGTTTAAGTGTTAAACGTTCCATGATAATTTACTAAACTATATTGAGTCGAAATATCAAAATGAGCTTAAAAATAAATTCAAACAATGTTGACACCAGCTGTCAAACTTCTGACATTCTTATTGGGAAACCCTAATACATTTTGGCTCGTCTAAGATTCCTAATTGTACGAATTTTCATACTTATTTACGTTGTTGTTTTAGTTTTTGTGAATTTGTGAGTTCTGGAATTTGTTTTAAAGTTTATGAAAGAGAAATTTCTAAAAATCTGCCTGAATTTTTTTGTAAATTGTAAATTGTGTACTAACACTTAATTAGCTAACAATTAAAATGTATATCTAAAACTTATAATTAAATTGGTCACAAAGTTGACAGTTTATGTTTGTTTTGGAGTACTAGCTTGAGGATAGACGATCATCGGCGTCTCCTCAATGTTAATTATGCTGTTTGTCTAACAGACTCAGGTCGTAGAAGAGTTTTAGTTTTTTTAATTCGGTTTTGTATTTCAAGAAGCTAATCTTCAGTTTGATAAACTTGTCAGATATCTTTCTTATCTCTAGTAAATTCAGGATTTTCATGATCTTTGCCTGGAAGACAGAGAATTCTATGTAGAGATGTAGTTTTATGTTGTTCTTAGATAGTTTAAACTACAAGTAAAAATGTTGAAGTTCGTTTATAACACCGTGTGCAAATATGTAGGTCCAAAACTTGTTAAATTCAGTCTAAATATGAAAAAACCGTGTGTTCGTAAAGAAGAGTGTGTATCGATTTGTACGGACCTGTATTATATTTTAAAAAACGCGCATCCGTATAGAATACCACTTACCGTTGTCACAATTGTGATATAAATCCTCAATTATACCAATCACAACCGACACAGACCTAATTAAATTCCAACTAATTAAAATTTCTCCATTGTCATTCGTACAAAACTACGAAACTTCATAATCCGTCACACGGGCAGATCATTTCGCTCGGCATTAGTTCGTCGGATAGACATCCGTCTGATGGCTCCAATGTAAAGGTGCAAAAGCGGAAAATACAAGAACGGATTCCGAGCTAAAGACGATCGTATTGTTTGTATGAGCGTTGGTTCGACGTCGCCGCCGACGCCACTTCTCAATCAACGTCGTTATAACGGACAGCGTTTCTACTTAAACGCTCCACAAAACAGTGCCGTCTTTCGCGTGTCAATCCATTAATTGAAGAGCGACGCTTGTTTCGTTTCTGAAGAGATTAGTCGCTCGGTTGGAACGTTTCGCGGAATGACGGCACGGTTTATGAATTGGTACGATGGGAAGCGGACGTGATCGATGGGAAATTTATTGTGTATCCTCTGTTGTACATTTATTGACGTTTTTTTAATTTATGATTTGTTGTCGAGTCGACGAGCGTGGAATCGAGCTGCGAAATTTATTTCTGTGTCAAGTCTTGAAATTTATTTATTTACATTCATGCTGATCTACAAGAAAAAAATAAATTTGTTACTGTTTAGTTTAGAACTGAGGCGAATTCATTTTGATATAAATGAATTATCACACCAACATCACAAGGTATTATTTATAACAGATATTATAACTACTGAACACTTTTTCAATATCTTGTGGTGTTGAAGTGATAGTTCATTTATGTGAAAATGAATTTGCCACAATTCCAAGACATGTATTGAACAAGTTTTTTTTTCTGAAAATCATTTAATCTAAAATTATCTATAATATTCTAAGTTTATAAAAATTGTTTTCTTTTTTTTGTATAACAAATATTTTCGACTAAGAGATTTGCTCAGAAAAAAATGATTAGACATTCGGTTATTAACTTTTCTATTCTTCTTGTCAAATAATCCAAGAAAAAATATTATTAGTACCATTTACCATTAGCTACTCATTATTTCATACTAACAAGATTGAATAAATACATTCGATCAGGAGATTTTTTGAAAAAATAATTAAATATTCATTTAATAATTTTTTTTTGTCAAATAATTGAAGAAAAAATACTATTAGTACACATACCATAAATGGTACTATTTACCATTTAGCTACCCATTATTTCATTTCAGCAAGATTGAATAAATACATTCGACTAAGAGATTTGTTGAGAAAAAATAGATTAGACATTCAGTTGATAATTTTTCTATTTTTCTTGTCAAATAATCCAAGAAAAAATACTATTGATACATACCATAAATGGTATTATCTGCCATTAGTTGCCCATTATTTCATATTAACAAGATTGAATAAATAAACTTGACTAAAACATTTTTTTACAAAAAAACAGATTAAACATTTAGTTAATGACTTTTCTATTTGTTGTTTTGGAACTGTGACTGATTCACTTTACGCAAATGAATTTTAACCCCAACATCACAATAATTTAAAGTGTTCAATAATCACTTATTGTTCATTTATTATTTATAATTATATAATCTATAATGATGGCGTCGTCATCGAAATGCATCAGCCGATATAATTATAGATTATATAATTGTAAATAATAAGTGAACGATAAGTGATTATTGAACACTTTAAATTATTGTGGTGTTGGGGTTAAAATTCATTTGTGTAAAATGACTTTTCTATTTGAGTTAAATAATTGGAGAAAAATACTATTAGTC
This sequence comes from Neoneuromus ignobilis, assembly GCA_029203775.1. NCBI lineage: Eukaryota > Metazoa > Arthropoda > Insecta > Megaloptera > Corydalidae > Neoneuromus > Neoneuromus ignobilis. The sequence continues at coordinate 1,486,092 of CP092090.1, read as the reverse complement.
CATGTCATAAATAGTAACGTTTAATTTTTGGTTACTCAGAATGTCACATTAAACGATTATATAAATAGACGATTATGTAAAGAGATTTATTAAAAAAAATGATTAGACATTTAGTTAATGGTTTTTATATTTTTCATATTATTCTTGTTAAATAATTGCAGAAAAAATAGCAATCTAAATTTGTCACTCGTTTTAATCCACACGCAGTGCAGTTTTAATTTTATACACAATTTAATGTCCATTTTAACCTTTATTCAACACAACCATGAAGAAACCAGAACACTGCTTAATTACCTCTCGTATCCAGTTTATATAACATTCACTGTGTGGTTGTATGAAAGAATTTAACATTAGCAAGTTAATGAATTGTACATCATGCATGTATATATATATATATATATATATATATATATATATATATATATATAAATCGAGGTGTGGTTCGTTGTAAAAAGGTCGGAGATCCATCTTAACCTTTAAAATACGAGAATGTCGCTCCACTAGAATAAACACTAGATGATAATCTTGACATACAGTTCACGTTGGCTCTATTATATATATATATATATATATATATATATATATATATATATATATATATATATATATATACACACAACTATGTGGTTTAGTGTATGATTAAGATACGATTGTTGTCAGTAATTAAGTAACGTCTCATTTATCTCGGAGAAAAAAATAAATAATAATGATGGAGTTCATAAATGCTGGTTTCGTTGTGAAAGCAGATGGGCGAGACGCAAAGACCCGTGTCTAATAATAAATGAGGAACGATTATTCGGACGTGGATTTCGTGAATCTGAGAAAAAGTCCATGGTCGGCGGAGGGAACAGTGGGATGGATTTCGTAGAACGATTTGTTGTTTCAGATTCACGATACGTCGATTGTAGTTTCTGTTTTGGTCTGAGAACACACGGTCTGTTCCAAAAATATCCGAATTTTTATTATATAAGGTTTTTCAATAGGAATGTCAGGACTTTGACAGTTGGTGGCAGCCATGTTGGATTTTTTTAAGTTCATTTTGAGATTTCAGTTTAGTATAGTTTGGAAAATTATCATGGAACGTTTAATACTTCAACAATGCTAAGAAATTATAAAAACTTATTATAAAAATCAATTGGTTACCAAGATCATAGATCTAACTCCATTGGACTATTTTTGGGGGGTTATGTGAAATCATTGGTTTATGCTGATAAACCACAAACAATAATAGCATTAAAAATAAACATTGAACAACAATTATGTGAAAGAGTGACTAAAAATAGGACTAAACGATTGTACTATGTTAAGCAAAATCGTGGTGGTTATATGAGTGAAATTGTGTTTCCTCATTAATGCCATAGAATATACTAAAAAATGAAAAAAAATAATTAAGTACTCTTTTTTATTCCTATTTAAACTTCTGAAGAGCTTATTGGAAAACTCGATATATCACACACGTCAACCAAATTTGAAATTGTCTTCTTAATTTTCTCACACATTTTACATTTTTCCTAGTTATTATTTCAAATAGTGATGATATTTTTTTCAAATCGAAACGTGATGTTCTTCATACAAAAAAAATCTAAAAAAAAAATAAAACAGGAAGAACAACAACAACAACGATGATAACGTAACAATGAAATATGAAACGTCCACTCCTTAAATCCAATTCTCTCTCCCACCTGTTGTTACGCTCTCCCGTTTATTCATTCATCATATAAAACTTTTTGAATAATGATCGGGAGAGGCCCGTCGGCGTAAAGCGTCTCCGCGCCACCCACCCACCCCCATTCATCCGTCCGCCCGCCCTGCATGTGCCGCCCAGTCCGCAGCCGCCCGGATTTAATTACAAACAAGCTGCGGAGTGGATTAATGACTCGGCCGCCAAAACAATGTACGTAGTTGATAAACACGCCGCGCGGACGGATCCCAATTTTACTCGGGAGTGTAATAACGCGACGTGAAGACGACGCGCCGGTGCTCGAAGTTTTAATGCGGACGATTATTGTTTTCTTCGTGTTATTTTTTTCCCTTAATTATCGAAGAGACGAGCGGAACGAAACGGACGGAAGACAATTATGGTTTATTGTCGGTTTGAATTGTTTATTGGAGATTTTTAATAGAATTTGTTTATAATTGAATTCGGACTGCCTTATCAAATATTTAAGAAATTTTTGTACTTGTGTTGTACTTCTGTTAGATTTTTATACAGTGGATTCACTCACCCCAATATTACAACATTTTATGTTAATGTTTAATAGTCATTTATTTCATTCGCTTGTTCTACCTACATTGATATCATGGACTATGATATTGTTTTAAAAATTAACTTTATCAAATAACTGAAGAGTATTTCATTTTTTTATACACAGAGGTGAGTGATTTATATTAACACGTTATCTGGTGTAAATTCCAATAGCCTTGACAACAACAAACCCGATAAAAATCCATAAAATTAATAAACAATTATATTTATAATTTTCAAATATAATTAGTATTAAAGAGGGTTTTCCAATAAGAATGTTAGAACTTTGGCAGCTGATGACAGCCATGTTTGAAATATTTTTAAGCTAATTTTCACATTTCAACTCAGTATAGTTGGACAAATTATCATGGAACGTTTAATACTTCAACAATGCTTGGAAATTATAAAAATTTCAATAGGTTTATTGAAACAAAAATTTAATGAATCTATCATTTTACGAAATGGACCCATCAATTGATCACCAAGATCATGTGATTTAACTCCATTAAATTATTTTCTGTAGGGTTATATGAAATCATTGGTTTATGCTGATAAACCGCAAACAACAGAAGCATTAAAAATAAACATGAACGTGTAATTTATTGGAGCACAATTATGTGAAAAAGTGACTAAAATTAGACTAAACAAATGCACATGATGGTCATTTGACTGAAATTTTATTCCATCATTAATTCCTTAGAATTTCCTTAAAAATAAAAAAATAACTAATTAATTAAATATTTTTTGTTTTATTTGCAATTAAATTTCTGAAGCACTTATTGGGAAACCTTATATAAAATCAAATGGACGGATTTTTGAGGATACTTTAAAGGTTCAGAAGTGCCAGCGTTGGTTTGAACATTTTATTAGGGGTGATTTTGATTTGTTCGATAATCCTGGAAGTTATCGTATAATTTATAGCATTTTACTTTGATAAAAAAATTCCAATTACATCCAAAAAGTTGAAAATAGGAAAAATCCACTTTATCAATACAAACAGTTGTACTTTAAACGCAACCGCACTAAAAGTAAATCTTCAAAGATAATTGTAACTCCAAGTTGGACTGTCGTCGAATCATACCGAGTTCCACGCTCGTTTCACAGCCGTCCGTAATGAATAATGACGAATCTGTGTACGGGAACGAAAAGATACATTATCATCGAAAACATACAACCGGGCGTCGTGCAAACGTCACGTGAGGACGCGATAGAGCGTCGCGCTTGCCACGCGCCCGACGAAGACGCGACTCCTCGCGGTCGTGTTTAAGAGTTCGGTGCAGGAGTGGGTGGAGATTAATTGTTATATCGAACAATGAGACGTCTCTGCAGCATGAACTGACGTGAAGTGAACGATCCGGCGTCTCGAGCGTCGCAGGAACGACGACGTTGCGGTTGACGGACGCAGGAACGAAGCCGTACGCAGGAATCGGCGTTCAACGTCGGTCGATAAAATTCAGTTGCACGTTTAACGTCAACTAAACGTCGCTAGAATTGGTGTTTGTTGCGTCGTCGTTCGTCTATTTATTATCATATGTACGTATGTATTTATGTGCGCCCGTAAGGGGTTTTTTTCTTCCGGCGGCTATGTTTTCTTTTGCGACGTAATCGAAATGCACGGCAAGAAATATACAAACAGGAATAAACGAGCCACGTGTCACTCATGTATTTTTTTTATAGGGAATAGGATTTTTCCCCTATAGACTTCTTTTAAACATTTCAACAGATTTCCATTTGTTGTACTAAGTGTAAATGTTATTGAGGTTTAAAATTGATTTAATCCAGGACATCTGACGTGAGATATTTTTGTACCCCGTGATTTTACTAACTCTTAACGGTCGTAAGACCACACGTAGTGACCTATCACATTTTTACTATAAAAAACGATAATAGATGCTTAGCATCTAAAAAAGTGTATGTGTACTTATGTACGCACGCCAGAAGTAAAACTTCTTTGTCGTAAAGTAATAATAAATTGAAGGAAAAGATAGTTCCTCGGCAAACTTTGAGGCACATTTTGTTCACCAGGTGCTATACGTAAATATTGTTCCTCATTCCACAATAGGGTATGTTGTTGGGCAGTGAGACTATCTTCAACAGGAATATGTTCACTGATATTTTCTTGAGGAATTTTGTTATGAATTTGATCGTCGTTGAAAAAATAATTATCAATTTCAATATCATATATTGTATAAAGTGGAGATGGTACCAAAAATTACAGCCAAGCTTTTAACGAACGTTTATTAATTATACCATGCAGATAGCTTGATTTGTGAATTTTTTACGTTTGATATGAACATTTATACAATATTCATCATCAATGCTCCTTGGAAAGTGTTTAACCATCGTGTCAACTGAGACAGTACATTGATCATTTGTCCATAAATACCATTATAAAATAAGAGGGTGTGAAACGAGCGGTAATACCCGTGAATACTGTATGCGTGCATCTAGTGTAAAGAGACCCATCGCTTTGCAATAGTAATCAGATTTTTAACAAGGCGCGCATGCGTGATGGGCCTCACTACCCCTCTACCCTATGCTCTAATGTATACTATTTTGTGTTGAATTCCGCTCCCTGTGCGTACATGTAAAAATTTAACCCCAACGCCGCTAAGGAAGTTTCACTTCAAAAAGTGATGATAATTGTATGGAAAATAACAGAAAAGGTCGTTTTTTTCTACAATCAGGCCTCTAAAACATATTCTAAAAACCAGCTTAGTATCCAGAAAAGTGATGGTGATAATATAGCAGACAGCTGAAGGAATCGTTCAATATTTTTTTCCACAACCAGACCAAACAATAACTTTAGAAAGTTATTAAGAACTTGAAATAATATACCAAAAATTACTTTAGGAACAACAAAGTTTGGTGAATAGATTAAGTTCCATCATTTTACATGAAAATGTCATTAAAAAATCCATTAATCGCCATTGAGAAGTGTGTTTCTTTTTTACTTTCGGTTCAAAAACAGTTTATTTTGAAGTTTGCTAATAAAAGTTTAAATTAATATATTTTTTTTAATTCTCTAAATTAATTCACACTGAATATAATTTATTAGTTTTTAGATGTTTAAAGTGGATTAATCATTTGATGATCGACTGTATGTGCACACACCACCATTACCATCGACTTACAACATTTTAAATTCGTGTTTTTTCACTTCAACTCGCACATTACCAGTTATCGTCTTTTATCCAATCTCGAGCCACTAAATAATTTATCAATAAGTGAAATGTCCATTGACGTTCGTAGTTGTAGTTGTACCCTGTATGCGCGCTATTACCTGTTTGGAAAAAAAACATCCGTACGAGTAACAAGAAACGTGTTATTTATAGCATGAATCGAGTACCACATAAAACGATTATACACTTCAGCCACCTCCAGTATCAATGAACAAAATAAATAAATAATCACGTTAGCACTCGAACAGACTTTATCTCACGAAGTCGTGAGAACTTCACATACATATTTCCATCTCGTCTCACCCACGACGGTGTCATCGGCGCGTACGTGTGTGCGAATCTCTGTGTATGTGTGTGAGTGTGTGTGTGGATTCCTGTCGAGAAGAGACCGAACGGCTGGCTGCTCAAAGACCGTGATGGCATTTCTTCTATCATCGGTTACATAGAGAATACCTGCTCGAGCGATACGACGACATTGCGTCGAACATCTTCGCAGGACGTTTCGTGATACTTGGTGAATAGTTTCAGTGGCGATTCTTGTCGACGCATAGTTCGAATACTTCCACGTATTTTTTTCGCTCGTGTCGGCAATTTTGTAAAGAAATTAAATAGGGCTTTTATACGTATACACACGCGTATATAAATTGATTAAAAGATAAAAAAAACTTTTCAGTTTCGTATAAGAATAAGAATTAACTTTTATTACACGAATGTTTGTATATGAGCGTTGTTTAAATATTTAAGTTATTTTATATAAAATTTCGTTTATGTACAAATATATAATTTGTAATTAAAGTACCAACATTTGTATTTAATATGCTTATTTCAATTGTATTTAATATGACAATTAAAAAAATCTTTTTTTTATGAGGAAATAAATTGTTCAAATGCACTACCATGTCAATTTTTGAATTGTTTATTGTATGAAATTTTTTTTCTGTATATAAAAAACAACAAACTTCAAAATTTTATACAAAAATGATATTTACTCCATACTAAATCCAAATAGCAACCATTCTGCTGAATGGGCCTATGCACACTAGTCAACAATCATACAGTATTCACGGCCCATTACCACTCGTCTCACACGCTCTAAAAACTAATTTTTTTAGGTGGGGGAGTTTGGTGATAAGAGGGTGTGAGACGAGCGATAATGGGCGTGAATACTGTATGCATGCTGACTAGTGTGCAAAATCCCAATAAGTTCATTCCAAAATTTTGGCAATTAAACCCTTTTTAAAAACATTTTTATTTTGTGTGAGGATGAATTGTTCAAATGCATCAAAAATAAGTTTGTCAATTTTTGAATTGTTTATTGCATGAAATTTATTTTATGTACATAAAAAAAATAAACTTAAGAATTTTGTACAAAAAATATATTTACTAATTGAAATAGCAACCATTTTGCTGAATAAAGTTATTTTAACATTTCAAAAATTCTTTTTTTAAAAAATCTTTGTTACATAGGGTTTTCAAATAAGAATGCCAGAACTTTGACAGTTTGAACTTTTTTTAAGCCCATTTTGGCATTTCAACTCGATATAATTTCGGAAATTATCATGGAACGTTCATTAATACTTTTATAAGTAATTTTATATTTTAAAAGTACACAAATTTTCACAAACGAATTAAAGTATTTTTTTAAAGAAATTCACGTAGCAGTAATGATTTTTTTTAAAAAAATATGAATATACAAACATTGATTACCATATTTCAAAATTCATTCCGTTCGAAACAAATATAATAATTGAGTTACAAAAAAAAATCTTTCTGGTAGGCAAACGTGGGCGTTATTTAGACTACAATCGCAATTACGTCCGGTTCGATTCCGACTACTGTACTGTACGACGCTCGGCGTCAAGGTCATCGTTTACGGAGCAGCGTCCGTACGTCCTTGATCGATTCCCGTGCGTCGGTCGGTCGGTCAATATTGATATTCCGATCGGCGGACGACGCAACTGACGGATACACAACAATTGCGTCGTTCGAGCGACGCTATTTTTATTTCGTACGCGCGTTTATGTTATTGCCGTTTGTCATGGAAACACGATTTCACGAAACTTGATAAACGAGCGACGCGAACGAGTTTCAAAAATGATTGATTGCGTTGTTTTTGCGTGCCAAAGTCAGGATTTCGATACAAAACATTAATTTCACCTCGACGAATTTCGGCTCTCTTTCTCTACACGCGTGCATAAATATTAATATATATATTTATATACATACATACACACACACATATATAGACGAAACGTTCGACGTCGTTTCATTTATTTCCTTCCTCTTATGCTTTTTCTCTTCCGTCATGGTCTCTCGACTTCACCTTTTTTTCTATATATACACATAAATATTTATATTCGAACCGAAACAACGATCCGTCATATTCAACAAGTTCTCTGGATTAAAATTCACACATTCTTTTCATAACAGTAAATGCGTACAACGATTTTTTTAAACGAATCTTTTATCTTTACACAGATATATCATTGTAGAAATGTATATCATTTTTAAATTCTCTCTCTCTTTATATATATATATATACAAGTTTGGATAAATATATAAGTATGTGTGTGTGTGTAAATGAGCGCTGTGACAGATAACAACTTGTAGAACTTCGAGTTCTAGTTTTTTTTCCAAAAAAATCAACGATATGTATTTCTATGTTGCTTGTCAAGTTTTGAATAAAAAAAATAATTAAAGAATGAATATATATATATATATATATATATATATACATGTGTGTGTGTGTGTAAATAGATATACACACAGAGGAATACACAGGTGTCAGGTCAAATCGTGAGGTCATATTCAGCAAGTCTGAATTATTTTGTACTCTAGTCGACATTTATTGTTCGTACATTTTAATTAAGAAACGATGAGACCAGGTGGATATTTTCATCTTTGTGTTCACACAAATTTATCATATGGATATCTTGGCCAATTACAGAACTCTATTACATATATTGATGATAAATTAATATTTGAATGAAGGTAGGTGAAATATTGTGGGTAAATAATAATAAAGTAGGAGGATTTTATTTCATGAAATATAGGTAGGTGGTGTTTTTATGATCGAATTTTAACGAAGATAAAATTGATTTTTAAGTCGTTTGGTGAAAAATATAGGGTCATCTAAATATGATGTCTAGATTTGTGTTTTATTAACACTAGGTTTACGAGACGTGTCATTTTGACGCATTTCGAATTTCATGAAGGAATTTACAGAAATTGTTTACATTTTTCTTCTACCACTTGTACTGACTTTTATCCATTTAACGAGACAAATAAAATAGCGAAATTAATTTCTTCAAAACTTTCTTATTTATAAATGATGTATGTGGTATACCTATCACTACCGTACGGGTCAATTTGACGCAATCGTAAAATAAGCATTAATGCTAGTTGGAAAACTCTTAATACAGAAAAGGCATGTGAAGCAAAGTCACTAAAAGATTTTTATTTATGGTCGAAGAAATGGGGGCCCGTTTTTTTCTCGAGCACAATGCCTAGAGATCAATTTACGCAAATTTTTCGATTCATATGATTTGATAAAAGAATAGAACGATCCGAACGTTTCGTACAGATAAATTTGTATTGATATTTGAAATATGGAACAAATTTATACATAATAGTAAATCCTGTTATAAACCTCACGAAAATATTTCAATAGACGAGCAACTGTTCCCCATGAAAGTCCGATGCAGATTCATTCAATATATGCCAAATAAGCCACATAAATTTGGCATAACATTTTGGTTGGCAGTAGATGTAAATTCAAAATATCTAAAAAATGGTTTCCTTAATCTGGGTAAAGATGAAACGCGAACTTCAACACTTTTGGGCGAATTTGTAGTTTTAAAGTTAGTCGAATCATATTTACATCAAGGCAGGAATATAACAACTGATAATTTTTTACCAGTATATGTGTAAAAGATACGCAGAATAAATGTATTGTTAAATATTATAAATTTTATATAAATGTGTATCTTATAGTTTCATTTATAAATTAATAATGTATAATTGTTGTTTTAAGTTATTTTTTAAAGAAAATGTATGATTTTGTTCATGCGTCAAATTGACGCGTGTCTGTAGAGATAGGTATACATGAAACATCCGTAAACCTAGTGTTAAAAAGAAACATGTGTGTAGGATGAAGTGTATAGGGAAACATGTGCAGTTTCTTTTTAATAAAACACAAATCTAGGTGTCACATTTGTATGATTCTATATATAAGAAGATAAAGGATTACTACAATTTGTAGACTATGTTATATTAAAACCGCGTTGTATAATTATCGCGCTATACGAAAATTGTCTGTATATTATATATATATATATATATATATATATATATATATATATATATATATATATATATATAATAAAACTGCTTTGGTGATAATGACAGTGTTATGCTGTTGAAATTGGAATCAGCGAATAAAGTGAACCGTGTGTAATTGTGGAAAACTTATTTTTGGTTCAAGTTATTGATCCTCAATCAACTATTGTGTATGTTATTTACTTGTGAAATATATATTGTGGGCGGTATTAAATTTTTGAATGTAATTCCGCCCAACGACTTCTTAAATAACATTAAATAGATAAATCTACTCCCTCGCCGCACATATGTAATCGATATCAATCTTCGTGCACGAACATTGTCCCAAAATCCACTCGTGTGCCCATTCTGTACGTTAGTATTACACCGGCTGCCACGTACACTCAATAATCGTGAATTAAAGTCGAAATTTCTAGTGTCGTAAATAGACCGAATCGTAATCTCGTGATAAAATCGGCGAGAACTTAACCGAAGGAGGAGCGGCTTTGTAATAGCACCGACGGTGGCTCGGTTCGGTTCCAGCACCGCCATTTCAATAATTCACCCGGACTTCATTGTAAAATCAACAATGTTTGCGCGCACGATGCGGTTGCGGAGTATTAACCGACTGCTCCGGTACGGCGGAACGCGCGACCCGCATGACAAGTGCTCGGATGTTGTGTTTTTTTTCGGTCGACGTCAAATGCGGGAGACGTCGGTCGACCGACTGCGTTCCAGTAGAAGGAATACACGGGATTGTTGTTCGGCTCGTCCGTGTGATCTGGCCCAGTTTCGTTAATTACAACCTGAAATGTTATTTAGTAGTTTTTTTCCGGAGATTTAATCGCTACAAGCCGGAATATTGTTGTCCGGAACGACGGTGTAATATATTTGCGTGGCACGTTTTCGGTGAGGTTATTGATCGAAAGCCGATGGAGAGAATCAACGAAAAATTCAAAACTCTACAGTTAAATCCTTGTAACATCGAGCTGTATTCTGCTCATTTATATTCAGGAATAAAATGGTGAACTCAGGTCCCATCACAGGTCACAATAGAGTCCAAAAATTAATCTTATTTTTTTTCAAAACATTAAGTAAATGGAATAATGGCTGCTAAACATCTTTTTTTTATCTCTAGTGTGAGGAAATGTGGAATCCATTTTGCATACATTTTAATTTCACGCGTAGTATTTCCTCATTATTCCCGTTATCAATTATCTAACTCATGTGGTAATTAAAATGGTAGTTATTTGACAATTAGTCCAAACTGTCTTTTCAATTATGAAAATGTTTTAACACAAATGAATTCTCACCCCCAACACCAATCTGTTATAAAGTATTCAGTAATTGAAATGTGCATTAGCCCATTGTTGTTATAAATATCAAAGTGAAAAATAAGTGATTATTGAACACTTTTTAACATATTGTGATATTGAGGGTAGTAGTTCATTTGTGTTAAAGTGAATTTGTCACAATTTCAAAACAAACAGTATGCAGATATTGACCGGGTTAAAAAAAAGTATAGACTCATTCAAATAGTATAGACTCATAGATTTGTGTTTTATTAAAATAAACATGTGTATAGAGAGTTTTTTTTTTTGTTTCCTTTTGATAAAACACAAATCTAGGCGTTACATTTGGATGATTCTATATTTGGTCACCGAGTGTAAGATTGATTTTTTACACGGTGTCTCTATTGAATTTTTGTGCAGATTTTTTTATTATACCATTGTTAAATTTCTTTTACTGGAATTTTGATTTTGTAATAAAAGTAATATAGTGTCATCCAAATTTGACGCCTAGATTTGTGTTTTATTAAAAAGAAACATGTGTATACTTTTTTTTTGTTTCTTTTTGATAAATCACAAATCTTGGCGTCACATTTGGATGACTCTAAATCTAAAAAATAATCGAAAAAAATACAGTTTAGGAGATTTGAGTTTACGAGTTGTTTTTCCCAACGTTTTTTTTTAGATATAACCAACCCCCATACTCTCTCTCTCTCTATGAATGTACATTGTCATCTATTGTATATTATAAACGTTGACATAAGGCCCGTATAATACGTAGGTAGATAATAGAATTATCTATCAGAGCGCGTATGACACGACGACGGAATCTGTCCGACAGCCTGCAACAAACCCGTTGTTCTGTTTGTGCGTCGTGCAGGCGCCGCGACGCCGCTCTCTCGTACAGATAAAACGTGCGGGCGGGCCGTTTGCTTTATGCGCTCGTCGTGCCCGCGCATTCAAATGCCTATTTACACTGACGCGCGCGTCATTTAAATTCAACCGGTCGACGCGTATACAAACGGGCGTCGTTCCTCCTAGTCGTTACGTAATATGTGTACGTCGCTCGTTTTCTTCATGTTTCGGTATTAAATACAGACGAACGCTCGGTCCGACGGTGTTGTTCGTTTATCGACACCCGAAACGCTGCTAGGTCCGGCCGATCTTCTTCCACCTCATACTCTCTTCTTCTTTTTCATTGTTACGACTGCGTATATACGTACGTACAACTATTGTGTTGGACGCGACAGGTACGTACATGTTCGTGTATGTGTACGGCGTCGATTTCAACAAGTGAACTTGGTAATAAATCAAGATTTGCTCGTTTATATGCTGTGAAGTGAATCAGATTTGTTTCAGTCGAGGACTTTTTTCTTCGTATTTTTCTTTTAGATATATTTTTCTGGAGTAACATCTATATATATAAATATAAGGTTTTCCAATAAGCGCTTCAGAAGTTTAAATGGAAATACAACAAAAATTATTTAATTAATTACTTTTTTATTCTTTTTATTTTTAATCATGATGATGGAATATAATTTCACTCATATGACCACCACGACTTCGCTTGACATAGTGCATTCGTTTAATTCAATTTTTAGTCACTCTTTCACATTATTGTGGTCAAATTTTATGAATTACACGTTCAATATTTATTTTTATTGTTTTTGTCCTCTTGTGATTTATCAGCATAAATTAATGATTCCACATAACTCTACAGAAAATAATCCAATAGAGTTAGATCACATGATCTTGACAGAAAGAGAAAGAAATGGATTTATTAACAAATATTAATGCCTTTATTTGAAAAGGAAATAGGCTAGAGTTATGAAGCTAAAAAAAATCACTGATAAATCAATTTTTGTTTGAGTACCTTTTTTGTACTTTTTGATATTTTTGGAAACCCACAAAATAAGAAGGTACGAAAAAGATCCATGGATGGAAATAGGATAAAGGCATACGAAAATTTATCGATGTGGAATGGAAGAGAAAAATTGAATCGTTGGAAGTAGAAAGAATTGTTTGAAAGAAACATTCAAATCTAGTAATGGATAAAAAAATTGTACTTTTATATAATTTTTGGATCTTTTTTTCCCAGTAGTAGTCATTAACCAGGAGCTTATTAATTGACTTTTCGTTGGCAGTGGTTGTTGGGCCTTTGCACACTAGTTAACATGTATACAGTATTCACGTCCATTACCGCTCGTTTCACACCCTCTTATCCTCAAACTCCCCCATCTAAAAAAAATTAGTTTTCGGGTAAGAGTGTGTGAGACGAGTGGTAATGGACCGTGAATACTGTATACATGTTGACTAGTGTGCAAAGGCCCATTGTCAGGATCTCTGTTAACAGGTTAATTTTTATTATAGCTTTTACTTTTTAATCAGAGAATTGAATTTTATATTTCGATTCTTTGAAATAGATTTAGATAATGTAACTAAAGAAATCAAAGTTGGTACAAGAAGTGTATTCAAACAAAAGGTGAATTTGTCGGTAGTGAGTATTCACTTCATTCACGAATGGTAAATAAAATGTTATCATTCGAAATTAGGAAATTTCATTAGAAATAATCTAACATATTTGTTCCATTTTAACAAAATGTCTAAATCTGATTCGTTCTTAATTAATCTTTCTAATAAAACCATCGTACGAGAAAAATCTAATCCGGAGATGTTTATGCGACGTTAATTCCGAGCATCGATCGGAATTTTCCAATCAGGAACGGACCGCACGAGAGCAAAAGATGTCGTAAAACGTGCAAGTCGTAAAAAAATAATAAATACAAGATGTAATGAATCTATCCCGCTCGTTACGCATGACGCGCGCAACAAAGTATTTATTTTTCATCGCGATATTAAAAAAAAAACGAAGAAATCGAAAGATGGCGTCCGCCGTCGTCGGCCGACATTATCTTTCCTCCATTCACGGTCTATTATTTTATACTTGTTCTTGAAAAACAATCTGTTCGAGAAATTTATTATGAACGGTCCGAAACTTCTACACGGCGGAATCTTCAAGGAGTTACTTGTAAAAGTTTCGACGACATAATTTATATTGATACAGGGATTTCGCTGTGTACGACGGCCGAGCGGGACGGGATAGGAAAACAATTTCCGCGTGTAAATATTTTTCACGGCGAATAAGTTAACGGGACGTGTCGGGAGTTCTTAAAATTTATATAAAATTGAGTAACCGCCTCTCGACAGATTTTTCTCCAGCAGTAATTTATTATCGTTTGAATGGAGAGTATTATTTTCTCTTTATATAAATCTCACAATGTAATTTTACATCCATATCACATCATAGAAATATTAATCGCCTTTTTCAATGAACTAATAGAAACATCAACAGTAAAGAAATAAATGTAGAAGATAGAGACGAATTCATTAGGAAATATTATAGAAAGAATACTACTTTGAATTTATGATCGTTCCTTGCGTTATAAATTCCACGATAAGTACGTCTTTACGATTCCAAAAAAACGTGACCTTGATTTTCCAAGTTAACAATATCTGTTTGAACTTTTTCGTTTTGGAGAACCATTATAAGAACTAGTGCTTGCTTCTGTTATGATATGAGCAATTCAAGTTTAATTGACAATCATAATGTAATTAAAAAACTCATTGCCATCGATGTGTTTAGGCCACTTTAAGAATATAAACTCTGCCGCCATTTTCTCCTTGTGCGCATCTGACGTTTTTGACATTCATCTGGTATAAAGTTTTTATAATTGGGGAGAGTTTGACTTTATCGCTGTGCATATTTCATTACTGCCAATGATTGATCCAGGGTTTCTGCAAGTCTCACTTTTACCATTCTTATTCTTGATCGATTTTTTTCAATTATTTCTGTATGATTTGTTCGCTTATTGCATCAGCTTCAAATTCTCTGTTGGTATTTCCGGTTGCCATTGCTTCAGTGTGTCCAAGTTTAATTCTTAAAGAAAAAGGATTCATTTTTGGACAATTTCCATATGTTTGATCTCGTGCTGTCCGTTTACACTGAAATTCGGGGTAGAAATAATTTGATGATTCTATGCAATGATAGTTACTCTGTAATTCCGCACCTAACAGTTTTTTTTTCCACAAAAATCGCAACAAACTTCACTACATCTCCAAATCCGCCATTCCACACGCAACATTCTAATAATCCCATACGTAAACGAGCCACATCTCATCTCAGTTCCACAACTTCTGGCACGTACGTCGCGCTAAACTCGAACTGGCAACTAGTTACGCATTAAACTGTTTTATTTGTCTACCCTTCACACGTCTACGACTGTTTACCGAAAAGAAAAACTACGTACACGCGCTGAACGTAAACCGACACCGGAACTTATATCCGTACGAGCAAATATTACGTAACGCGCGTCGTTAATACGTGATTACGTAACTGGAACAGTGTTGAATATATACGGCGGAACGTAGCGTTGAATTTAAATACGTGGCCAGGATGCCCGCCCGCACGGATCTTTACTTAATAAAGGACGATTAATTTGCAAAATAAACACAACAGCGCGAGGGAGGAGATGTATCTGCCTCGGTGTATCTGTTTCGAGCGGATGTACAGGGTGGGTGGGTAACCGTAAAGTGGATACTTGGAACAGGATTTCTCGTGATTCTTTACAAATATCAGTCAAGAAGATTTTTTTTAGATGGTATTAACTGAGTATCTGACCAAATATTAGATACATACATGAAAAACTAGTTTCCTTATGTTTTAAGTCCAATAAACATTATTGTTTGAGATTTCTATAATTTATCTTTTTTAATTATTTACTTTTTCTGTATCTTAAATCACTAAAAACTATTTTCGTTTTTTCTACATTATTGTATTTGATTTTTTTTTAAATAGCACTTTGTAAGCCCATGTTCAGCTGCCAATAATTTTGCTATTCTACGAGATATATTGTTTAGTATTGATAATTTGATTGATGGGTCGTAGTGTTATGTATCCATTAATATTTCTATTAGATTTTGTTGAGTTGTGAAACCTTTTTTACTTATTTTAATTTTCATGATTTTTCATATTTTCTATAGGATTTATGTCTGGAGATATCCAGGCCAATCCAGTAGTGTGACATTACTGTCACTTAAATATTTTTGCACGATCTTCGACCTATGACAGGTTGTCCCATCATATATAAAAATTGTGTTTTCATTTTCTAAAAATCAGGCTCGTATCTGTGGAAGAAATATCAATGTATATATGACATATCCATTTATATTTCTATTAATTTTTTTTTATATTATTATGGGGCCTTTTTTACATATTTTAATTTTCATGAATTTTCATGAATTTATCATCATCGTCAGAGGATTTTTTTAATAAAAAGGCTCTGATGATAATGGCAACGCCATCGAAATGCGAATCAGCCAACATAGTTATAAACAATAAGTAATTATTGAACACTTTATAACCATTGTGGTGTTGGGGATAAAAATTCATTTGTGTTAAAGTGAATCTGCCTCAGTTCCAAAACAAACAATATTGGTTCTTTGTTACATCGAGCGACTCCAAACTATGGACTACAAAAGTGCTAAAATATTTGGTATTTTTATTTCTAATTAGCGGTAGATATCAGTATTTATTTTTTATTGGATTTGCATATTTAAATAATCTAAAAATGATAATAACAATACTGAAAAACTATCGTTTGAACCATCGGTGGTATACACCGATGTTAACATTTTAAGAAATTATTGAATTTTAGGCCAATATAATTATGTGATTAGCTGTTTAGTCATATAACAAACTTTAAAATTTCATATAACCTTTTTATTCTTTGATCATTCTTCTTTAAACAATAAATAATCATTGAATATTTTTTTTAATATCTTGTGGTGTGTTAACAGGTGTTAAATTCGTCACAGTTCTAAAACAAATAATATTTCGTGTATCAAATATCAGATATTTATCGCTCGTTCCAATTTCTTCATACGAATTGTTTCCATTCCTTGCTTGTCACAAGGGGTGGCATGTGTATCAGACAACTGCAGCAGACATTTGACAGACATGTAATTATTACGTCACGGCCACGTACTGTGCAATAAAAGATATCGCAAGAATTGAATCGGCACACCTTGTACACAGTTTCAGTGTATGGTCTGGGCACGGTTTTACAAGCGGCCGTAGCGTGCCAACGCGACCGAAAAACCGTTATCAAAATACAAGAAACGGCGCGAGAGATAAAGATACGCGAACACAATAACCGTAATCCACTTAAAGCACACACATCCACGGTGTTGGATTAACGAAACGTACACAGACCGACCGGTATTTACATAGCGCCCACTGTAGTAGTCGCTCGTTCTGATTGTGGTGGTTCCGTTCGAACAGAGAACGGAATCGACGCTGAAGAACGTCCGAGTGGAATGGAGCGCGACGATGCTCCACCTGATCATTTCGTTCTGTCACCTGGATAATGTGACACCGTGACAACTGGGCAAATATTGTAATGTCTCTCGGTCTCTATGTATGTATGGACGAGTATTGTTACGTTGGTACGACGTGGGTGGGCCGTAAAAATGTTCTATTGGACGAATGACTGACGTGAGATCGTACGAATGACTTTCAGTAAATGTTGACATGTTTGTTTTAAAATGGTTCTTAGATACAAGGTGTAATAAATTTCACTTAGAACTGTTTACTAGTAAATATTCCAAATTTTTGAAAAAAAAAATACGGTTATAGACATCCTCTATATTTTCTAATAGGATTTCCTAACAGCAAATGTTTTATTCCAGTTTTTTTTAAAAAAAAACAGGTACAGACATCCTTTTTTTGATAGAATTTCCGAACAGTAAATATTCCATATTTTTGAAAAAAACAGGTATAAACATTCTCTGTATTTTCTGATAGGATTTCCTAACACCAAATATTTTATTTGAAATTCATGGTAAAAAAAATACGGTTATAGACAGTTATAGATTGGATTTTATATTGGATCTTATATTGAATTTTATAGTGGATCTTTTACTGGATCTTATATTAGATCTCATATTGAATTTTATACTGATCCTTATACTGAGCCTTATACTGAGTCTTATACTGGATCTTATACTGGATTTTATATTGGGTCTTATATTGGGTCTTATATTTGGTCTTATATTGGGTCTTATATTTGGTCTTATATTGGGTCTTATACTGGATCGTATACTGGACCTTATACTGGGCCTTATACTGAGTCTTATACTGGATCTTATATTGGATCTTATACTGGATTTTATATTGGGTCTTAACGTGGGTCTTATATTGGATTTCATACTGGATTTTATACCGAATTTTATACTAGATCTTCTACTGGGGTTCCAAACTGAAAAATTTAAACAGATACTGTCAGTTCTGAAAATCAAGGCTATGTTTTTTTGGAATCATAAAGATGTATTTTTCGTGGATTTTATAACGCAAGGGATGATCATAAATTATAAATCATATTGCAAAATACCTAAGAAGTTACGGTGGATAATTTAGACTGTTAACATGGTTATTCAGTAGTGGAGTTTTTGTTGCATGAAAATTTATGGCCGTATACAAGAGTCCACAGGCATGGATTACTCTAACAGTTCAGGTGGAATATTTTCGAACATTCCCTATAAAATCTTGATCTTATCTCTACAAATTATCACTTGTTTTTCCATTTTAAAAGTCAGGGAAGTGATTAGGAGACAAAAGACATTGTACAAGATTAGCTGATATTTTTGATGAGGACCTTCTTCAATAAAGTAATACAAAAGATAATCTTTTGATACGATAGCTTCTTAATTTACATGGTTAGAATAATGCATGCACAACCTTTTTACATTCAGTAGGTTCTTTCTTTCTGGACACTCTCTGATAATTTTCAGTTGCCATTTTTTTTTCTTTTTTTCAATATAATAATTGCATTGAATATGATTGTCAGCACTTAAAAAACAAAAAGAAATTTAGAAGATAATATTTTACAGATGTTTTTCTTTGACATTTCTCAAATGCCGTAATAAATTTCCATACATATCGAAATGTGTATCTTTAAGCCGGCCCTTACATCCGACAAGACATGTGTCGATGACAGCATAAACGGTACCGTGTTAAATCGTTATCAAAAGTATTAGGTAAATACACAATCGTTACCTGTTACATAAGACGAAGGGTTGAAGCCTGCGAGGGTTGCTCTTGACGTGCGCGACGTAAAATCGAATCCGACGGTCGCAATTTGACGGCACGTACGTTGATTCCGCGCCGCCGTCGCAGGTGCTGACCCGCCAGGAGCGAATGTTTTTGGTTCGTTGAACCTGCCCGTTGCAGATGTCACGCGCAGCGCTGCGACCCCTAATTGATAACGACTTGTACTTAATCATAGCTTTTAGACGATCCGCCCGAAATATAATTAAAAATAATGAAAGAGGACGAACGAGTTTTTCAACTTTGATGAAATGTTAATGCTCGATGGTTGGTGGCGGCGTCCCGTCGGCGGAGCTTTCGAATCTATTAAAGAATTAAACTGTTAGAAGCGCGCGACAGGTATCGACGGAACGATCCCCTCGCGAAAATGACATAGTCGTGTTGTATCGGGGAAAAAAACTCGTCCGGTCTCTTTTATGGATACGAAAATGTGCTCGTATGGATTTTTCAACGACGTGATTCGAGTTTCGTTGGTGTTGTTACAGGAATCGTTCGAGGAACGTGTCGCCGAGCTCGAACTCGCGTTACAGAATGAACAGAGAGCCAATCAGAAAGATAAATTGAGCATTGCGAAGCTTCAACGACAACTCAGTCGGGTAAGTTATTTTATCAAAATATCTATTGAATTTGTTGAAAATTGCGGTAGTGAAAGAAAATTGATTTTGAACCGATATATCTGTTATTTTTAACTAATTTTTTGGAAGAGCTTTCTTCCACCCTATATCATTTTTTTAAACATATATACTTATTTTTTAAAACGTTTTCCGGTAATATTTTTTTTTAATTATTTTTTTCATTTCCATAAATGAATTAAAATGTGTTTATGGGAGAAAATTATTTTTAATCAATTATTTGTTTCTCAAAAAATCTATATAACATTCTTAATTGTTTATTGGTATTAGAGAATTAATTCAGAATTTTTAACAAATTAATTTTTACCACTAATACCACAATATGTTATCAAATGTTCTAACGATGATGGCATCGCCATAGAAATGTCTATTAACCTATTGTTGTTATAAACGACAATTTGAAAAATAAATGATTATTGAACATTTGATAACCTATTGTGGCGTTGGGGTTGAAAATTCATTTGTGTTAAAGTGAATTCGTAACAGTAACAGAATTTTTTTTATAAACTACGGGACTCAGTCCTCATACTTGCTTCGCTCGTTGACCCCTGAATTTACTTTTATTTAACAATGCATGAAACACCATTAATTTATTTCATAAAATTTGTACTATAGTAATTATCGGAAAATTTCGGGAAAGTTCGAAAACGAAATTTTGACATTACGCCAGTGCACTGTTATTTTTTAAATAGAAAGATGACAACCCAGTCAATAAAATAATTATAAAAGTTCATTAAAAAAATACTTTTTGGTCATTTTTTTGTATAATACATATTTGGATGGTCTTAATTAATGAATTATCATCTCAGTAATATAAAATATTAAAAAAGTGTTTAATAAGTATTTATTATTCATTTTATTTATCTGTAGCTTATGTGCATTTCGATGACAATGCCATCATCATCAGAGCGCTCTGTTATAAAAAATTATATAACTTAATGATTTATTATTGGGCGATAATTTATTTGTATAAAAATGAATTCGCCACTTCAAAAAAAAATAATGGTTTTAATTAATTTCTCGCTCAGATTATTCTGGAACGATGGGAATTTGATAGATTTGACAATTGTCATATTGGTACATTTACCGAATTGGAAATTATTTTTCTGAGGAAGGCAACATTATTTTTTTCAAAATATTTATATAAAAGACAATCTATTATTTCTTGCAAGGTACTCGTGTCATGACTAGAAAATTAATCGTTTACTAGTATATTTCCACCTCCATGTTTTATGGTTGTCTGGTAATAACATAGGTCCTATCTCTTTTTAACAGACCGAATTATTTGGCACATTTTATTTGATTCCAATAAATAGAGACTCATTACTATATAACACTATCTTGTACTTTTTAACGCCCTTTTTACATCATATTTACAAGAAAATATCAAGAATGATAAGTAATTGTTTCACACAAACGAATTATCATCCCTAACACCACAAAATATATTTTAGTTTTGGGGGTGATAATTAGAAAACAATACAAAATGTCATATTGGCCACGATAGTAGGATAATTTTGATACAACTATTGAACTTTTCTTAAAATTAATTTTCAATGCATTATGTCAGCATGATTTTCGAAATGCGTGTTAGTGAAAAAAATAAATATGCAACTATTGAATAATTGTATAATCTTGTGTTGTTCACATTGAGTAATTCGTTCGTCAAAATATAAATTAAATTAATAGTCCTAACCTGTATTGAAATTCAATATTTGTCACTTGTGTTATCTTTTTAATAAAATATATCGAAGTAATGAAAGTGAATTATCAAATATTTACTCAAATAAATCACTTCCCCTAATTTTATTTCGTTCTATTTACTTTACATTGCTCAACGAACGTTTCATGTTTTTAATATTTTCACAACTGATCAGTTTATTTATCCACAGTACATTTGATAAAACTACTGACATAATTTACACACCTAGATTTGGAAACTAAACTAGTTGTCCAGAAAAAAATATTTACAAAATGTGTATATGTTTTTGTCGTCCAGAAAAATATTTAGAATCTCGTTCGATCGACTTTCGTCACAAATATTCAATCTTAAACGATTTCGTGCCGAACAGGTCCATTTTAAACGACTTTTTTCCATCTACCGAACCCGTTTTATGTCCGAAATATAAACTGTCGAATAAAAATGGAATTTATCAAACGGTCTAAGCGCGACGCTCGACTCGTACCGAACGCAGTAAAATCTTTCGCTATCCATAAAATATTATCATATAAATTGTAGTTAGATGAAAGTAAATTTTATATCTTTTCTAATATTAACTTTGTACATACATACATATTATATATATATATATATATATATATATGTGTGTATGTGTGTATGTGTTCAATAATTATTTAATGTTCACTTTATTTGTTTATAAGCTGATGCGTACTTCAATGGCCATCGTCAGAGTTCTGGATTATAAAATTGTTTCATACTGTTATTTGCTGACCACCCCTCATAAAATACACACACACACACATACACATACGTAACATAGTTT
Organism: Neoneuromus ignobilis; assembly: GCA_029203775.1. Classification (NCBI taxonomy): domain Eukaryota; kingdom Metazoa; phylum Arthropoda; class Insecta; order Megaloptera; family Corydalidae; genus Neoneuromus; species Neoneuromus ignobilis. The sequence continues at coordinate 1,463,759 of CP092090.1, read as the reverse complement.
CAGAATCACTTGATATCTTAAGCACTGTTCAATTTCGCGTGTATCCGTCTAAAAATATGATATTATGAACAGTGAGTCGTCACTAAGCCAGGTACGGATTCGGCCCGATGATTGATACGCCAGTACAGGGACACCGATATAAATTTAAACGTTCCGTATCGCCGTTATCTTCCTCACTCGTATATCGATTTTTATGCGCCCGTTTCGACCCCTGCTTGTAGATTCGGGGAGCGAGAGAACGTCTTATAGTTTTTTTCCGTACGTTCGTCGATCGCGAATCTTCAAGACGGAAAGGACGGACGTCGCGGATTTTGGATTTTTCGTACGACCGTCTTTTTCTGCCCGTACGTTAGTACGTCGATGTGTTTGTGACTATACCGAGATCTTTCCCTGTTACATTTATAGCTCTGCGTGTGTGTGTGTGTGTGTGTGTGTGTGTGTGTGTGGCTGTATCTTGGAATGCATCTACTTATAGCTAAACCTACCTCAAGTCAAGTAGTTATAAGTGCTTCTTAGGGTGCGTTTTAGTGTAGGGTCTGGTCTTGGGTAATCTTATCGAACCAGCGGTTTTATATATTTGTGATGGGGTGTCTTGTGAATTATATTCAATTCTTTATATATATATATATATGTGTGTATTATTATTTACACAAAATATTGAAATAATTTCCTACTATGTCACATTTACTATTATTTAAATTAAAATATAATTACTTTATAAGAAGTCAGATGATTATCTGGACACAAAAAATAAAAATATTAACATAGTATGTTAACACAAATAAATTTTCACCCTCAAAACCACAATAAATTATAAAGTGTTTAATAATCACTTATTGTTCAATTTATTGTTTATAACAACAATGAATTAATGCACATTTCGATGGCGATGCCATCATCGTCAGAATTTTTTGTTATAAAACAACACAGTGAACAATAAGTAATTATTGAACATTTTATGACATATTGTGGTGTTGGGGATGAAAATTCATTTATGTTAAAGTGATTTTGTCAAAGTTTCAAAATAAGCACTATATTGAATCTGGAATGGAATTACTGATTTTATAATTCTGTACAGCGTTACATCAATTGCTTGAAAAATGACAATATTGTAATATTTCCATATATTTTTGATTTCTCTTTTTGTGTGTAAAAACTAGAATATGAAATTCCATTCTATCATCTAATAATGTTTTATAAAACATCTAATAGTGGGATTTTTTTGAAAAATTTTATCCATTTTATTTGTAATCAATTAATACCATTTCTATCAGTATTTATTGTTTGTTTTGTAAATGATTTTTCTAGCTTTTTAATTAAGAAAAATCTTCCTGGATCATCCTATATACTGTAAATGGGGCTTTTTTAAAATACTGAAATATTAGCTTATAGTAATCTTCAGGAACATACAGGTAATTTGCCTTTCTTATTTCAATCTCCACTATTTCAAAATAACTAAGTATTTATTTTTTATAAAATTATTTTTTTAATAAAACAAGTGATTCCAACTATCAAAATAAAAATAAACTGAATTTCATTAAACGAAAAAAATATTCATTTAATAAAATCATTACTTTTTAATTTAAAAAAAAATGTTTTCGTTTATTATAACTTAAATCATTGCAATACGAATTTAGCAATAAGTTCATTTTAAAAAAATCACTTAGATCACTTTCATAACCACCGGTTCGTATAAATGGAACAGTAAATGATTATCGAACATTTCCATACAATCTTATGTTGTTGAACGTCAAGTGATTCGTTAACTTGAAAATAAATTCGCTACACCAGTAAAGAAATTGAATATTTCCCAAATTCGTTCGTAATTCTGTAATCTGTTCTCGTGTCTAAACAATTCTCGCGCTTCAATAGAAAACAATATCCGCAGACGCGTCCCGTGTAATCCGGACAAAACCGTGCGGTTAAGGGAACGCATTAATATTTAAACAATGATTTAATTGAGTTCAGTAGTTCGTAATAGTTTAGCGCAGAGTGTTGTAGTTGGATACGATGCGGTCCATTCGATTACACAGATTCGTATTGACTTATTGTTAAGGTTCTCGTTAATGCTGTTTATAACAAAATGGTACTACTGTTAGACAACTTAAATTGCACGAAATGTAATTAATATATTTACATAGTTCAGGACTTTGCATTAAAAATGATCGAAATTGCGATTATAAAATTAATTATGCTGGAAATTCAAACTTGAAGTCGGCTGTTACCTTCTTTCTACGCTCCGAGGACCGACAATGAGATAAAAGTACAACATGGAATATTTAACCAAGTTTTAATCATATTATGCATGTTCTTAATTGTAGAAATTTAATTCCGGTATATGAAGCAGATATAGAAATTTCACTAGACAGGCAATATATCAAGATTACATACAAATTGCTCTTCATAGAATGAAATTAATTCAATAATTACTTCTTGTTCACTTTATTTACTGATGTGCATTTCGATGGTCGTGTCGTTATCATCAGAGCGTTATGTTATAAATTCTAGACAGTTTATTGACCAAGTGGCTGATATTATATCTATTATTGGTTGTAGTTAATAACTATTGACCGTTATTAACAGATTATGCCTTGTTAGTTCTTATCAGTTCATTTAAATTGGCTGTTATCAGCTAATATATGTATCAGTTCTTCATTTTTCTCCTCTATTCTTCTATTGGTTTATTATAACTGAGTCTGCTGTCCTTACTGTGTTGTTTATCTTCCGTGTTCTTTGATTGTTTCCTTTTTTTCATCTTTTTCTACTAGTAGTGTGGATCTCAGGAAAATTGTCAAAAAATTTGGTTAAACTTCTTCATCAGTGTACCTTTCTCCTGTGTCGTATGATTAGACGCACTTCTCGATGCAATTTCAAGATATCCAATGGTATTTTCTTGTTGTTTCTTCTATTTTCTGTTTTCTATTTTTTTTATTCTTCTGGTTTATTTCTTTCTGATGATGTTTTATAACCGCTTCTTCTATTTTCTTTCTTCTCTTTTATTTATTCTTCTGTTTTATTTCTTCTTGTTCATTTTGGCATACATTTTTATCAATTTATTTGGTGGTTAATAATTTTTTATTGACTATTATTAGTTGATAAATTAGTATCTGTTGTTACTAATCTATAACTGTTAATTGTTTCCAGATAATAATTTTCTGTTAGCTTTATCAATCGATAGTTTTTAGCTGTTTATTCTATATGAGCTCTTATTAGACGATTTCTCTTGGTTGTGTAAGCTAATAATTTATTGATTGTTATTAGTTGATAATTTCTTATTTAAATCTCATCAATCAATAACTATTGATTATTACTTTTTCATAAGCTGTTCTCAATTGATTTATATTATTAATTATTGGTTGATAATATAGACTTTTTAAATTCGAAATTTATTTAATCCAGTATAAAAAATTGTAAATGTAATCCGCAAGAGAATTACTCAGGCGGTGTTGAGTCAAGTGAATAATTTGTACGAATCCAGATTGTTTTGTGTTCGTTGCGAGATGAAATTTTCATTTTTCTATTCGACTTTTCTGTGCATCGTCGACTAAAATGTTCGAAGAGATATGAAGAACTGCTGGCATCCGATCTGTTAATACAGGGCGGCGCGTCCGACTGCACAAGGGTGCGTTTCATCGAGGGATAGGTTGCGGGCGAAAAACAGTATCCGACGTCATCGTCGTGCGGCCAGGGCCGTAAGTCTATCTCCCGCCCGCTCGCCCGCATCTTAAATCTTAAATAATGGCGACTTCATTTTCAGTCGCGGCAGTGTTTTAAACAACCGTTTGGCTTCCGGATAATTAAACACGTTAGTGCAAGACGTCGGCGGAAGTACGTGGACTCGGACTCGGCCTTTATTGCGTGGCAAGTCCTGTCGTTAATTTCGAATCAGACGACGAAGAAAGTCGCGGCCGATGTTCGGGTGCCACTAATTGCCGAATTAATTTCTGTGGCGATCGTTTCGGTACGTTTTATTGTCGCGGAAAGGATTATTGCAAGAATCGGTTGTTGGTCGGTCGGCCGTTAAAATAATTACTATTTTATATATTGTTTCGTTTGGTCGACGTGTAGAGGTTTTTTCGACGTTCGTGTAAGAGAAATATAAAAATTTTGTCATTGTTCGTTTGGAACTGTGGCTTGAATTGATCCCATTGTTCATTTTATTAGTCTAGCACAGATGATAATGGCTGGCAATTGAAATACCAATCGACGAATAACGTAAACAGTAAGTAATTATTGGAAATTTATGACATTTTTTCATGTAGGAATTAGTGATTCATTTATGTAAAGATAAAATCTTGGTTTTATTAGTTTATATATATATATATATATATATACATATATATACACATACACATTATGGTGGGTTTGTAGCATTGAAGTATCGACAGTATTTTCTTTGAGTTATTGATGATAGCTTGACTAAATTTGAAATCAAATGTCATGATTTTGGTTTTGTGTTCAATTTTAATTTTTCTATGTTAATATTAATTTTGAAAAAGAAAACTTATGAAAAATCTGACATATTATGAGATTTTTAAATTTTTTGATGATTTTTGGAACAACCTATATATATATATATATATATATATATATATATATATATATAAATGAAGTGATTTTATTCATTCGTCTTTGTCGTTGGACCAAATTAAAACCGACATTCACAGTAAACTGGCGAAATTTAAATGAATATTAAATTCAACAGAAAATGTCGTTATTCGAGACCTGTTATTGTACCAAAAAAAAGGAAAAAAACCGAAATTAATTACATAAAAAAGCGTACAAGAGCCACGATCCGTCGTGAGTTCCGGCAGATCCGTCGGCCGGTCCGTCCGGAATAAAGCTCGCGGACTACCAAGCTCCATACATCATCGCTTGACAAATGCACCGCCGTTGAATATTATTGATTGCGGACGCGGACTGTTGGAAAAAATTCACGCACAGTTCGCGTCAAAATGACGAACAAACGTGTCGAGATATCGCGGCTGAAAAGGAACTTTCGACGAATTTTTCCAATAGATTTACTAAGATCAGTCATAAATTTCGTATGAAAAGAACTGGCGTTTTCGTGTGTGTGTTTTATCCACTTGTTTATATAAAAAATGCACACTTTTATAAAATCTCTAGTTTTTGTACGAATGAATCATCAGCGTTCGTCCTAATACGAAAAGTGTTCAATAATCACTCATTGTTCACTTTATTCGTTGATACCCATTTTGACGATCATCACGCGCTTGATTATATAATCTTGTGATGTTAGAACGGTGTTTTTTCTCATTTGAAATAAAATTTTAATATAATTTTTCTTACCTTTTTCAATTTTATGTACATAAATTGGTTTATGTATGAAAGTGAATTGTGGAGCTGTAAAGAATTTATTTTTATATATAAACAAATTTATTTGCTTGGAATAAAATTGAGAAAAGTAAGAAAAACTACTTCAAAATTTAGTTTGAGGCGAGAAAAAAGAAAATTTGTGACTTTAATTTAATTTTTATATTTTGGAAGAATTTGAATTCAAAAATAACTTATTCTTTTGACCAAAAAATCAATCACTAAAATTTGATTTTTTAGAAAGTGTTCCAATGAAAGTCATAATGTGAACAATGGTTTTCCAGAATTTTAAAATCAAGACTAAAATCGAATCAATTAAATGTGTAGAAGTGATTTCGTCATAGTTCCAAAATAAATAGGAATTCTTGTTCATAAACATTTATTTGGTTGTCTTAAAAATAGACAGTATTTTTTTGATTTTAAATAATTTTTATTTGAATAATGTTCTTTTTAACTTAACTCTGTTTCAACTCTTGCCAATTTATGATTAAACAACTAGTGATTTTTGTTCCAAAAGGTTGTTGAACTTCAACCGAACAATAGTTTATAAATATTAAATCTCCCAACTTTCATCTACACTGCGGTTATTTTATTTTCTGTTATACATTTTGCTCTCGACCCATACCACCAGACAAACAATTTAATCATTCGATATGTCTGTTCATTTCCTCAATTGGGACAACTTTTATCTTCGTACATCGAAACTTTTGGACAATAAAACCGTGCACGATGCCAAGTACTCCAACTCGTACGAAATATCGTGCGTTCGTTGTGTATGTGTTTCGAAATGAATTCCATGTGAACGACCGATTTCGTTCACGACCTGCCAATCTCTGGAACGTTTCCAGAGCTCAACGTCCTCTGCGACGTCGCGCGACCATTCGGTATTATTTTTTTTTATTTGTCTGTACATTCAAATCGAGTAACTCCGGCACCGAATTTCGTATAGTGAAATGTCATCGACGCCGCATACGGATTTTTCCATAACATTGTTTTCTTTCGTTTTCGGCGAGTTTACTTTTTTCTGTTTCGTGGCCTTCACATTTGTTCGACCATATTTCATCTCGACCATGTTACAATATGTGGAACAGGAACTGCATTCCTTCATTAATGTAACATGTCAGCTGCTTGACATTTAGCTAACAATGAATTGCCTCGGTACACAGCAGGCGTACACTTTGCAGGATTCTCTCTTGCCTGCTTATGAACGATATTGTCATGTCGATTGTGTTGTAAACGAGCTTTAATGCGCGAGCTTTACATACATACAATATATATATATATATATATATATATATATATATATTATGTATGTGTGATACAAACATTTAACGTCGTTCTTGTTTACTGAAACCATGCTGTTTTCGAAGGTCTTGACGTTAATCGAAATTCTAATTAAATCTTATATATATATATATATATATATATATATATATATATATATATATATATATATATATTATATAAAGGGTTATCCAATAAGCGCTTCAGAAGTTTAAATGGAAATAAAACAAAAAATATTCAATTAATTAATTATTACTATTTTTTATTTTTAAGAATATTCTATGGCATTAATGATGGAACACAACTTCACTCATACGACCACCATGATTTCACTTGACGTAGTGCATTCGTTTAGTCCAATTTTTAATCACTCTTTCAAATAATTGTGGCTTAATTTCATGAATTACGTGTTCAATGTTAATTTTTAATGTTTCTATTGTTTGTGGTTTTTCAGTATAAACCAGTGATTTCACATAACCCCACAGAAAACAATCCAATGGAGTTAGATCACATGATTTTTGTGGCCAATTGAGGATCGATTTCATAAAATAATGGACTCATTAAATTTTTGTTTCAAGAAGTTTATTGAAGTTTTTACAATTTCTAAACGTTGTTGAAGTGTTAAACGTTCCATGATAATTTGCCTAGCTATACTGGGTTAGTTGAAATGTCAAAATGAGCTTAAAAAAATTCAAACATGACTGCCACCAGCTGTCAAAGTTCTGATATTCTTATTGGAAAACTTTATATCTGTGCATATGGATATACCAACAGCAGCAGTCTTTTTCATTGTTGGATGAAGGCTTCTTACAAAAATTTCCACTTCGATTAATCCAACGTTTTTCTTTCCCAGTCTATTTTGAGATTTTTTTGTTTCTCCAAAATTTTTCATTTTTAATCAGTAATTTCTCTTATCTATCAGAATATCAATAATCAATTCCCATTTCAAGAATTTTTGTTTTCTGTATTCCCCATTATTCATTTATATTTTTCAATGTTTATTATTTTCTTTACAATTGTTTGTTCGCAGTGAAAACTTTTTTAGTCATTAATAATGTGTTTTTTTGTTCCCCTTTTACTTGTTTCTTTATTGTTATTACCGATTCTCTTGATTTACATTCTTCCATTTCGTCTATAGTCAAAGTATGTGTATGTTCATTTTATGTATACCTAAAGTACGTTTAATACAAAATTTATCTGTAGTGGAGCAACGAGACACCACCAGCGGTTCGACCTCTGCTCGCGCCGTTATTGATTTCTCGTACGTCTTGTACGAAGTGCGTTGTCGACGTTGCAATGCATCAGAGGTGGATTGTTTGGCTTTAAACATTAGCGAATTGTGTCTCGGTGGCACTAATGTAAATTTATTAAGCAACGTGTGTAGTGCGTACGTTCGTTTCGAGAGAATTCATAAGAAGACTGTCGAGTAATTCGTACACGAGAACTTGCGTCGGCGAGTGTTGCGTCAATTTAACGAAATTGTTATTAATGTGGGATTGTTTTATAAGTCGTATGTTCAGTAGAGATTTTTTATATTCTTTATCCTATTTATTTATTCTATACTTTTATTTGTATGTGCAATTATTTTATTCGTATGTAAAATTACAATTTTTTTATTCAAAACTAAAATCCAAAAGATAAAACAGAACCAATAAGAAATTTATGAATAGTTGGTATAAAATAAATAGACATTTTTTTGGAAATTTTCTGAAAATAGAAATAAGTTATTATTCTCATTTGAAGATTTTTATTGAAAATGTGAAATATGGACCTTAAATATTAGATTAATTTAACAGATGCAGAAAATATGAAGAAGTGTGTAAAGATGAATATTAGGAACAAGTAGAGAGAAAAATGGTAATTAGTAGATCAGTAAAAAATCCAATTACGTTTATTATAGTAGAAATTGACCTCGAATGACAGAATAATTTAGCAACTTCAGACAATATAAAGAAGCATGAAAAGATACATAATAGGGGTAACAAGTATAATCATAAAGAGAAAGGAGAAAATCAGAGAGGAATCCAATTATGTTTGTTTCAGTAAAAACTGACCTTAAATACCAAAATAATTTAGCAACTGTAGACAATACAAAGAAGCGTGAAAAGATGCATATTAGGAATAACAAGTAGAGATAAAAAGAAAAATTAGTAGATTAAGGAGAAACTCAATTACGTTTGTTATAGTAAAAATTGACCTCAAATTCCAAAATAATTCAGCAACTGCAGATTGTCTTGATGCTCTTTGTATTGACAAAAACACATAGAAAAATATATATTAGGAATAACAAATCGAGACAAAAGGAGAAATGAGCAAATTAGAGACAAGCCCAATTATGTTCGTTATAGTAAAAATGTGGAAGTTATTAATATAAATGTGTTGGTTATATAGTAAGAGGGGAAAATTATCGAAGGATAAGAGAAGTTATTGATTGGGAATTTAGAGATAATATGAGTGATTTAGTAGCACCATAACATCATAGGATATGAAATCATTTTGTAATGTTAGGGCAATAATTTATTTGGATCAGAGTGAATTTTCCACGGTATTCAAACAAATAACTTGGAAATATAAAAAGTTCAGAAAAACAATAGATAGATGAAATATAGACCAGAAAATTCGTCGAAATGGAATCAGAGAAAAATATATTAGATCACTCTAACTAAATAGTTTGGGGAGAAACCTTCAAAACTGCAATATAATCCTTTTTCAATCCATTGATGGATGAAAAACTTCTTGAAAATGTTACTGTTGCAAGGAGGAAGAAAAATTATTCTGTGGATATTTTGACATTGTTAAAAAAAATGTTGAGAATTATGTTAGTAGAAAAAGAATTATTTAATACCAAGGATAATACTGAAAGATAAGTTCTTTGTATAAAATCTAGGACTAAGTGACCTTCGTATTGTCATATTTACTATTGAATATTGAATTAATTTGGGTTGCGTGATAAGAGGATAACTTTTTATGCATATATATATATATATATATATATATATATATATATATATATATATAGAAAGAGAGAGAGAGAGAAAGAGAAGTGTATGCACTTAGATATAGATTTTTTTCTTCTATTATAAGAATAGAATCTGATTCGACAATACGAATATCCGATATATCGGCACACAGTCGACTCTCGAGTGGAAAAAAATTCTGAAGAATTCGCCGACGGTCTTCTTACGATGAGTATATTACGTAGGACCGTCCGCCCGCTCGCACCTCATCATTGTGCCGCACGAGTGGGTACTTGTACATTTTCCTACACGCTGGATATATCAGCAGAATTCAATATTGCGAAATTGACAGGTCTCTCTTGATACATGGCCTCTCGTGTAACAGGAGGCAGGTGGTGTCGTCGACGATGATTCCCTCCTATCGATTCCTTGCGACACAAATGCACGTGTATCGGGTACGGGTTTTTTGGAGGATGAGTTCGTGTGCGTGCGTATGTGTGTGTGTGTGTGTGGGTGGATGTGTGGGTGCGTGTGTCGGACGTCGAACTGGGTCATCGATATTCGCACGCGCGTGACAGCGGATAGATACACCATTTGCTTAACAGCGAGACCTATTTGCATTGATGTGTTGTCGAATGGAATGAAAATCCGTACCGTGCGAAATGACGTTGTGATCGCGCGACGGGTATCCAGATTGATAATTTCGCACGGCGGGCGATCGATCACCGACGAACATTTCATTTACATTGTTTTTCGTTTAACGGAACGACGACTGTCAAATGGTATTGTTAAACGGTTCGTTCCGAATGCACAAAAAAAAGAAAAAACTTGGACGACGAAAACGATTTGCTCTTTCGAAATTGATATATGGTTCAATTAGTGACAAGAGAATTGTTTTACAGATTTTAAGTTTTTAAATGTTTTTTTATATTTATACAGTCATCCAAATGTATTTTATTAAAAAGAAACATGTATATAGGGAAATATTTGTATAGTTTCTTTTATTTTTTTAATGAAACACAAATCTAAACGTCACATTTAGATGGTTTTCTCTCTCTCTCTCTCTCTCTCTCTCTCTATATATATATATATATATATATATATATATATATATATATATAAATCATCATCATAAAAACTTACATCAGCTTAGTGCTAGGCAAAACATCATCTAATGTCACATGATTTTCCTAAATGTTTTCTTAAGATTCTTCCATTGTTTTTTATTAACCCTTATCACTCCAACCGACAGTAATGCTGCCAAGAATAAGCCAGCGTTCTAATCATTTCATAAAGTTCTTGGAGTGATAAGGGTTAATACGTAATCTCATCCAACCCTCACCTTCACTACACTTTACAATTTTATTTCTTCATCTTTGTTAGGATCTTTTATTTGGTTTCTTTTTATCTCTCGATTCTAATTCCTATCAAAAATCCCACTAGCAAACATTAAACATTAAGTGATTATCAAACACTTTTATAAAATCTTATTCTTATGATTAGTAATTTCTTTATTGTAAAGGAATTTCGACAGTAATATTGTAGTAAAATTGAGATTTGTAATATCAATCGAACCATATTTTTTTAAAAATTGCACTTTATCTATTTTACTACTGAACAAGAAAATGTATTTGAATAAAATATACTATTACTCCCCTTCCTCCTCAAAAATTAATCTACAACGAACCTAAACAAACATACCAAGATTTGAAATGGAATTTTTATATCTAACTCCCACATGCATTCAGTCAGTTCCAACGAGCATTGTTCATGAAAAAAATAAAACGTCTATGGCCTGATTTCTAATACTAAACACGTGTAATGTTATTAGAACGATTTTATATTTAAAGAGTAACAACCCGTATCATTAGACATGCAACCCTTAACCAGATACAATCTTTATTATTTTGTATTGTAAACGTACTTAAAGCATTTCCATTCGAATGACCAGAAAAAAATAGTTTCACGTCATAATCGACATAGTTTTGAAATAAACTCCATTTGTGTTGCGTTCGTTGTGTAGTGCTATTCCTGAACTGCGTTCGGTTCAAATGTACCTGTTTAATTAACACTTACACGAAACACAATTAACATAAATAAACTGTACGACTATGTTTAACACATGTCGTTCGGGTAATAACTGTAGAGCTTTCTTGTACCAGTGGTCGTTTGGAGAACAGGGAGAAAAAAAACGATTCCGTGTGGATGATTTGACGGTTGCGACGATTACTGTTTACCTTACTGCACTAAATTTCATCGGATCTGGTCACGAATTCTTGTTTGTTTTACACTGACAAACTGTTGTATTAAAACAGAAGGAAATTTATAAGTTTTGTACCCATTTAGAGATTTAAATCTGACTGTAAAATATATTAAGTTGGTACACATGGAATATCTCAATACCATATTGAGTACAATCGATCATAATGAGCTGTTTATAACGAATTTATTAATATTTTCTATAGTTTTTAAATTTTTGAAATTCAAATCAGTATTCGCCATTTTTACAGATCATTTTTATACAATAAGTCATTTTCAAACGAATTGACATTACTTTTTATCACTAGGAGCTTAAAATTGAATAGAATTTATTATACAATAAGTATTTGATTCAGTAAATAAAACTCGTTCTCTTGTCAAAAAAAAAAATATATTTTAATCACTTATTTATTATATTTATAACTGAATTTTGATTTTATATGAAAAAACCAATTTTAGAAAATGTTGATTTTTCTTAAAATTTTTCATATAATTTTTTTTAAAATTGATTAAAAATTGAGATGTGAAATTACAAAAATAAGTTAGGAAAATTCAATTTTTCACATGTTGTCATCAATAAAGTTTTTTACAAATAAAATGAAGATGGATAAAAATTATTATTTGTTTCAAAATTGTAATCCGTGTTTTTTCCTGAGAAAGAAAAATAATTCAGAAAAAGATAGAAGAACTATGAGAAGAAACTAACCGGTCAACGTAGGGTTAACAACCCTAAGTACGGCAATGAAACATAAAAAAACAAGATGTTTAATGAAAATCAGCACAATTTTTAAAACTTTTTTTTTAAAAAAACTTGAAAATTATGTCATCAGATTTGTTCTGTGTAATTGAAATTCGTAATTAAAACGATTAGTATTTTTTTTTATTTTTTTTTTGCGTTCGGTTTGGTAATCCGGATAGAAAGGTATTTTGTATCGAAGCACCTGCGCAGTCTGTCCGGCAATTAATATCGATCTGTATCACAAGCATGTTATTCAAAACTATCAAACAATTTCATTTACGCCCTTTGTATAGGGAAAACTTTATAAGGACACGTCGGCGCGGTGTCACTATGATCTAAGGGTGACATTCGACAGGGGATGATGTTCGCTTTTCGTGGAATCGAGTATCGTATCGTGCAGTGGGCTTCATTTAACGACGACAGTGCATCGTACATACACGCACACAAGAATCCTCTCTCTTCCGTATTGCGTTCGAGGGGGCGTCGACGGCGCCACGACCCGGCGCCCGGCGGGACCTTTCCGAGCTCGTAAGTCACTCATAGCGGGCCACTTTATTACCGAAGAAGCTCGGGCGACACCCGTGCATCGTACAACAGCTGATGCTGTAACCGGAACGATGGTGTCGGTGCCGGGACACCGGACCGGGTTTTTCCCCAATCTAATACGAGCGTGGCTTCGCGTTTCGAACTTTCTTGTCCGGTCTCTTTTTATTTCCGGTTTACTGCCTTTTTCCGTACATAAAAAGCACTTTCGAACTTGTTAAGTTTTAGATTTTTTCCCTTCCCGTCGCTCGGCTCGTCTACTTAAATTTTATAACGCCCGTCCGACCGACAATCTACAACGCTTAATATCGACATTCGGTCTTATATTCCTGTTTTCTTTTGAGTGTGTACGTAATGGATGATATAAAAACGTAGTAAAACCTTAAATCTTAAAATTTCTGTCTGCGTTATTGCCACTAACTACTTACACTCCTTTGTTGACAATCTGTAACTTTCTATACGATTGCACATCAAATTATAAAAGCAATTATTTTTTTTAATATTCGCTTTAGAAAATCATATCTGTTGAAATTTCTTACAGCGTTGAAATCATTTTTATTAATCAGTAATTTATGTTAACACAAAAAAATATTTTAATCGATTTTCTGTATTTCTGATTTTCGAAAAAACATGTTTTTTTTTAGTTTTGATTGAACATTTTCAATTTCACAAAATATCTTAAATGTCTATTATACCATTTTATGTTTAATTTTATACTATCTATACATACATACATATATATATATATATATATATATATATATATATATATATATAGAGAGAGAGAGAGAGAGAGAAGGTCTTAAATTTGGTTGAAGAATTTAGACACGTTTATTTGCTTACTATCATTTACTATTTTGTACTGTCTTTCAGTCTCATTTTGATTACCTATATATAGATTATCCAAATATGACGCCTAAATTTGTGTTTTATTGAAAAGAAACAAAAAGAACTATACATATATTTCCCTGTACACCATCCTATACACATGTTTCTTTTTAATAAAACACAAATCTAAGCAACACATTTGGATGACCCTAAATATATATATATATATATATATATATATATATATATATATATATATATATGGGTGATATGTGATGATTTTTTGTGGAAATACATCATAAAAATGTAATAATAATTATAATTATTTGAAATTACCAGTTTAAATATTTTAACAATTATAAATTTGATATAAAAAAGTGTATATTCAATTACTCTTCCCATTTTACACGATGCGTATAATTTATTAATGTACACACACACACACACACACACCTATATATATATATATATATATATATATATATATATATAATAAAGAGAGAGAGGTGTATTTGTATTTGCGTAAAAGTAATAATTATTATACATATGAAAAAAGCACACGAATTAGTCGTAATAAATCATTATAATCGTACTTAAAAATAGAAAAAAGAGAATAATAAAAAATGAATAACGTACGGGGTGCGGCGAAATGTGAGGCGATGGGGGTTGAGCGAGAAACTATTGTTGTAAGAGTTTATAAAACCAAATTAAAAACATACATCTGTGGGTCGGCGGTTGCATGCGTGCTTTGTCATAAATCAATGTATCAGTGTTGTTGCTGGTTCATACACACACACATATATATATATACTTATATATATATATATATATATATATATATAAGTGTATGTATGTATGTGCAAGTAGAGACTTTTTTGTCTTCAAACAGTGTTACCAACTATAGCGAAACAGTGATCCGTATCAGCGTTATTTATGTCTTACGGAATAGACGTGGTGTGTAAGAGAAAAAAATGAGTAACTTATTTAAAACTGTATTCTTTTGTGAACGTGAAATTTATACGTAGTAAATATTAGCAGTTGAGGCTGGAACGTACGATTTTTCGCCAGAACGGCCGACATATCTTGTACGATTCGTTCACGAAATCTCAGATGTTTATCGCACTTGTATATTTATATATTTTCAGAGAACGAAATTCGATATGGAAAATAAAAGGTCACGTTCATTTTCATCAACGAATTAACCTATAAACACGATGATTTTTTTTCTGGAACTTTGCAATAACTGATTATCGTGCGAATTGATTTTAGGCCTGTAATTTTGTTCTTTTTCTTTGTCTATATGTTGTTCGTAATATACATTTTTTTATACTCTCAGTGTTGTCTGGAGTAACTGAATTAATTTGGAATTTTAAACCCATGTTTATTGCCATAAGGATAGGAAGAATGCAGTAACCAAAATTATTTTACACCTAAAAAATATCTAATTTCATAATATAAGAACTTGTTCAGAATTGTTATTATCCCATTTTTATTCTCCTGTTCACTTATCTGACCTGACTTGACCCATCCATTAATGTGCCATTAGTTTATTAGTTGTTCCAGATATACATATTTTTTGAAATTATTCTATTTTTATTAGTTCGATTCTTCTTTGATCTAAAAATTTATTGAACATTAATTTTATCTTGTAGAAATTTAGCATAAGACATTTTTTCCACCAACTACTCAGTTCTTTTTCTATCTCTACTTGTTATTTTACACAAATGAATTTTCATCCCAACACCACAATAATTTAAAGTGTTCAATAATCACTTATTGTTCAATTGCTATTTATAATTATATAATTTATAATTATATCGGCTGATGCATTTCGATGGCGACGCCATCATCGTCAGAGCCTTTCTGCATCAGCCGATATAATTATAAATAGCAAGTGAACAATAATGATTATTGAACACTTTAAATTATTGTGGTGTTGGGATGAAAATTCATTTGCGTAAAGTGAATCAGTCACAGTTCCAAAACAACCAATATCTATTTGTTATTCCAAACATGTGTCTTACCTTTCTTGGTGTTGTCTAGAGTAGCTGAATTATTCTGGTATTCAAGACCTACGTTTCACTGCTTTAAATGAGGATAAGTAAAATGCATCGACCAAAAACGTTTTTTTCTAAACTTGGAAAAATATCCAACTTCACAGAATGGATCTTTCATCTCCTATTTAACCTAACATCCGCGTTATGCGAGGGTTGCCTGTACATATAATGTAACTTTGTACTCTCCGTTCGTGCACACATTCCTCGACCTCGTCCCGTCCTCGTTCCTCAATTATATACAAATAAATAAACCGAACAGCGCTACCGTGCACGCCGTTAGTAAAAATTATAATATTATAGCTTAATATACAGAACGGTCGAATATTTCGGATTGTTACACGACAACGCGACGTGGTGGATACGCCGAGACCTATTTTCGGTTGAATTAATTTTTCGATAAAGCGTTCGTCGAATCACTTTTTTCCTCTACTGCAGTCATGCGAACCGTCATCCGTTCGACGGAATTTTTTTTTCGTTCTCTCCGTCGTTTTATTATTCTCCAGTTTATAGATTTCTCGAGCTGGCGTTTTAATTGATTTCGGTCAGGTGGTGTTGCTCCAAACACAAACATGTGCACGTGTTTATATATATATATATATATATATATATATATATATATATATATATATATATATATATATATATATAAGGTTTTCCAATAAGCGCTTCAGAAGTTTAAATGGAAATAAATTAAAAAGTTTTTAATTAATTAGATCTTTTTTTTTTATTTCTAAGCATATTCTATGGCATTAATGATGAAACACAATTTTACTCATATGAACACCATGACATTGCTTGACATAATGCTTTCATTTAGTCCAATTCAACTTAGTATAGTTTGTCAAATTATCATACAACGTTTAACACTTCAGCAACGCTTGGAAATTGTAAAAACGTCAATAGACTCATTGAAACAAGAGTTTAAACAGTCCATTATTTCAGAAAATGGAACCATCAATTGGTCACCAATATCATGTGATCTAACTCCGTTGTATTATTTTCTGTGGGGTTATGTGAAATCAGTGGTTTATGCTGATAAACCACAAACAATAGAATTATTAAAAATAAACACTGAAATTGGACAATAATTATGCGAAAGAGTGATTAAAAATTAAACTAAACGAATGTACTGTGCCAAGCGAAGTCGTGATATTCATATGAGTGAAATTGTGTTCCATCATTAATGCCATAGAATATGTTTAAAAATAAAAAAACATAAATAACTAATTAATTAAATAGTTTTTGTTTTATTTCCATTTAAACTTCTGAAGCGGTTATTGGAAAACCCTATATTTTCATGTATTCACAACTGAACTTATTATTTTAAATCATTCTCTTAATATCTAGTATATTTTCAAAATTATAACTATTAATGTTTATTAACTTGATGAATTTTTATCGAGTCTGTTGCCGCTGGCTACCGATGGCCTCCACGGCGCCATTGGAATTTACGGTGCTGGCCACCAATAGCCGGTCCAGCAATTAACGTCTTAATTGCAGATGATTTAACCGTATTACAAGCATCAGTAAACATTTATGACTACATATAAACATTGAAAAAAATAATATTTGACTTTCTAATCGATTCCCAGGTTGCTGTTTTTTTTTAAAAAAAAATGATGAAAATAAAACATATTTCTAATGTCAAAAATTGTATAAAAATAATAAATAATATTGAACTATGTAGGAAAAAATCTCGTATAGTAGTCAAGTGAAAAAAAATTATTATTGTTATTATTATTTCAATAAAAAATTGCGTAATGGCTTTTCGACTTGACAGTAATTCGACGCCATCGAACAAAACAGTGAAGCTGTTTCTGCAAGCGACTACAAATGTACGATTAGGTGTCATCCTTGAATGGATTCTCTCATTACAGCCATTTTATATTCAAGTATATCATATTCTCTGTAGTAGCGACGAAATTTACATGGGCGTCGTTACCGCACGACGACTGAATATATTGAAACAATTCACACGATGCGAAATATACAGAGAGACGTCCATTTTCGGCACGACGCACAGCGAGAAAAAATTGTATAATAACAGAGAGACGCAGTTTATTCCAAAACTGGATCTACGTAGAACGACGCCGGGCGTCGTCGTTCCACTACGATAATAATATGCTAAGAGGTTTCATTCAGTCGTCGGCCGCGCAGTGTTTATCCGCCGATTTAACCCTTTTAACGCCGCCGAGTCGTCCGTACGACGTCGACGTCGCTGCGTGTCGCCGTTTATGAAAATCGCTGCGGCAAAAACGGCACGCTGTTCGAACGACGTCGTTTATGCGACGCTCATTCCGTGCCGCATCGTTCGAATTTTGTGTGTGTGTGTGTCAGTGTTTTCGTTCGTTCGGTCCGTTTGTCTGAAATGTTCGACGGCTGCGGATGGCGGTGGGCGAGCGAGTGTCATCGTCGGTGTTGTTTTGTCGTTCGTGTCAGTTGAGAGTTTAGCGATGAAGTTTTAAGTCGACGTTTCGGGCTTTATTAACGCTCCACTCTGCTGCGCGTCGAATGAGTGACTCAGGAAAATAGTTTCGTGACTTGATCGGCTTATTAAAACCGTGTGTATTCATTTATAATTTCTACTTTAACTTTACAGGATTATGTCTGTATTTTCGCTCGGAGTCAACAAGCGCAACATAAACACAAATTCATGCACAAACATTTTACATACGTACAGTGAGTGTCGCTTAAAATCGTACATTCTTTTTAAAAATACGTTTTGTTTAAAAATTTCTTTCATCATCAGTATCAAATGAAAATTATATATGATCATCCGAATGCGATGCCTGGATTTGTGTTTTATTGAAAAGAAACATGTGTATAGCTGTTTTTTTACTTCTTTTTAATAAAACAGATCTAGGCGTCACATTTGGATGACCTAATATAACTGTTCAAAAATTATATCATATAAACCTTACCTCAGTTTCCAGATTTTAATGTAATTGAACATATTTAGAATGAATTAGATAAAAAATCCAAACACATTCAATATCAAAAATAAATAATTTAAAAATAAGCCTTACAAGAGAAGTGAGAAAACATAACGAAAGATTATTATAAAAAAAAAACTGTTTCCATGCCTAGATTATTACAAGCTGTAGAAAACAACAAGGGATTTCCAACTAAATATTGAGAATATTTGTTTAAAATCATTTTTAAATCTTTTTTTACTAAATATATATTTTTGTTGTACGATTTTAGCTGACTGATGGATTTTCTACAAAAAATAATGAAATCTTTTTTCATTATTTTTTTAAATCGAATTTTGTAATCATTTATTATTAAATTGAATTTTAACATATAATCAAATATAAAACAACTTGTTTTATTAAAGATTTGTGTAAAAATAAAAAGGTTCGATTAAAAGTTTCTTAAAAATCTAACTGTACGATCTTAAGTGATACTCACTGTACATACCTACATACACACACACACACACACACACACACATATATATATATATATATATATATATATATATGTGTGTGTGTGTGTGTGTCAATGTATAAAACATTTTTAATGATCCAACTTAGCAAAACTTTCTGTTTGTTCGTTAAACGGAAAAATGACAGTTCCGTCGTTATTTATTTTATACCAGTTGGTTGTCCTCTTTAATATAGTTTCGTTTCGTTAATGAGACGTTAAATTTTATATACGGCCAAAAGCAAGAACGTATCTCGTGCCTTAAACCCGAAATGTCTTCGTTATAATCTCTCGAACTGAACGTTCCATAATAAACTAACAGAAAATGGAATGATTGTTTTGAAACTCACATTAAAAAATTAACACGTGTAAATATTCAACTCATCTCTAATAGATCTCGTAAATTGTTGGAAGTTTTAAAAGGTTTTCACCGAAGATGAATAAATAAACATGTTTATGATGAACATTTATACGTAATTAAAAATTAAAAAGGTATGACCACTAATTGGAGATGCGTTGAATAGAGATAGCATAACCAAATATGAGAATGTTTATAAGTAAGTCAAAACCAGGAATTGGTATGTGATAGTCAGGGACTCATCCACAAGAATAACCTGGAGTTTCGCTGGTTAAGCATCTCGAAGCAGTTTCACTAGATATTCAGAAAATGCTTTATCTTTTAGTGAATTTCAACCGAATGCAAAGATATTAGAGTATTTGAAATGCAAGAGTTGTAACCTTTCTATGGGCAGTCATTCAAGTAGTGCTGGCTTCTTGGAGTATCAAACTAGTCTAGATTTTATAGAACAGTGCTTTGACGATGATACCCTGGTTGTTGAAATGTGCATCAACTTGAAAACAAGTAAAGTTATTATTGGGCATAGTTGTGATGATGATTCATTTGTATCCAAGGCCATATTTATTATTCAGATTCGATTTTCTCTTATCAAATGCTACTTTTATATAGGGTCATCCAATTGTGACGCCTAGATTTGTGTTTTATTAAAAAGAAACTAGGCATCTGTTTCTTTTTAATAAAACACAAATCTAGGCGACACATTTGGATAATTCTATATGTTATTATTATCTAAAGAAATTTTGTTGTTTTAGTTAAATGATAACTAATTATTAAGAAATGTGTGTAAAAAGAATGTTTAAAACTCATTTCTAAATAATAATGTTTTAAACACGAACCTGACGATGAACAAAAATCTGATCAGAATATCCGCACCAAACATACACACATAATAACACACGTTTTAAAACCAGTATGCTAACAAATGTAGGTGAACGGATGTGAGGGAACTCCCGAAACTAGACAAAAAAAAAATCTTCCCTCCAAACGGCCTCCGGCTCCGTGGCAACGTCGTCGCCGCCGTCCTAATGGCGATTCCGTAATTAAAAGATGAACACGGCGCGCTCCAGAACCGAGGGTCGTCCAATTCCAGTCGACCAGCGTCGTACAAACGCCCGACACAGAAACGCAACCCCGTCGACGGGTCGACGCGGCCCGATGTATCTGTTTGTGAACGACCGATTGTCGAAGGGTTGTTTAATACAATCGTCCGCGAGGAGTTATCCACGCCGATGACTCCAGACGATCATTTCGACGAATTGTCCGGACGATCGTGTTCTGAGCAGTGAAGTGATGTAGTAGACAAGTTCGAAAACCGCGGCGGTACTGAATGGACATCGATGTTACATGTATTATTATGAGGGTGGAAATGTGTATAAAAACGTACCGACGGTCGGGTTTCTTTGTTGAGCGCACGTGCTTCGAAATTTGGTTAGGCGAATCGGACGCTATGATTCACACTCTGGTACATGGGGCTGTGCTGGTGGGTCCGAGCGTACAAAAAATTATAAGATACCTAAAAAAAGATTACAGTGTTGAATGTTTAGATTACAGAAAATTCCAGTAAAGATACGAGAAAAAACATATTGACCAATGTTATTTTTTTACGAAAAGGATTTATATAAATCGACTCATTAAATAAAACAAAGACTGTATCTACCAACCCACGTTCAAAATACAACATAAAACGATATTAAAACATATAGAACTTGTTTCGCATGGTAACTATTGAGGTATTTATTACATAATGACGTCGCACTAATAAAAACCAACGACCGATCCATTAATGAAATAATGATCTATACTGCGAGACTTAATCGTATCATAGTCCCTAATTAATTACCAACGCCGGATTCAATTTGAATTAATAAAGTCGATCGTGAGTAGAACATCACACACACATTTTCTTCTCTCCCTTCGTATCGTAGTTGAATATACAGGGGATGAACAAAATAATGAAACTTGAGAAAATTCTCTAATGAAATTGATTATATTGGCAGTACTGGAAAAATGTTAATTGACAATATTTTGTAAGTTTAAATTTAATAGAGTCTCTTTTTAACATTTTATAGTAAGTGTACAATTGAACGAGTCATTTGACAAACTTTGGAAGAAAATAGATTTTTGATACGTGTTTGATTGGAGTATTCGTGGCCAAATTTTTTATAATATCCAAAGCAGCTATATCCAGAATTGTATCGGTATATATGAATTACAGAAAAGTAACATTTGATGCAAGAAAATCGAATCTGAATGATAAAGATTTCCTTTAACACAAATGAATTATTACTACAATTATAAGAGTCCAATAATTATTTATCTGTATGAAACTGGATATGCATTTCAACGGCCAGGCTGTCGTCGTCAGAGCGCTGTGTTATAAAATCTAGATTAGTTCGTCTCGCTGAGAAGCAGACAATACTTGAGTGTTTACCCGTAAAAAAGTGACGACTTTTGTATTTTAAAAATTCTGGATATCTCTGGTTCGGTTGAAATTTACTAAGAGGAGGAGAAGAATTCGTGTAAAAATGAATTAATCCTAAAATCAAAACAAACAGTGATAGAAATTGGCATTCAGTAAAACATATATAGAGTTTTGTAATAAACTCTTCAGAAATAAAACAAAAAGTTTTTAATTAATTAGTTATTTTTTTTAATTTTTAAGTTTATTCTATGGAATTAATGCTTGAGCACAATTTCACTCATATGACCACCACGTGCATTCGTTTAGCTCAATTTTAGTCACTCTTTTACATAATTCTGGTCCAATTTCATGAATTACACGTTCAATGTTTATTTTTAATGTTTGTATTGTTTGTGGTTTATCAGCATAAACTAATGTTGTCACATAACCCGCCAGAAAATAATTCAATGAAGTTAGATCACATGATCTTGGTGACCAATTGATGGGTCCATTTCGTGAAATAATGGACTCGATAAACTTTTATTTCAGTAAGTCTATTTAAGTTTGTTTTTTTACAATTTCTAAGCGTTGTTGAAGTATTAAACGTTCCAAGATAATTAGCCAAACTATACTAAGTTGAAATGTCAAAATGAACTTGAAAAAATCAAACATGACTGCCACTATCTGTCAAAGTTCTGACATTCTTATCGGAAAACCCTATATTTAAAAAGCCATAAAATAATTGTAACGAATTTGTCAATTAAATTCAATAGTAAATCTTGTAAAGAAGAGTAACAACACTTGTATTTCAAATGTTCTGGACATCTCTGAGTTCTTGTAAATTCACTGATAGGTAAAGCAATTCATTTGTGTGAAAGTGAATTTGTCCCAGTATCAAAACAAACAGTGATAGAAATTACCGTGCATTAAAACAGATTATATTAAAAAAAAAAAAAAAAAAACAAACCTAAAGTGATTGCAGTGGATTTGTCAGTAGAACTCAAATAGTCAATCTCGAAAAAGTTTTATCTAAAAAAACAGTCAGTCTATTGGGAAATTCTCAAATCCAATATACATAGTGTTTCGTGTTTGTGTTACAAGTGTTATTATTCCGTCCATCCCCTGTGTAATAATATCGATTCGCGAATATGGACTCATAATAGTGTTTTTCGCCTCTTTCATTATCAGCAGGCGGTCGTTTTAAGCTGACTCATTATAAAAACGGCATTTAATGGATTAACGAACGACTAGGCGATTCCCGATGTATGTACGTACATACGTACAAAAGACGAAACAGTTCGCAACGAGCGACGATGGCGAAAATTGAAGCGACGGTACCGAGTTTCGTTTTGTGTCGAGTCCGTGTTTTTGCTCGACGTTGATATAAACATGCTGAGATGTTGGATTTTTTCGAAAAAAATGTAGAATGTGGGTCATGTTTTGCGATTGCCTGCCGTCGCAACAAATTATCAGTGCATGTCAGTTCAGTGTCAGCATTTTTTTTTTTTTATTTTATTTGTGTATCTTTATCTGTGATCTCTTATTCAGTCACTGTTTATATTGAATTGTTAAATTGTTTTAATAATTTAGAAATATTAAATTTTAACAACTAATATAGGGTTTTACAATAAACGAGTCAGAAATTGAAATGGAAATAAAATAAAAAGTATTTAATGAATTAGTTATTTATTTTTAAGAATATTCTATGGAATTAATGATGGAACACAATTTCACTCATATGACCATCATGTGCATTCGTTTAGTCCAATTTTACTCGCTCTTTCACGTAATTGTGGTTTAATTTCATAAATTACACGTTCAATGTTTATTTTTAATATTTCTGTTGTTTGTGGTTTATCAGCATAAACCAATGATTTCACATAACCTCACAGAAAGTAATACAATGGAGTTAATTTACATGATATTGGTGGCAAATTGAAGATAAGTCCATTTTTTGAAATAATGGATTCATTAAACTTTTGTTTCAATAAGTTTATTAATGT
Organism: Neoneuromus ignobilis; assembly: GCA_029203775.1. NCBI lineage: Eukaryota > Metazoa > Arthropoda > Insecta > Megaloptera > Corydalidae > Neoneuromus > Neoneuromus ignobilis. Next base: position 1,439,570 of record CP092090.1, on the reverse strand, counting down.
TTTTACAATTTCTAAACGTTGTCGAAGTGTTAAATGTTCCATGATAATTTTCCAAACTATACTGAGTTGAAATGTCAAAATGAGCTTAAAAAATTTAAACTCAACTGCCACCAGTTGTCAAAGTTGTGATATTCTTATTAGAAGACCCTATACATAAAACACCCCTATAATTATAAACTTTTATAAAAATACCATTATTCGAATTACAATTCCAAATATAGCTCCTATTAGCTGCTGATTATTTATAATATCCTATATTTTACTAATATAAAAATGATTTTGAACCAGAACACAAAAAAAACTAATATGTATTTCATTTTATTAATATCAAAAATTTTGATATATGATTTTTTTAAACAAAAAGATCTAAAAATGTTCCTGTGTACATACTTTATTCTAAATCATTTTTTCCAAATAAGTCATCTGATCCCGTCAAAGAATACAAATGCGCAACGTCATCTCACCATCTGACGCTGCGCTTTCCGCATCCATTTTCATCCACGGACGCGACGAGTGCGCGTATGTTATTTTCTAGATTCATGGTTTATTATGGCTGGTGATGTTTTATATGTGTGTCTATATTCATATATATATATATATATATATATATATATATATATATATATATATATATATATAAATGTTTTTGAATGAAGATGTATGTGCGTGCGTTGCATGTGTGCGTTTTGGCAAAATCGGCCATTAGTACAGTAAATATTCATAAGAGAGGATTAATAGCAATTACATCGGGACCGCTAAGAGTGCATTAGTGAATACAGTGCGGCTCGTGTTGAAGGGGAGACGAGCATTATATTTCGATATGTGTATGGATACAGATTCGCAGATGTGGAGGATGTATGTTTTTATGTTTTTTCTTTTGTCGTCGAAAAACGACAACAAAAGTCACAGTGACTACAAATGAATAGTCGGTTATTAATTCGATGCGCACGGAGAACGCCAGAGAAATTTACAACCGAATGTATTCAGTATGATTTATATCTACGTATATACATTCAGCATTATAAAATTATCGATTGGAAGATATACAGTGGCTTAAAGTTAAAATGGAACTAGAAAAAAAAACTTTTAATCTCTAGACCTAAATGCTATTGAGTGTGTTTATGGATTTAATTGGAAGAAAAATAAAAATATTAAAAAAACATTTAATATCTAATCAAAATGACCTAAAAATGGTATTCATCTGAGAAAGGAATAAAATTGAATTTTTTCTACCGAAAATTATAATAGTGTATACATAATCGTTTAAAAAGGATCACAAGTATCAATTTTTGTTAAAAGATATACAGTGAATTTATGATGTGTTCCATTATAAATTTAAGACTAATTTGGACTTTTTTCTTAGTTTTGTTAATTTTTAATAACAAAAACGTTGATTACAATTTAGCTGGTTTATTTTTCAAGTACTAACTAATAAAGTTTTCAAAAATAAACTTGAAAATTTCATTTGGATTTTATTTTCTTTTCAAGAAAAATAAATGTAAAATTTTAAAAAAATATTATTTTTATCAGTTTTAATTTAATTTTTTTTAACCCTTAACGGTCGAAACGTCGCATGTAAGTGGCCCACCATATTTGCTATAAAAAAACAAAAAGTAAAGTTTGCACATAAATCAATCACTTGTATAAGTTTTATTACTGTTTTTATTATCACGAGTATTTTCTCTAAATTTAGTTAATACTCTTTCATCTTATATATATATATATATATATATATATATATATATATATATATATATATATATATATATATGTATATGTATATATGTATATAGGGTCATCCAAATGTGACGCCTAGACTTGTGTTTTATTAAAAAGAAACTATACACATGTTTTTTTTTAATAAAACGCAAATCTAGGCATCACATGTGGATGACCTATATTATAAAAAAAGTTTGAACCGTCAAGAATTAATAAATATAATTGATTTTTTTAAATAAAAAAATCAACATTGTAGGATTAATATATTATACTGTTTGTTTGAGAACTGTAGAAAATTCACTTTCACACAAGTGAACTATCACCCCAACACTATAAAATATTGAAAAGGTGTACAGTAATGATTACCTAGAAAAAAATAACGAGTTTTTTATACGAAAAAAGAATCATATTTTCTCGAGACGATTTTTAATCCTATTCGATATTTCTCGTCGGCTTCATTCTACACGTATTGGGAATGAAATACGTTATTTTTTTCGTATCAAAAAGAGTTACGCACGCACACACCGATCGATCATTCGCAGTAATACTTTCGCCATAAACCGCATGCCTTTCGACGTTCATCTCATCGACGCTATTCCGCGAAACTTTATTACCCGTCATAATCCACACATGTATTAAAATCTGTATTTGCTTCAGCTAACTTTTATACGAAATATACATGGAAATAATATTCTATTCATTCGAAACGCTTGAATGTATAATCGGCAATTCTCAGATACACACACACACACACACACACACACGCGCGCACATAGCGCAAATAATATGACTTTTCCTTTCTTCTGCTTATACAATAATACATACATACATACATACATACATATATATATATATATATATATATATATATAAGAGAGAGAGAGAGAAGTAAAGAAGGTTTGATGTATTATACCAAACTTCTGCATAATTATTATCGTCTATACTTACACCGACACCATTCTCGAAATGCGCATAAATCTGTTTCATTTTCAACGCACAGAATCGACAGATAGACCGACATTCCTCCTTACTATGAAGAATTTTGACGCATTAACGATTTAGACATCAATTCATCTGCAACATGTGTATATATATATATATATATATATATATATATATATATATTGTGTTAAGGAATTCTAAACGTTATTGGAAAATTTGTGAATGGATGTAAGAGCAGATAAGAGTAATTGATATAATAGAACAAATAAAATCGATGAAGTATATATAAGCAGGATATACAACAAGAAGAGAAGACAGTAGATGAATAAAAATGATTTTAAAATGGCGGTCATGAAATTAAAAGAGACTAAGGAAGAGATCCTATTAAATAAATTAGAGTAACTGATATAATAGAATAAATAAAATTGATAAATGAACATGAGTAGAAAACATAGTAAGGAGAGAAGACAATAGATGAATGAAAATGATTATCGAATGGTGGTTAAAAAATAAAAATGACCAAGGAAGAGACTTTATCAAACAGACAAGAGTAACTGATTTAATAGAACAAATAAATTCGATCAAATGGGCATGAGTAGGAAATATAACAAAGAGACAAGACGATAGATGTACATAAAACATTATGGAATGATGGCTAAGAGATAAAAAGAAATCAAGGAAGAAACCCTATGAACGATGGAGGGATGAAATTGTGATGTGTAGTAGAGATGACAGTTGGATGATATTAATGGTGGTCAGGAAACATTGGAAAAATCTTGACAAAACATTTTAGAAGATCAAATGACATTCAATGAGGTTTTTTCTTGACAGTGAACTGATATGAACTTTTATGATTATATATGCATAGGGTAGCCCAAATGGGCTTTCCACACTAGTCAGCATGCATACAGTATTCACGCCCATTACCGCTCGTCTCACATCCTCTTATCACCAAACTCTGCCACCTAAAAAAATTAGTTTCGGGTAAGAGCATGTGAGACGAGTGGTAATGGGCAGTAAATACTGTATGCATGCTGACTAGTGTGGAAAGGCCCAATGAAATTGAAGGGCAGTAACGAATAGTAAATTATAGTAAGCAAGTAAATGTATGTCTAATCCTTCAATCTTATTTGGGCCTCTCTCTTTCTTTTTCTATATATATATATATATATATATATATATATATATATATATATATATATATATATATATATATAAATCAGCAGCAACCTTTTTCCATCCCCTGTTGGATCTCTCACATAAAACTTTCCATTTCGACCAATTCAAAACATTTTTCAATAATTTTAACTGGAATTGAAACGTGAACTTAATTACATAATTAAAATTGTTTTAATTTACACAAATAAATCAATATTATTTACTTTTTTTTGATGGACGTTTCGATGACTATTTTAGTTCTTCGTGTCTCTGCTTTGGCAATTATTATTTTTTTGAAAAATGCTTGAATGTAGTGTAGATTTTTTTAAACTCTCTGAAATCTTTTTTGATCAATAGCTTAGTGATATGCATCACTTTATATCATATAGAGGATTGTGTTCGTTCATTGGTCAGAGAACTAGCTAAGTATAGTTTCACTTTATTAAAAATTACCATAAGAAACCATCTTAATTAAGTTATATTCCCTAGTAGAAATATTGTTGATTAGTGACAAGGAAATAGTCTTTAATGGATGATAAATTATTTCTGATTAAACAATCACATTTCCATATATTAATCCTTTGATTTTCAGTACAATATGTACCTGTGTTTAATAAGAATATCCACAATATTTGTCCGGCAATATTTTTTTAACCTCTTAATCCAATGTGTTATTTATATGGACGATAAGAAATTTTTTTGGTGTAAATGAAATCATTAACTGATATCGTTATGCAGTGAAAATGTTTGTATTAACTGAAAAGTTTGCTTTTGTTTACGAAGACTTTTTTGATAAGAGAAGATGGACTGATTTTTGAATTTTTCAATAATTAAAAAAAAAATTAAAGAATTGACATGAAAGAAAATTTATGTGAACGCCATTGTTATATATATATATATATATATATATATATATATATATATATAATATAATATAAACACATAAATGTGTGTATGTGTGTGTGAGCTTTTATTGATGCGTTCGCGACGACGCGCCGAGCAAAACAGTTCGCTTAATTAGGCACATGGAATCAGTCAAAATGTAGCGAACTGGAATTCGTGTCGAAACTATTTCATAATTGTTATTGCAAGTGTTCTCGAACAAATTCTTCCCGCTCTGTACGAATAGTTCGCACATGTGTGCGCGTCGGCGACGTCGGACGACGGACGCCGCAATCATCTAGACGTAGTGTGCGAAATTTGCAATCTGCGTCGGGCACTAATCGTCTGTCACGATGGAATTTATATTGAAACTACATACGTACGTTTCTATTCCGTGTTCCTTCGAATCGAACTACAAAGTATATGTCGGATTTAAGGTCGATCGGATGGTAAAATATTCAAATTAGTACTCGGTCATTGTTTGCATTGAACTTCTCTTGATTTCCTTTTTGCACAAATTTTGTGTATTTTGCTTTTATGAGTTTTTCAATAATCTTGTATCGGATTTTTTTCTGAGGATAAGAATAATCTTTTTTTTCAAAATCTATCACAAATTTCTTCAATGTCTTATTTGTTACTTATTTTAATATAGAGTCATCCAAATGTGACGTCTAGATTTGTGTTTTATTAAAAAGAAACATGTGTTTAGGTTGGTGTATAGTTTCTTTTGTGTCATTTTAATAAAACACAAATCTAGGCGTCACATTTTGAATGACCTTATATAAGTAATTCTTATAACAATAATACAATTTATTTGCTGCTAATGTGTTTTTACAGAAATTAATTAAAGTATATATATTCTTCCAGGAATTAATTAAAGTATATGTATTTTTCCAGAAATTAATTACTAAATACTGGAAAATTTCATGTGTATAACATTTAATTTATTATTATTGGTTTTCTACAAATCTGCAATTTTTCTTTTCATTTCTTTCATTCTTGTCAGTTTCTTTTTTTTATCAAATTATCGATCATCGCAATTTCCTTCTTTCCATTTTTTTCTTTTCTCCTACTTTTCCTTAAAACATTTTTTAGTAATCCATCTCTTTTAAAAATCGCATATTGTTCAGAGAAATTAATTAGAGATTTTTAATATAATATGTAATACATTTTTTAATACACATTCGATATTTTATAATACTTCATTTTGATAATGATGACATTGCTATCAAAATGTACATCATCTTTTAAATGAGTAAAGTTAGTAAAAAGCAATTATTGGATAGTTTTATAAAATCTTGTGATGGTTAATGTGTGTTGAAGTGAATTTTCGACAGAGTGACTCTTATATTTTCTGCCATTTTTGGAAACAATATAAAAAAAATACTTCAACGTCATTTCCTGAAACAAGAAACACAAATGTCACAAAAATACCTCTAAACATTCTTATACAATTCCTAACATATCTCTTGATACGACACGAACATAACTACTACTCACTGTTTAACACAGTTACGCCGACCAATTAATAAATAAAGAAATTGATTCCGGTCCAATCTGTCGACAGTTTCTTTCGATACACGTACGATCATCCCCTCGACGTACATACATTCCTGCACACATGGACGTACCGTTTATGAAATAAATTTATTATCGTTAATATCTCAACGTGACCTCCCTCATCCTCGTACGTAGCCGCCGCCCTCTGCAGATATCCGATCTTTTAGTACTATTACAACCACCGTCTACTACCACTCCGCGTCGTCGACCGTTTCAACCCCCATCACGTCATCTAATGAAAAACTTCCGACATAGAATCGAACTCATTGTGCTGACATTTACCCGGTACCAATACAAATGGCACCGGCATGTCGACCAATTACATTAAATGGCCAATAAGTGTCGCGACACCTTTGATCTGGGGGGGATATACACACACACACACTCGCGCATGTATGTTTTATAGACATCGAGGATCAAACATATATATATATATATATATATATAAAGTGATATAATAAATCGGTAGCAAAGTTATGAGGAAATATGCTGACCGGTTACAATTTTAGGAAGTGAAACATTGACTGAAGGGGATCGATCGTCCTCGTGTACAAAAGTAGAATATATTCCTTTGTGTGAAATATTAATAAAGCTGAAAATATAACTAGACAAAGATTGTTTCGTTAGACGATTGTAAGATTTGGCTTATTTTCGACGAACGAATTTTATTGATGGGATCGGTTTGGGCTTTCAAACAATATTTTGTTCAAAAAATCGTTGAAGAGATGTTAGAAACTGGTAGTGATTTTTTTATATATAAGTTTTTGTTTATATTTAATTATAATTGTGAATAATACTGTCGAGAGGAATTTTATTATTTGAAATTAAATTGAAGGAAAAATTTAATTAAATGGAATTAATTAAATTTGAATTTTTTAATGTAACGTTTTGATGATAATGTAATAGTTATCGAAATGCATATAAACAATATGTACTTATTGAACATTTCCATAAAATATTATTGTGTTGAGATGAATAGTTCATTTATTATAATAATACATTTACTTTGGATACCAAGCTCGGTGACAGAATTTCCAATTTTGTGACAAATCTTTATATTAAAACATTTTGTTTCTCTCAATTTGATTTTGATGATGGCAATATTTTGAAAAAACTGAAATGAAGAAGATTCCAAATATGAGCACCTTTGTGAAGTATTGAATTTTCTCTAATTCGAGTTTAGTTTTTTCCAATTTAATTGTTAATGCTTTGTTATTTCTGCATTATAAAGAAATAGAATTTATTTTTTGGTTCAATTCTTTTCAAGCACAATTCTCCATAAAATCTTTAAACATGAAAATAAATACAAATAAATTTTCACCTCCAACACCATAATATGCTGTAAAGTGTTCAACAATCACTTATTATTCACTTTGTTGTTTATAATAACATGGGATAATGTACATTTCGATAGCAATGCCATCATCGTCAGAGTCTTTTCGTTATAAAGATTTTTATAACAAAAAACTGATGATGACTTCGCTATTAAAATACGTATTAGCCTATTGTTATAAACAACAAATTGAGCAAGGAATGATTATCGAACACTTTATAACATATTGTGGTGTTGAGGGTAAAAATTCATTTGTGTCAAAATTAATTTTGCCACAGTTTCAAAACGAACTACTCCATCATTTCACTAAGACTGTCTACCTTGAAATATCTGATTAATACCTAGTAGCCTTTCTTTGATTTTTTTTATGTTTCTTGTTATCATTATTGACTGTCAATCCCATACACTTCTTAGTAGTCAAGTGGATGTTTCATCAAAGCTAAATATGCTTTTTCTTTAAGGACTATGCTCAGCTCTTAATGTTTTTTTTTTTACAAAATTTAGATTTTTAATGAGCTTTTCTTACAACATTTGAAAACATCTATTCCATAATTTACTTGACTAATGTTATCTCAAGATATTTACATAAATCGAATGCTATAGTTTCTATTTCATATACAAAATAGTGTGAAATGATAAAATGTCATTTATTTGTGAATTGAACTTTGATACTTTTCTAGGGATTCAATTTTATCACAGGATTTTATAGAATTGTTCAATGATCATTAATTATTTATATATTTTTATTTATGAGTCATTATCAAAGAGCTTTATTATAATTTTCAAAGAAATCATTTTTTTTTTTACTGTATGGTATAACGATTGGGTGTTGATGTTTAAACTTCTTTTGACAAATAAATCAAACTGATTGTTAATTTTCTTATAAAATCGTGCTGCAATAGGGTGAGTAGTTCATTTGTATAATATAATACGCAAGCATTTTGTATAGAGTACATAACCTAGATAATAACATAGTATATTCAGACGGACGTGTGCGTCGGTTAATTAATTTTTCGCACGATCATCCGGCATAAATTAATCACCCCGCGTGCCGAAGAACGATCCGAAAATGTATATAAGCACATCGTCGGTACGACCGGGCATTACACAGTGGAATAATGTACGCATCGGTCTGCCGAGATGGACGTGAACAAGACAGATAGCGGTCGAACGCCCGACCGTTGAGGGTGCAATCTGTCAGCGCGCCGTAAGACGGATCTACGTCGGGAGTCCGCGCGAGACCGCGCCGACGGGACGTCTCTCCACCGTCTGTCCCGTCCATCCCTGGACGAGTCGTTCCTTTTATAGTGTCTGTTAAATGTAAAAGAGTACTACGTGTATGCTCGTTCCATTACTCTTATACGATTAAGTATAAAAACGGAAGACGGACGTCTTTTGCGAGAAGAAGACATTTTATTAGTCGTTTCTTTTTATTAAAGAGTACGGTGAGAAATTACGGCTTCTCTGGATATCAGCGAGAGTTTTATGTAACTGTGAGATGTTTTCTAATTTTCGTTGTGTCGAGTTCGTGCGCTCGGTTGTATTTCTTAAACGAATTGTTTCGTTTGACTTTACAATTTGTTTTTAGTATTTAGGAATAAGTGGGAATGTCCTGCAACGAAACATGGCAATTATTCATAATAATAATTTCATATAAAATAATACCATTTGTGGAAAATTCTCTTTCGTACAAATGAATTATTAATACAAAACTGCAAGATATAAAATTGTCTAATAATCACTTACTGTTCATTTTGTGTATTCAGTTAAGCCATAAATAAGATTCGTCTTTAAATTTATTTTTCAAAAAAATATACTGAAATAGACTTGATTATATATGAGTTGTCATTATTAACTTTATACCATTTTTCAGAGAATTTGTCAATTTCTCTTGGATAAAATTGTCAAAATTTTAAACGATGAACTTCTGATCCTATCGTCATTTTGAGTGTTTTGTAGTGCCTGAAAAAGATGGTAATCTGTAATGTCATCATCAAGTTTATATTCCTATAATATAATAAAGTATAAGGGTTTCCAATAAGCGCTTCAGAAATTTAAATGAAAATAAAACAAAAATTATTTTATTAATTATTAATTTTTTAATTTTTATTTTTAAGCATATTCTATTGTATTAATAATGGAATCAAATTTCACTTTTGAGACTATCAATATTGTGCATTCGTTTAGTCCAATTTTTAGTTACTTTTTTGAGTAATTGTGGTCCAATTTCATGAATTACACGTTCATTGGTTTATCAGCATAAACCAATTTCACATAATCTCTTAGAAAATAATCCAATGGAGTTAAATCACAAGAACTTGGTGGCCAATTAAAGGGAGTCCATTTTGTGGAATAATAAACTCATTAAACTTTCGTTCCAATAAGTCTATTGAAGTTTTTACAATTTCTAAGTGTTGTTGAAGTGTTAAACGTTCTATGATAATTTGCCAAATTATACTCAGTTGAAATATCAAACTGAGCTTAAAAAAATTCAAACATGGCTGCTACCAATTGTCAAAGTTCTGACATTCTTAGTAAAAAAAACCCTATATATTTATATGCACTTTTAAATTATCCATTTTAATGTGTAAATAGCACAATTGTTACTTCAGCTATTAAATTGAACCTGAAAGATAATTTCCTAATAGCCATTAGTATAATTTAATTGATATGACTTAATCATGCAAATCTTGGAACGACAATTGCACTCTACTTGCATTCAAAGATTTTTAATTTTAAAATGTAGTGCTCTGATGGTAGTGACTTGACCATCGAAATGCACATCATCTTTTGAGCAAATAAAATGACCAATGTGTGATTATTGGGGACACTTTAATTGTGCTGTTTGGAAATATATTCTCATCTAATAGTTAATTGTTACACAAATGAATAATTTTTTTTTTTCAATAAAATCTATTTCGATGACCTTGCTAATGTATGTAGAGCATAAAGTCTGATGTACAAATGTTATAATACTTACATCAGTGATTTTGTATTTAGTTCAATTGAAAAACCTTGTAATTATTTTTAATCCTAAATATGTGAATTTTTGCCAAATTCCGATCTTTTTTTTTCAAACCGTGTCTGGTTACTTGGAAATAATTCAAAAATATTTTTCAAAACATACTCAGTACTCAACATTTCATAACAAATTGAATTTCTCTGAAAATATATAAAACTCGATCGTCCAAATACCCGAAATCTCTGCATTTAAAACATTTTTCTTGCATAACGTCACCTTATGAATACCGATCGAGCGCAAAACCGAAATCGATCTTCGGCCTGTCACATTAATCGAACAATTATCGGACCTCAGTGTCCGTAGTGCTCCTTTGTAATCGACGGTCGTCGTAAAGCGCAGACATTTCCCGTCTTCGCCAGAGACGGACGGTTTCGCATTTATCATCCCTTCCGTGTAAGTGTGTGCGTGTGCATACCGTATATATCGTGGATACGTGACGCTTTGGCGTCTACATAACCATCTTCAGACGGTTTTAGTGAGATAGTACTTATTCTTCATGTGCATCTGACAAGTATTACTATGCAACGACGTTCGCCCGGCCACGGCGTCGAACGGGAGAGATGTTTTTGCTCGAAAGTGTAGTTTAGTGGATGAATGCATAAAATAGAAATGGATTCATATTATGCACACATACAAATATATATATATATATATATATATATATATATATATATATATATATATATATATACGTGTGGATACATAAAAGAACGACTATTAGGATGTGTCAAGTATGAAATGTGCAGCGATGTAGTTGAGTAATATATTCAAATGGTATGAGGGACATAATAGTTTTTTTTTTTTTGAAAAGGGATAGAGAGTATGATGTGAAAGAAGTCGCTTTTAAATTTTTTATATAAATTTTTGTTCGGCTTCAAATGTCTAGAATGTCTTCAAGTGCGTGTTTTTGGTACATAAAATAAAATAAAGATAGAATTGAATGAAGTTGAGTTTGAGAATACAGGATCTGTTTTGTAAAAAACAGAAAATATGTTGAAAAGAATTTTGTAATAAAATAAAACTCTGTGTGTTTCTGATTAAATGTTTTATATTTGAAAAAAACACCACAAGATATTATAAAATTGTTCAGTAATTATTTATTGTTCACTTTATTTATTTATATGCATTTCAATGGTAATATCAACCTCGTTAGAGCTTTGTATTATAAAATTTAAGAATCTAAGATCTAGATTTTTTAATGGTTAAACTTATAAATAAATAATATGAACAATAAATAATTACTGAACAATTTTACATCTTGTGATATTGAGATTATAATTCATTTGTATGAAATCGATTTTTTTTCAAAAATATTTTCTATTTAAAATATAGTTTCAAATTGAAAATTATACAAGGTTATATGAAATTTAGTGATTTTGATTTTACATTATTTTCCTTATAACTTTTTCAAACATGTGTTGTATGAAAAATTTATAGTTGTATTAGATTTTTTATTATCTAACATTTGTTCTTTTATATAAATATAATAGAAAAATGTATCAGTAGAATTTTTAATATAGGAACATCCAAATGTGACGCCTAGATGTGTGTTTTAAAAAGAAATATGAGTATAGGGCGGTGTGTAGGGAAACATGTGTATAGTTTCTTTTATTTCTTTTTAGTAAAACATAAATCTGGGCGTTACATTTAGATGAGCGTATATATATATATATATATATATATATATATATATATATATATATATTTATATATATATAATGTATTTGAATTTTGCAATGATATGAGATTAATTTTTGTGTGCTTTATTGTTTCAGGTGAGTCCTACATTCATTCATTATATTCCACTTTCGGTAAGTCATAAAATATATTCCAGTCCGTATTCGTTTGCAATCGAAACATCTGCGTTCGACAATAAATGACCGGACTTGTACGAAAACCCCGAAAGACCGAACGCAGTGTCTTTTCCTCCTCTAATAGGAAAGATACGCTGCGTTCGTGAGTTACGGCCGTTCGTGAAGTTCACGAGCCCATCTGAAAAACAATGTTCCTTCTCTCCTCGCGTCTCGCGAGTCTCTTACATCCGTATATGAATATTTATTTCTATTTTTCTTTTTGTGCCGGAAGTTCGAGCACCGGGCGGCGTCCAGTACACGGTATTGCGGCGTCGACAGCTCGTTCGGCAAAACCGCAACGATTATTTTTTTCTGCTCGTTAGTTCCCGTTTGCCAACTTTCGAAAATTTTTCACATTTATGTATTTCCGGTAAATTACATCTCCGACTGCGCCACAGAACCGGCAAACTCGGCCGAGTTATTGATTTAACGTTGCTTTTATATAAATGTAATGGAATCTTATTGTCGACGGATTGTTAAATGGGGAAAATTCGTAAAGCGACGTCTAGTTTTTTAAAAACCCCGTATCATTAATTTTCGAATAGTACGTTTGAGAAAATCTGTTAATAATTTTTCATCCTTTGAAAAATTCTCTCGTACGTTTTTATTTCCACCGACATCTATTTTTTTATCAGATATCTGTATAATGGAGTTGTGATTCGAATAAATCCGGAATCGGTCTATTGACAATAAGACATCACCCGGAAAACAAACGCGTCGATTTCTAACAAAAACATACGGGTCTGTTAAAACTGTAACATCGGCTGCAAGGGCGGTTGAAAATAATGCCGAGAGGACCGAGCGTACGAGTTAATTCAATTAAAAAGTTTTCCCTCGAAAACTATTCCGGTCGTCATTCAATATAGATTAAAAACAAGTTTTATTCCGTCGTTCCAATAACATTCACGGTTTGTCTTCGACTGCGGAGACCTTTTAAAGCTCTCTATTTGTTCATCATATCTTTATGGTCGGATGTTTGGATTTCGTTAAAGTCGATAATGGAAGCTTCTCTGTTGACAGAAAATAGTTTGAAGAATAATGCAGTTCATAATCTAGTACAGCGTTTTTCAAACACTGATGCATTGTTGATCTTGATAAGTAAAAGAAGTTAAAAGCATTTGAAACACAAGTCATTGGAAATCAATTTCTTGTAGAGAAATGTTATATATATATATATACACCTGAGTCTGTTTTTATGCGGTAGATACGTTCCGCAGAAAACCGCATTAAAAAAATCGCATAAAAAAGACTTAACTTACATTGAAAAATTAGGGATACGTTCTGTAATTTTCAAAAACCGCATAAAACCAAAGCTACAAAGTGAAATTACTCTAAAATTCGCATAAAAAAATCAGGAAATAAAGAATGCTTAAAAAATATTTCAAATATCTTTAAAAAAATTATACAAAACAAAGCTTTTTACTTTATTTTTTAATTAACTATTTAATTTTATTCAAAGCAATAAGTACATATGTGTAATTTATTTTAGAATTTTTCATACATATTTTAAGTATCATCGCAATAATATCTGCACTGTTTACAATAAAAATAAGAAAATAAAAATGAATAGCTGCACTGCTTTCAAGACATGTAGGCCAAGCCTTTTTCCAACAGGTGTTTAAAGTCTGTTGTTTTATTTGAGTAATAGTAAATACAACATGATTTATACAGCCAAAGATAGAAATTTTTTTCCAAGCGTCAGTTACTGTTATTGACTCATTTTTTAATTTATTCAATATAAATTGAAAAGTGCGTTTAACGTAATATTGTTTAAAAAAATTTGACAGCTTCTTCATCTACCGATGCAATCGCGTCCATAATCTTTACGTTATGCAGTGCATTCCTTTTTAAAAACCCGGTTAACCATCCTTTGCTAGCCGAAAATTCCTTATCAGTTTGAGAAGCGGAAGTAAATGGCTTTGATTCCTTCATTTGTTCATAAAACTGAAGAGTTTTTCGTTGAATTAAATAACCGCTTAAAGAAATTCTTAAAAAAATTCGTGTAAAAAGATACTAAGAAGAAATATGAATCGCATAACTTAAAAATCGCATTAAAATAATCTGCACAAAAACAGACCCAGCTGTATATATTTATATATATATTATATATACACAATATTCTTATTTACCTTCTAACTTCACTTAAATTATAATTACAATCTCGTATAAGAGAAAATATGTTTGTTTCTGGTTTAATAACAAAAATATCTTAGTATAAATAATGTCTATATCAAATCTTATTAAAGGTTTTGAAAAAGATAGATAGATTATTTTCTATTGAAACAAATCACTCTCTATAAAATCTCACATTACCAAACCCAAAACGGACATTATCAAAGATTTTCGAGATGAAATTGTAGTTCTATGGCCATTTGTCCAATAATAAATTTAATAACATGTATTTGTGTCATCATTGCATCGAATTCCCAAACGAGAAAATCATTTCGAACGCTTAAAAGTTTTTATCGGATCGCACAAAATCTCGTACAACCAGAATCGGTATTTATGATATTTATTGTGACGTTTGTGCTATTTTCATTATTGGAAAATTGTATCGTAATGGAAATATATTTGTCTCTTTGATTTTTGGTTGGATGCCAAAACGGACACAAATAATAAATGTGTCTGGTTACTTTCTTCATTGATTGTAAACACACGCATATATTTTGGTGTGGATTTTTATGCAAAAATACGTCAAGTGTCTGTACCTTTGTGTATATATATATATATATATATATATATATATATATATATATATATATATATATATATATATATATATGGATGAATATATTGTACATATAATTTACAAGTTTTCACATTTAAAAATTTTCTCATATTTAGTGTTTTTATTTTATACTTGATATGTGCATTAGTTATGTATATATTGTAAGTCACATTTGGTGTTCATTTTATCGTCTGTTTCCCATCATTCATTCTCGGTGTATTATTAAGTCGTGTACAAACTGTATATAAAGATGACATAACGTTTAAGGGTCAAGGGATGACCGCCGAGAGGGCGCTTTGTTCGACCGGCACCCTGGTGTTCCGTCGACCTACATCTCGCAATTACATTTACAGAAATCTTAGAAATGCTTCGACAGATCAATTTTTACCATTTCTCGTTACAAGTTTCGACATGTGGTCTTTTCATAATAAGGTACATATTTGTTATATTGAATATTGAACAAATCAGAATAATTGTTGGCAAGTTTGTGAATATTTATCGGTTGATCAATTGAATTTTCGGAAAATCGGCTTTGCCCCTTTTTTATCAGTTTTATTAAACTCGCGATACAATATTCGAAAACCGACCTTCATAACCGTCATGTTATCAATTACGTAACTTCGTTACGGGAGAGTCTGTTTGTTGAATGCACGTTCCCTTTTTTTTGTGTCGCGCTTTTTTCCACGTCATGTCCATGTTTATTCGTGATTTGTATTTATGACATCGTCAACTAATTACTTTTGATGATACGGACGCGATGAAAATAAAAAATAAATCAAACACATATGTACGTACATATATATATATATATATATATATATATATATATATATATATATCTGTGTGTGTGTTTGTTTGTATGAAGTTTATGAAAGCAAATTTAAAATGATTAAAATGTACACACATCGCCTGTTTCAGTTAATAAATCATTCAACATGACACCGACGACGCAGCCTGCAGAATAAATAGTACTGGTGTTCTGTTTGAACGGTTATTGGATCTAATCCAGCCAATATATATATATATATATATATATATATATATATATATATATATATATATATATATTTATACACACATATTGATTGATTGATATCTTTTTCGTTCATTTCCGCCGCAATGCTGTCGTTTATGCGACTGGAAATTTATGAAAGAGCACTTGTACAGTTTTTGACAAATGTCGAGTACTAAAAGTAATTTCAAGACATTTCTTTTTCGAATAAAACTATCGAGACATTTTATGTGTGTCTAAATAGGATACTTTATAAAAATAATTGTTGTTTGAAACATTAAATAGACTTATGAAGTAATAAAATTTGTATGTCTCAGTGTTTTCGATTTTTTTTTGCTCGTTTCTTATTCATATAATCATTAATTTTTAATATCAGTTTTATAAGTTCAGTAAATTATAAATGAAATTGTCATAACATTTTTTTGTACGATTTGTGTATGTACATTTATATTTTCATTTATTATCTAATATATTGGGTATTCCAATAAGCGCTTCAGAAGTTTGAATAGAAATAAAACAAAAAGTAATTAGTTATTTATTTATTTTTTATTTTTAAACATATTTTATGGCATTATTGATGGAACACAATTTCACTCATATGACTTCGTTTGATATAGTTCATTCGTTTAGTACAATTTTTACTTACTCTTCCATATAATTGTGGTCCAATTTCATGAATTCCTCGTTTAATGTTTATTTTTACTACTTGTGTTGTTTGTGGTTTATTAGCATAAACTAATGATTTCACATAAATCCACAGAAAATATCCAATGATCTTGGAGGCCAATTGATTTTTTTATAAGTTTTTACAATTTCTAAGCGTTGTTGAAGTATTAAACGTTCCACGATAATTTGCCAAATTATACTGAGTTGAAATATCAAAATGAGTTTGAAAAAAAATTCAAACATGACTGCCACTGGCTGTCAAAGTTCTAAAATTTTTATTGAAAAACCCTATATATTTTAATTTCTTACAATTTCTTATATATGGTTAACTCTTTGAAAAAATACTTTTGAAATACTGTTTTTATAGAATAATCTGTTTTGAAATTTATGTTAAAGAAATAAACTACGAAATGAAGAACTTTCGAGAAACATTTTTGATATTAGATTCGATATATTTAAGTGAATTGTGTTTATTTTCGTTGTTATTTTAAATTTATTTCTTATTTATATATTATTACTTCTTACTGTTTTTATTTGTGATCAACACTTTGAAAAAAATCTTTTCATTAACTATTTTCATTGTATTTTAAAAAAGTCTGTTTTGAAATTTATGTTAAAGAAATAAACTATATAATAAAAAAATTTCTAGAATTTTTTTTGACATTGATTAATATATTTGAGTGAATCGTTTAAGAAACTCTTTAATTTTCGACACCCGGTATTCACAGGATTCAACGTGGGGTTTTTTTATACTCCAGTTTTTAATTAAAATTGAGATTTAAAATATCACTAATACAATTAATAAAATCATGGGGTTTAAAAACACCCCTCGACCGTCGACCTGTGTTACCAAACATCAAATACAGCTCTGTATTCCGTGTACGAAATCGTATTTAATTAGCGTGTTTTTAATATGATAAATCCTCACGACGAGCGTATTGTTCGAGCGTCCGGACATTAACTGTAAACACGAACATAAACTTGACTTCAGTTCCAATATTTGGGATTTGCGAAAAGGTCTCTCCGGTCCGAAACATTCGCAGTTAGAGACAATAGAGACGGATGAACGGTCGGAGGTCCTGCGGGACGGGCCGTATTAGATAAATACATGCGCGGACTATGGGAAACGACCCGTGAATTGTCGAGTTCGGAGTTAAAGTGGCATTAATTTCATTAGTGTTTCTGCACGCGTCGTTCGATGGACGTACGATTAGGAAAATTGGATGTTTCGTTTGCTTCTATGGAACTGGATCTATATTTCACACAGATGAATTGTCATTTTTTGGTTATAAGCTGATATGCATTTCGAAGACAATGTCATCATTGTCAGAGCTTTTTTTTATCAAAACTGGATATTATAACGCATGTAATATGCAAGAAAAATACAAGGAAACAATAATAAAATACCGAAAGGAAAATATAAATGATGTCCAATAATTACTTATTGTTCAGTTTAGTCTCTTAGTCTATGTTGTCAACGTTATTTGTCTTGGATTGACTCTTTAACAATAATGGTACGACCGTTGAAATGTACATTAGCTTATCTCAAAGTCAGAAAATCTTGTGAAAGAATTTTAATATTTATTTTTTTTTTCGTTTTATTTATTAGGAAATTTTTCATCAAATATTGTATATTAAAATTTTACAAATTATTGCAATTACTCAGTAATTAAATCCTTTTATGAAGAAAGGAAAATGTTACGAAGTAATATGCAAAAAAACGTACAAGGAAACAAGAACAGAATATTGTAACGAAAATATAAATTACTGTCAGCATACATCAGTTCTGTTATCCATTCATATTTCTAAATTGCAACCGCTTGCAAGTCACATGCATAAACATTTGTTTTCAGCATCTTTTAAAACGTTTCCTCGACACAAAAAACCGTTCGGTTATAAAATATTTGTACGAAGATCTTTACGCGTGTGTGTGTGTGTGTTTGTTTGTACCGACCAAATCTCGGTTGGGAAAAAAACCTTGCGAATATTTCAAGAACGTCGTTATTAAATAAAATCCGTACCGCATTCGTTTCACATTAAGGCCTCCGGGCGCATTAATTGATATAATTTAAATTACAAAATTCGCGAACAATAAACGCTGTCGCCGGGAACACGGTTTATATGTAAAAACAAAACTTTCTATGCTAATCTCCGACAAAAAAAGCGCCATTAAATGCCTTCATTTCCTGAAGATGTGCTGAAATCCATTATCGTCCGTTCCAAACTACCGACGTCGCGCGACCGAAATGTGCGCGAGACAGAGACGAAACGATGTACGGGATAGAAAAAAAGAACAACAGAAAACTTTGGAGTGCCTTCAGAATGTACATACATTATATATATATATATATATATATATATATATATATATATATATATATATATATATATTCGTTATTTGTGTTTGTATGTTCGTCCTTTTTGTTGTCATCGACGCGTGACAAGGATAATCGTATTCTGTCATATTCTGTCATCTGTTTGTCGTGTGGCGGATAAAAAGAGAAAGTCACATTCGTTGCGGCAGATGTTTACTTTGTGGTGGTGCCAGGGTTGTCTTCGAACCTACGCACTGTGTATTAGATAAACAGTCATATATGATCATCTATATGTGACGTCTAGATTTGTGTTTTATTAAAAAGAAACATGTGTATAGGGTGGTGTATATGGACACATGTTTATAGTTTATTTTGTCTTCTTTTTAATAAAACATAAATCTAGGCGTCACATTTGGATCATCCTGTATAATTCCACACAAATATCATTCTTGAAACCACAAGATGTTAAAGAGTGTTTAAATATTCTATAACAACAATAAGCTGATGCGCATTTCGATAGCAATGCCATTATTATCAGAGCGTTTTATAAAATCTGATGGTGATGATGTTTGCAATCGAAATGCCTATTAGTTTATTTTTGTTATAAACAAATAAAGTGAACAATAAGTAATTATTGAATATTTTTGAAAATTTTGGGAAGTTGGAAGTGTGGATTTAGCAAAGTAAAGTAAAATTTAAGTCAAGTTCAAATAAAATAAAATGAATAATAATTTAAATTCCAGAATAAATAGCAGTTTTTTTCTTTTTTCCCTATTATCTTATATGTATTTCGAGTTTCTATCCATCCATCTATTCCAAAGTTCTTTTCAATTCTATTAATCTATAAATATACCATTAAAAAGGTTAATATTACGGATTTAATGAGTGTTTTTTTATCAGGGTTTATTCCCTTCTCTCATGAAATTCATTTTTAATGTTTCGAACACTCACTTTCATTTTCTCTATTTCTTTACTGTTACAAAGTAACAGCATTATCATTCGATTACCATTATAGAGCATTTGGGTGGGATTTGCAGATAGGGGTAGTTGATATTTGGTCTTTTGCATCTACAACGTTTTCTAGGGATTTATAGACCTCATTTACTAACATCAGTACCCCTAGAGCCACTTTTTTCTTTTGATACGAGTGTTTAGTAACAACAATAAGCTATTGAATACTTTAAGGAAATTGTATACCATTGAGGAATATTTTATTCGATCAGAACAAAAAATTGGTTAACCAAAAATTGATTTCCGCATTAGTCCATTGTTGTTAATATATTGTGGTATTGAGGGTAGTAATTCATTTGTGTTAAATTTATAATTTCGAAAATTAAAAAAAAAATGATACGAAAAATAGATACTTAGGTTGATATAATAAAGAAGTAATTCAATTATTGAGAAGGTATTTTCTTATGAAAATGGTGTGTGAGGTGAGAGGTATTTTTATTGAAATAAGTACAAAAAATCTCATTCATTGAATATTCATTTTTAAATCAGTGCTGTGACGATTATGGCATTGCCATCAAAATGTACATAAACAAATAAAGTGAAAAATAAAAAATTATTAAACAGTTTTACAATATCTTGTGGTGTTGAAGTGATAATTTATTTGTCAAAGTGAATTCACCATAATTCCAAAATAAATGATAATCATTTATTGTTTACTTTATTTTTAATATACATTTCAATAGTCATACTATCATCATTAAATTGAATAATTAAAATTTATTGAACATTTTTATAATATTTTGTGGTATTGGGGTGGTAATTCGTATTTAAGTTAATTAATTATAGTTCCAAAATAAATTATAATCACTTACTGTTTACTTTATTCTCTAATATATATTTCAGTAGTCATGCCATCATCATTAAATTGAACAATTTAAAATTATTGAACATTTTTACAATATTTTGCAGTATTGGAGTGATGATTCATTTATGTTTAAATTAATTCATCACTGTTTCAAAACAAATAATTTATTGTATGCTTTATTCTCTAATATACATTTCAACAGTCATGCCATCATCATCAAAGCGATGTTTTATAAAATTTACACTATTTTTTTAATTATGATTCATGTATCTTGATATATTTTGTTGTCATCTTCGATTTCACATACTGTGTATATATATTTTTTTTATTTTATTTTCACTCAATCTCGTTCTTGAGTGAAAATCAGTCCGTGCCTGGATTCGTTTTAAAACCGACAACGTGCACTTTCGGCTCGATTCGTGCGCAGTCGTCGTTCGTACCGAAACACATCCGATTTCGCTTTCATCGGGGGTGGTGGTGGTTCGATGTGACCGTGTCCTTCAGCCTGTTCCCGTCAGCTCAGCTGCACTCAGTTGCAAACTTTTGCTTGTGCGACTCGCGTCGTCGTGTTGTGCCTCGCGCGCGTGACAGACTGCGTGACTTTAACAAAAAAAAGACTTGCACATTTTCGAACCGAGGTCCGCACTCGACCGGCCGTTATTTTCATCAACCGGTTGAATAATTCAACGTAGAGTCAAACTGAATATCGTATCGAAATTCTCGATCGTGGTTCGGTTTTCGGTTCATTTCTGTTTGTCGCCAGTTCGATGACTGTGACTCGGATGATTCATTCATTGTGTTAGTTCGATTGTGATTGGTTTAAGCGATTGGATCAGTGTGTCAGTTGGTATAAGAACGATGTAAACAAGTAGTCGAAACGTTTACACGTACGTACCGTACGGGGTAAGAGTTCAGTTCTGAGAAAGTTTTTGTCAGCTGATTACGTAGCATTGAATCAGTCAGGTACTTTTCCTTTTAGTTAGATAGCTTTACTCGTTGTTTTTTATTATACAATGATAGATAACTAGCAGATAAATGTTTCTTGATTATAGGATAACCGAAATCACTTCTCTGCTTACATAATTTGCTTAAGTGAATTCAGTTGACTAGTTTTAGATTTTTATTTCGTTTTCGCATCTCTGTTTATAAATAAAATAGATATGACATATGGAAGTTAGATAGACTTATAAAACTGTTGTAAAAGTATTTATATTCAATTTGTAATGTTTTTTTCATATATGGAGTGAAGTTTCATTTTTTTTTAATTATTAAAATTTAAAGATATTTCTAAAATAATTTTTGTTTATGTCTATAAGTATATAAATATAAAGATGTTTTTTTAGGTTAGATAGAACTTTCGATAGGAATTCAATTTAAAGTTCTATCACGCTTAAAAAAACAATTACATATATATGTGTGTGAGTTTATGTATATAATAATTGTTACTATCCAATGTTAATCCACTTCTGGATAAATATATCTTCCAATTTTTGTCAGTTCAAAAATTATATTATTTTTTCTAAATCTATAAGATGGTTCAAATTGGACTGAAGGATAATACATGATAGTAAGGAGTGAATATATGTCTAAACTCTTCAGTTTCATTTGAGCTACTGTATATAAAGAAACTAGTATTCTTTTTGTACTTACTCATCGATTTTTATTGTTTGTATATCAATGTAGCTACTATTATTGGCTTTTAAAGCATTTACAATTGCTTCTTTTTCTTCTCGGTTTATTTAGAATGATACTAATTTATTTTTGAGAGTACATTAACCTGTGTTTAGAAATATTATTGCCAAAAAATCCCTAATATTCTAATTGAATCTGTTTATTAATTATATTACAATTATCAGTTTATTTTTATCCATTGTTGAATGATTTTTTTTCAAAGCTTAATACATATCTTCCATTCCACATTACCAAATTTTTTTATGAGTTTTTTTGAGATTTTATTACATCGGTTCATTAATTATATCATTATTTTTATTCAGTGTTGTTTGAATTTTTTTTCAAAATTTTTCATTTTGAGTAATCCAGTATCTTTTTTCCAAATTTGCTTGTAAGTCTTCTTGATATTTTTACAACAATGGATTATATTACATCTTTATTAATTATATTATCATCAGCGTTATTTTTATTCACTGTTGTATGAAATTTCTCCCTAAAACATTCAATTTTGAGTAATCCAATACCTCTCTTTAATTTCACATTACCAAATTTTCTTGCGAGTCTTTTAAGATTTTTACAACAATGGATTCTACTACATCTCTTTATTAGTAATATTATCATTATCATCGTTATTTCTATTCATTGTTGTATGCAAACTTTTCTTAAAACTTTACATTTCGAGTAATACAATACCTCTCTTCCATTTTGCACCACCAAATTTTCTTGTAAGACTTCCTGAGATTTTTACATTTTTCTACATTGACAAACGGAAAAAGTAAGTGTATTTATTCTTGAAAAATATAGGATCATCCAAATGTGACGCCTAGATTTGTGTTTTATTCAAAATAAACATGCGTATAGTTTATTTTTAATAAAACAAATCTAGGCATCGCGTTTGGATGGCCCTATATTAAAAAATCTAACAATGATGGCATGCCCATCGAATCAAGGAAATAAAGTGAGCAATAAGTAATTATTATTGGACATTTGTATAAAATATTGCAGAGTTTTGGATAAGACTGATTCATTTGTGTTCAAGTGAATTTGCAATTTCAAAACCAACAAACACAAACCATTTCAAAATTCGATTTTGTTCACATCTAATCTTTTTTAATACCTGGAATATTTTCCAAATCACATAAAAAATCCTCAGCTGTCATGCTATGTGATTTTTTTATGCGTGACTCACAGTTTCGGGCCGTTAACGGAGCCACAAACTTTCCTGTTGAATAATCCATTCGTTTTCGTTCTTTCGCCACTTTTATTGAGTTTTTCTCAGTATGTATGTTATTATATATATATATATATATATATATATATATATATATATTACATTTTATGACGGATAAATGACTCGCCGCGTCGCATGTTCCGGAGACAATTTATGAAATCGTAAACATTGTCGTCCGACCGGCCCGTTCGTAGCCCCAAACCGAACGACCGTGAATCTCGACGAACTGTTTCTGACAGCTTGTTTTGTATTCGACGTCGTTTTTTTGTCCGTCGTCTGTTTCGGACTAAGTGTAAAAGAGAATGATTTATATAACTCAAACGGTCGTTTTTTCATACATTTTATTTTACGTAAGCAGTTTATCATTTTTTCAACATGTTTTTTTTATATATGTATTATTAATCGTCATTTCTTTCTTACTACTGTTCGAATGACGTTTGATTCGAAATGAAATTAAACCTGTTGTGTATATTTTTTTATACTTTTTGTTTGTATATTGGGTTTATATTTTTTTAATATAGAGGTGGGTTCAAAAATAAGATATTTTTCTATAAAGCACCCAATTTTGACGCGACTATTTTTTTTCTATTAGTTTTTCTAACTATCTGACTTCAAAAATTCTTATATAAAAATGTAATGTTTTCTAAGCGTGGTAAAATTTTAAATTGAATCCCTATCGAAAATTCTATATAACGTAAAAAAAACACCTTTCTCATGCCTTTGTATGTACGTACAAACTTACATACATGTATATATATATATAGAGAGAGAGAGTTTTTTTTTAAAGTTAGATAGAACATTCGATAGGAATTCAATTTAAAGTTACATCACGCTTAAAAAACACTTATATTTATTTATTGTTCATTTTCTTTATTTGTATTTTTCCTTTGTAAAAACGTTGTATTAAAATGTCTTTAATTTTTGATTTAGTATGGAATTTTCTGAGATATCGCAAAAGATCATCAATAATACTTTGTGTACATTAACTATTAAAGTTATTTATAAAAAAAGAATTTAACCTAAAAAACTAAACGGACTTTCCGAACAATCTAATATTATATTCTACATTAATGCCTGTTACATTTTTCATAATTTTGTTTAAAAAAAATATTTTCTAATATTCGGTTAACTAGTGTTTGTTGGTTGTGAAATTCATTCGAGTTCACTCTCATCTAAATGAAATACCACCCCCTCGCCCCAACATCACAAACTTACATTTTTTACTTTCAAAAATACAAAAACGTGATATAAGCTCAAAAGAAAATTTGTTCACTGTCTATCCAAGATGTAGTCAATGAACTGACATGCCAAAAGTAGTTTGTAGGATTTCGTGTTGTAGATTTCCATCTTGATGATGCACCACGCTGAGCCAGACCACCCATTGTTTTGAATTTGTGGCGAATTCACTTTCATATAAATGAACTATCACCACCTCCATAATATATTGTGAAATTGTTCAATAATTTGTTTGTTTTATTAGTTTATAAGCCGATATGCATTTCGACGGCAATGATATCATCATTAAAGCGTTGTATTAGAAAATCTAGTAAGTAAAAGAGGATAGTGCTTAGATATATACGAAATATATGATTGGTTATACACGAATATTTGATAAAGAATAGCTTGTTTTATAATATTTTACTCTGATTAATGTCGGTATCAGCAAATTTAAATTCTTTTTGAGGCGAATAATAAATTTCTGTAAAAATCCTCATAGCTTATCAGGAATTTATGAAGACTCAATTCGAAAACAACGCCATTACACAATACAGATAATTAAAAACAACTTTATTACACAAATTCTCCATCACCGAATTCACACACGTCCATTTTTCCACTTGAAGGCGCGGCCGTGCATCCATCCATCCATTCAACAAGATAATAAACAAACCCGTACAACAACGTATAATTAGTAACCTGATACATCAGAAAATAATTTTTAATACGAACGAGATACGATCTAATGTACGACGATAATGATAACTCTGTCGATCTGACATAAGTCTCGGTCGGTCCGAGTTCGACGTCGACCGCGCGTTTTTTTCCTATCCACGTCGTGTTTTTGTCCCGGCCGTCGTTTTTCGTTTTAATTAATTTCGAGTAGAGGTTGCGATGCGCGTGCACGTACCACCTCCCGTTTTTGTTTAGATACTCGACAGAGTCGCCTAATTAGGGATTCGGGACGCGTGCATGTACGACTTATATCTGACGCTTATGCGCGACGATATGAATTTATTTAATGTTTTCTTCTGGTGTTGGCGTTCGAATGTTGTACGTTGACAATTTATTACATGCACAGTTCTAATTTTGTTTTAACTCCAGTCGACCGACGTTGTATATTTTCGTATCCCATGATTTTATTAATTATATTTGGTGTACAAGTACGATTACACCGTTCACAAGTAGATGACTAGCTATGTATTAAGATCAAATATTCAACTGCCATCTATTGTATGTTGATGTGTTGTGAAAAATCTTCAACATGAAGTATAAACAATAATTTTTTTTGTACATTGAAAATGTCAAATTTTGTTCCAACAAAACAGCATATGCGGGAAGTTTTATTTCATTACTCTATTTAAAAAAAATCTGCTGCTGAGAGTCATCGAGTACTTATGGAATCTTATGATGAACATGCTTTATCTGAAAGAAGTGTAGAGAACGGTTTCAACGATTCAAAAGTGGTTATTTTGGTGTAACCTTTTTCTTCTTCATCATCTGGTTAAATCATTTCGCATCTACCAGTAAATTTTTTCTTCTTATTCTAAGTTTTATATTTCTAGTCGAGTTCTGTACTGTAAAGACAAACCTTATATCGGGTGGGCCAAATGAGATTGAAGGTTTTAAACATACATTTACTTGCTTACTATCATTTATTATTTTTACTATCTTTCACTATCATTCGTGCCACCCTACATTTGTACGAATAACAAGCTATTTAATATTATTGTGAGTTTTTACTGTTATTGGAGAGATTTTTGTTATGCAAAAATAGCAGTCTGTAGGGTGGTACGTCAGTTATCTTCAAACCATGAAAAATGCAAATTACATGTGATTCTAATCTAATACCTCAAGGAAATAAAAATTTCACCTTGTAAGAATTTCATGTCTGTTTCCAATATTTTATATTTTTCTGTTTTCATTGGAATTAACGACTTGTACGTTTGTGTTTACATTTATATATATATATATATATATATATATATATATATATATATATATATGTTTGGATAATACAAACTCAATG
This sequence comes from Neoneuromus ignobilis, assembly GCA_029203775.1. Classification (NCBI taxonomy): domain Eukaryota; kingdom Metazoa; phylum Arthropoda; class Insecta; order Megaloptera; family Corydalidae; genus Neoneuromus; species Neoneuromus ignobilis. Next base: position 1,412,415 of record CP092090.1, on the reverse strand, counting down.
ATTAATGTGAAAAATTAGTAATCGTTCCATTCAGCGGTCCCTGTGTTCGAACACGGGGTGTAGTCGCCCGTCGTTTTACACCGGGCGTTCGTATTAATGCGAACGTTAATATTTATGGAATTAGGGGTATTTAGAAAGCCGAAAATCTGTCCCGCGCTTCGAACGCAACCCCCGCGCGTGCACAATACGGCTCACCGGGAATCCCCGTCCGCGCGCCTCATATTTTATGCATGTCGACTGGAGAGCCGCACCGGCGTCCGACCTGCACTCACTCAATGCACATACACACACACATATGTGTGTATGCGGGTGTGCATGTTCGTATCTCTCCCCTCTGTAACGCTTACTGACTATTCGAACCCCCGCCGAACCGCACGACGCATGTATTATACTGTAAATATATGTATTCCGGAAATACGAAATCTGGTATGAACGTAATTTGTAATACACAACATTTGGTTCAACTATTTTTGGACACAATATGGTTCCAGTCGACGTACGTCCGTCTGCCCGCCGCGACTAAATTTACACGACGTGCGAAAAACGACGCCGTGACGGTATGGAATTTCATACAAGAGTCCGTATGGTCGACACGCACAATCTATTCTATGCCATATTCTGATCTGACTGGCATTCGAACTCGTACGATTTTTTTCCATCAACTAATTCATCTTTGAAATCCATTTGAAATGATTTTATAATTCGTTTCATACAATAACTATTTAACTTTCAATCGAATTCCACAAAATGTTCTCTCAAAACTAATTTGAAGTTGTGTAGAATTCACTTTCATGCAAACTATCGTCCCAATACCACAGGATATTAAAAAAAATGTTCAATAATTGGTTAGTTATTAACTTTTTTTGTTTATTAGCTGATATGCATTTCGATAGCAATGTCATTACCATCAGAGTGCTACTTTTGTAAAATCTCTGATGATGATTGCATTGCTATTGAAATGCGTATCAGCTTATAGACAAATAAAGTTGATAATAAATAATTCTTTAATCTTTCTATGACATCTTGTAATAGTTTATTTGCGTGAATATGAATTCGCAAATTCTGAAATAAATAGTGAAATAAAATAAACTTCATATTTGATTTTTATAATTAATAGTCAGACGTTTGATCAATATATTCCCCTTTTTAAAAAATAATAATAAAATGAAAGTCCATTACGCGTTTATATTTCATTCACATAAATGTGGGACTAACAATGCGTTAACACTTAATATCAGATTTGTGTTTTTTATGAGGAAAAATTTATGCAGACACACATACATGTGTGTGTAACATTAATTAAGTGAAATACGAAGAAAAAGTTTACACCCTTCGACGAAGTTCGTTGGACGCTTTTTCGACGAATAAAACAGGTATTCGCTGAAGCACAGGGAGGAGTTATTTATGAGTCTATAACGTTTCCTTCATTTTTTTTTTTTTTGAATTATGTTTTCAATGCGTAATAACCTATGTCACGCCATGTCTTTTCACAATGTTTAGATTTTTATAATGGTACGGTATTAGTGGAATTAATTAATCGTCATTGGCACGGAATTGGTTTTATGGCTAGACAAATGTTTAATAAAGAAATGATTTAAAATTGTACTAAACATAATTGTTTAATTGCATTTTGGTAGCATTACTGTTGAAACTAGTCAACTGAATTTTTTGTATAAAATTATTGATATCATTTAGTTTACCAAAAGAGGAATGACTTTGTTGGTTAATTCAGATACCAATCTCTAGGAAAAATCACACTGTCATAATAAGATTTTTAAGGAGATTTCAGAATTTATCGTTTTAAAATTTCCATTATTTCCAGTATTAAACGATTTTTGTTTTTAAAAAATGGACACTGTGAAAATTTGAAAATGTGATCGTTTGAAATGACTGACATGTGATATGAAATATAAGTTAAAAAAATCACGCACGAACATTAAAAGTACCTCAGTGAAAATGTTGGTGGACGCGTATGTTTCTTTTTAATCGTTTCGATACACCGACACGTGGAAAACTTGTACCTGATGAATGGGAACCAAGCTTACGAAGTCGAATAAAGTAAGTATTTTTCATGTATTTAGTTTGTGTTCAAAATTTCTATTCAACATTTTAGTGCTTTCTTATTTACTGTATTCAATTATTTGTACCGATTTTAATGGTATTTTGTTGCTAAGTGATAGAATATTTTATGATAGAATATTTTGATTTGTAATATTTTGCATAATGAAATTTACATCTGTATCATTCCACAAAGATGAACCAACGCCCAAACACCACAAGATATTCAAAAAGTGTTTGATAATTATTTACTGTAACGGTAAATAATTATTTAACATTTAGTTATTATTTTATGGTGCTGGAGGGATCTGTAATTTTCTTAAAAATAATTTTTGTTCATAAAAATGAGCATCGTCAAGCGCAATTCATTTTTCCTATTGATATAAACTTGTATTCATACCATTTTTTCGAAATTTACATTTAAGCAATTTCTTAGAAACGTCCTCGACTGTTGTTTAAATATTGGATTTTTTCTTTCATAAAATGATCCGAATGTTTTTAAAAAAATATTTTAATCAGTTGACAAAAAATATGCTGAAAGAGTCTTATACTGCTTGATGCATCTTCTGAACTGTTTTTGAAACATGTGTCCAAAAGTTGATTTCCAGTAAGCAAAGAGGATCATTTTTGAATTTTGTCTGGAAGATCATTTACAAAAATGATAAGCAAAATATTTACATTTAAATAATTCCTTGAAAAAGATTTTAACTACTACTTCATTGTTGATTTTCCTCTCCCCAAAAATGATCCGAATGTTTAAAAAAGTAGTTTTTGTTTATAACAATAGTCGGCTGATGCACATTTCGATGGCAATGCCATCGTCATCAGAGCCTTTTTCTTATTTACACTATAGATGCCATGTGATAGTTATTTTCAATTTTAACTCTTTCATTCTTGTTTTAAAAATGTGTTCGAATCTATTGAATTTCTTTACTATTAAATCCGAAAAAAGATAATTTATCGACGATTAAATTACGAGTAGCGTTATCAAAGGCCTTAGATAAATCATTTATGTACCCGTGTATTTTATATAAAGCGGAAAAAATATGTTTCGAATCCCTCATATCTCGTTCTTATAATAATACATATACAAATAAGCCTATGACGACGACATCAAATCCACTATCGAATATTTATGTACTCTTGAGTGTTCGGAGCGTCGCTTAATGCACGATTGATGTTCGAGATGGATAGACGACGAAAAGCGAGATCGACGTAAAAACAAACACGGTAGCTCTTGTATTAACAGATCGCGTAAGAATGGCTTTTGCAGATCGACCCCGGTTTATCATGTTTATACAATGCTGGGCACACATAATAAGCGTTCGTTGTGCGCGCGGTTCGAACACCAGCAACATCCGCCGCCGGATCATTTTTCCGAACGAACCTATTTTTCTCGTACACCCTCGTACGGTCGACACTGCGCTTCTGTCTAAACACACACACGTATATAAAAAAATATATACATTGACACGTGTGTGTGTGTGTGTTGTCTGACATTATCTACGATCTCGTATACTAAAGACCGCCTGTTAAAAATATTGCGTCGACATTTGTCCTATGTCGTCCCGTGATTGGATCCCATTCATCATCGTCGTGCGTCGATGATGAACCCCGAAAACGTACGTCAGTCATGTCCTCCGCCCGCACATTTATTCGTTCATGCGAACCTGCGATTTGTACCATTGTATGTTATATCCATCCATCTATCCATATATATATATATATATATATATAAATTTGTTTTTTTCCTCTTCTCCTTTCGTCCGAAATGACGGATCGCTAATGGCGCGGAATTACAGACTGACATAACGATAGTTTCGACTCGCGAGCTCCAGCTCATTTTTTTATGACAGACAGACGTGCAGAAATGCGAATGTCGTGGGTGGTTCGTAGTCTGAGGGAATTTATGCCGGTTAATGTCATTACTGATATTGAAATGCACCGGTCGTTACTCCATCTCATTATTTTTTTCCTTTAATTATGTCTTATTATCGTCATGAATCTCGTAAATGTATTATTAAGTTATGTAACGGAAATGGTTGGATATTTATAACGTTGTATTGTTTTTGATCCTTTTTTAAAAATTAGATAGATTTCAATGATGTTATGATTAATGGGGGTTATTTTTTAAAAACGAATAATTTTGGTAAAGAGTTTTATAGAAGTGGATATGAGGTGTGGTCAGAAAAAAAACGATTGGGTGTAAAAAAAGTGTAAGGAACATTTTAAAACTACTTATTACAGAATTTGATGCATTTGTTAATATCAACAAATACTATTCTTAGTTGGAGGAAAAGAATCATCAATTACGTGTCAAATAACTTAAATTGATTAATAAACAACCATGGAATTATATAACTTTATAACAACTCTTGACTACTTGCTTCAGAAATCTAGAAATTATAACAATTGCAGTATAAGACACTTCCTCATTAATCATATTAACCAGATTTCTCATCAACAAATCACCATTTTTTTAAATAGGAGATAAAATATATCAATGTGAAAATTTATTCCAAAATTAACATTTTTACTTTTTTCCACGTAGTCACTATGTAAATTAAGATATTTATGGTATCATAAAACGAGCTTTTGTCAAGCTTTTCAGTCAGTCAGTAAAATGATTTTTATCTTTTGATCATTTCCCAAACTGATCACACAAAAATGTTTCAAAGTGGAAAAATAAATATTAATTGAGACTGTATGTTCCAAAATGTCTCACTTTGAAATGTTCAAGTAATATTCATGTACGAGCCCAATGTTTGACCGTTCAGTGTAGTGCAAGAAAAAAAACTTCATTACTTAGTGACCCATGTTGTCGGTTCAATTGTAAATTGTCCTTCATAATTTTTCGAATGTTTCAAAATATAATTCTCAATTTACCGTGATTATCACAAATTCCACGAGAAGGACACACCTATGATTGTAAGAAATCGTGGCCATGATTTTCTAAGCTGATAGCACCTTCTTTAACTTTTTTTGGAAACTCAGTATGTCAGCAATTTACATATTGCTACTTGTTTTCTGGTATGATATGATAAATCTATGTGATCAAAACCTCGAAGAAAGTCTTTAAAGTCCAAAAAACCGTGGCTATGATTTTCTGAGTTAACAATGTTTGCCTAAACTTTTTCAGTTTTGGAATTTCAATATGCTAACAATGTAAGGACAGCGAGCTACTTGTTTTCTGGTATGATATGGGGAATCCCATATGGTTAAGACTCCATTTCAGTTGGAATTTAAGATCTTTCCATTCATTTTAAACAATTGCAGAAGATTGAGAAAAGAAATTTAGTATGGAACAATGGCACACACTTGTTCTATTTGGTGGCCTCTGAATTAAATGGTTTAGACATACATTTATTTATTTACTATCATTTACTATTTTTTACTATCTATTGGTCTCATTCAGGATACTCTATATTAAATCCAATATTAGTAGCAACCACTAGTGTTTTTGCCTTTATAACCGCTGTATGCATTTGATTTTTACTTTCTGAACACGCCTCATATAAACACAAAAATTACAAATCACTACAGTGTATGAAATATTTGATTATAAATCAAATTTTATCATCAAGAGGTTTTTAATTAACCCCCCATAACAAAAACATTTCGATTGAATATCTATTAAATGGAAAAAGTCCTAAATTATAATTTAAAACAAGACCCTATAATCTTCTTTATTATACTATATATATATATATATATATATATATATATATATATATATATATATATATATATATATATATATATATATATATATATATATATATATACTTGTATTAATATATACATGGACGCATTTCGGATGCATTCCATCTACTGATAAGTCCGTGAGGTACGTAATTCGTCTGCAGGGGTTCATGCTCAGGGCACTACGCCCTCAGTGCGTGCAGGACCACCCCCGACGGGTCGATGTTTTAATGACGACCCACCGTTTTATCATCCCTTATCTCTGGCATGCACGGCATACACATAAGTGTATTATATCCCGTGTGTTACAACTATTCATCTAGAAAAAAATGAAAAAAAAAAACGTACACACCGTTCACGTTCGTTTATATTTGTGTATGTTGACGCGAGTTGTGGACTGGACGACGTCAAGGTAACTAACTGGCATATCAGTGATCGTCTGCACGCTTCAATCTACTCGATTTGTGTGTGTGTTTTTTTCTTCTCTTCTGTTTGTTATTTAAGAATGGACTGATGGTAACGACATAAAAATAAATGTTGGATGTGTAGCGAACAATGTACGGACAAAGGATACACGTTTTGGGGTCTCTGAGGAACTATTACGAGTCTTTAGTGTCGAATTAACCCTCATTGAATATATTAGAACATATATGCACGTTTACATATACACACACACACTTATATATACATATATGTATGATTAAAAAGTTCTAATACTTTTACTCGTAAATTTTATTTATAACTAAATAAAAACTTTCCACTTTGCATAGAATTTATTTCTTTGTTATATGAACTTTGACTGACTTTATTTTAGAAAGTACTATATTTTGTTTGTTTTGGAACTGTGGAGGATTCATTTTAAAATAAATGAATTTTTATCCCCAACACCACTTATTTTTCACTTTTTGTTTATAACAGTAGTCGGTCGGTATGCATTTCGATGGCAATGCCATCATCGTCAGAGATTTTTTGTTCAAAAGTGAACAATAAGTGATTTTTGAACATTTTATAACTATTGTGGTGTTATGGATAGACATTCATTTTTGTTAAATTACTTTTTAATTTCATAGGGGGGAGAAATAGGAGTCTAGTAAAAATTTATTCAGTTTTTTTGAAACTTTTTCTTAGCATTTTAGTATTTTCAATATTTCTTCATTATTAATTCAGGTTTAAAAAAAGATCAAATTTAAGGGATGAAATGTATGAATATAAATATTTATTCCAAAATTGCAATAGTATGTTTAATATCAATTTTTGACTCTACTGAACGATAGAATCTAACACAAAAAAATCGAATGATGGCTCGATTTGACAGTACACCGTTCGAATTCCACGCATCGAATCGCACCGAATTATCTGGATTCAATAATCAAACAGCAACGATTCGAACTCCCGCGTCCACGACTCGATTGTGAATTAACGCCGATCCGTCCACACAATTTGTATCGTTTTTCCCACCGGATTCGAATTAATCCAATACCATCGAGCATTATTATCGCGCACGCACGATAATATGATAATTCTAGCGATATCGGCCCGATATAGCTCGATGTTAAAAAAAATATATGCGTATGGATTTTTTTGTCGAACCGAACGCAATCATCCGCGATCGGGCTGGAAAAATGGTACGGTTTCCACGCAATGTAATAACGGGGGTAAATAAATTTTAATTAGTTTCAAATTTAACAGTACATTAATATTTCACGAACAAACGGGCCGAAATTATAATTTTATGCGGGATAATTGACATTCTGCAACGTTCGCGCTGTGTTGTACTTAATGGCATCGGCGATGGCCTGTTTTTTATATTATCAGCGATAGGGATGTCACTGTTATATAAAATATTGTCATTTTTATCAGCGGTGCAAAAACAACAGTAATTTTAATCAATTTGAAACGGAAAAGAGTGGTGTAAGCAAATGGCCATCGTGGCATTTAGCCGGATTTTTTTTTTGACCATTTTCTGTTCATGTACATAAATCTGTACACAAAAATGAATCTCTGTGCTAAAACTGTTTTCTTCTTTCCATCAAAAAAGGAAAATATTTCTGCCTATAGATTTTTTAAGATAAACAAGAATTGATAAAAAAATATCCAGTCAAATTTTACGATTGGTTAAAGTGCTGTTAAACAAATTGTTTAGTCAGAAATGTCATAAAATTTTAATTGATTTCAATAAATGAATTAGTCTGCACTAAAAGTAAATTATTTCTAGTTTCTATCAAAAAATAAATAAAAAATATCTCTTAATTGAAAAATATGTTCATAATTTGTTTAGTATTGTGGCTAATTGATTTTTTTACAGACGAATCACTCACCTTAATATGGTAAGATTTTATAAAAGTGTTTAGTAGTTATTTATTGTTTACTTTATTTGTTGGTAGGCATTTCGATAATCATGTTGTTTCATAAGAGTGTCATGTTATAAAATCTAAACTTGTAATATAAAATTGTTGTATTATAAAATCTAGAATTTGTGTTCTAAGTGCTTCTGTCTGTGATTGCAGCTTAAAGAAGCTGACAATACTTGAATGTTTACACTCCATGGTAGGGGTAACGACTCTTATATCTCAAATGTTTTGAATATTCGTAACCAAAGTATTCAAAATCTGTGTAAATTATATCATGATTTGGTATAATTCACACAGGTTTGGAGTATTTTCTAAGTCTCTAATAGGAATGTTTTGAGTCGTTTGGCCAGCGGAGCTTTAGGTCGTCCTCGGAGTTATTTTCTTTTTGATAAATGTATTTTAAGTGCATGTTAATGTCTTATTATAAACAATACGAGTCTAGAATACAAGAACCGAATGTGCATATCGGCCACGCAAGTAACATTAGTGCTTCTTATTAATGTCATTTATCTTTTATGTATCGTATGGAACATGTGTTGCCGTAGTTTCATTCTAAATTTTTTTTCTTAGTTTTCTATATTTATTTAAAATGAATAAAACATCCAAAATCTTGTAAATTGTAGTCTTATCTATATTGTAATTGGTGATGAGACTTTGATTGCCTATATCACATCATAAAGTAAGCAGGAATCTTTACAATGGTGGCATATTGGGTCTCCAAAGTCGAACAAAGTTATCAGTTCGGAAAATCATGCCCACAGTTTTGTGAGATCGTAAAGACGTCCTTCTTGTGGATTTTATGACGCAAAGAACGACCAAAAATTTTGAATCGTTTTATGAAACACTTGAGAAGTAATTGCTGGCAACTCGGAACCATTCACGTTTGATATTGAATAGTAGAGTCTGTTTACTGTAGAACAGGAGTCCATATTCGCACATTCCTTGAATAGTTTGAGTGGGACATTTTCGAGCATCGTTCATACAGTTCCAATTTTACTTGTAGTGATAATCGTTTGTTTCTTTCATCTCAAGAGATTTTTGAGCAATTTAGAGTCTGAAAATTATCAGGAGACAAAAATCATTGTGCAAGATTTACTGAAAGGTTTAGCTATGATTTTCTTCGACAATGAAATACAAAAGCCAATATATGTGTTTTAATTTACATAGTGATTACGTGGAAAAGTTGTATAATGAATACACACCATTGTGCAATAAATACTTTTTAAAATTTTCTTAGTTTTTTTTTTTTTTACATCTAATCAATTCTTTTTTTGGCCGCATCTCATTAAACAGAAATCAGCTTAATTCTATTTCATTAACCAAATCGTTTTCTGATTTTTATCAAATAAACATCTGCACTCAATCACGATCGTTAATTCCAGAAACGTTCACTTTAGATAAAATATAATTTCCCTTCAGCCAGATTCCCATAATCAGTTATGCGTACTACACGCATTGCATTTTTCCTTCCTATGTTTCCCCTTCACTCGAGTGCATCGCACGTATTAATTTCGCACATGTTATCCTGTATTGAATTCCGATCAATGCACGTTTCGTTGCACAATGAAACATCCACTAATCTCGATCGAATACCTCGCTCAATTTTAATTACTGCAGAATTTAATCTGCATATTTTTTCATTCCCACACAAATCCATATATATATATATATATATATATATATATTTGTGTATGTGTGTGCACGTTTACAATTTCCACTGCACTATGTAATTGCGGTGCGCGATGTGAAAACATCAGCCGGATAATATTCAAACAAATCGTTTAGAACGATCCGTGGGCCGGCATTCGTGGGTGTATGTATGTGCGTGCGTGTGTTTGTGTATACGGCGATCCACATTGGGGTGGTGGAGGACGAACGTTGCGAAATTATAGACAAGCCGAACCAAATACACATAATCCTGACAAAGGGAATGCTAATGAGCGCGGCCGAGCGACACTCGTCCTTATACACCCGTGTGCATAGAGTCTATTGTGCACGTCGTCGACGTCGTCGTCGTCGCGATCCGATCCCCGTCCCCTGGGGCAGGTGAGGACTTAACCGTTCTCGTTCGCTCGGATAAACTGTACGCGCGCATCGACCGAGTGTGATCTGTCGACCGTTGCTGTGATGATTGTGCGCCTGCAGGGATTCAAACCTAGATACAGTTCGATACGGGGAAACAGATATTGTTCTGGTACAATGCGGCGGTCGATGCGGTTCACGAACGAACAGCTGCGGATGATCGAGGATCGGGCAATGTTCTCGGACAGTTCAATTTTATTGCGAATGTAATTTTTCTTCCTTATCGGAGAGATTATTAGTGCGGATGAAAATATGAATCGTCATATTTTTTGACGAGCTGCCTGTCATGTAAATAAATAACACTTCATTGATCTCTGAAAATATGACGTCAATTTATATATATATATATATATATATATATATATATATATATATAGGTGGCCAAAAATAAAATGGAAGAATAATAAATGATAGTAAGCAAGTAATTATATATCTAAACCGTTCAATTTTATTTGAGTACTCTCTCTCTCTCTCTCTCTCTCTCTCTCTCTCTCTCTCTCTATATATATATATATATATATATATATATATTATTTTCTAATAATGATGTCAGAACTTTGACAGCTGGTGGCAACCATGTTTCAATTTTTTGGAGTTCATTTTCCTCATTGTGTTCTAAAAATGTACAATAGAGCAAAATAATTTTTAAAACACAATGAGGAAAATTGGATCAGAGATAAAAATGTACAATAGAGCAAAATAATTTTTAGAACACAATGAGGAAAATGAACCCCAAAAAATTGAAACAATATTTATTCTCAAACTATGGTTCAAGTCTAATCAAAATTGCAAAATGTTTGATCCTTCTATCCAGAAATTATTTTTTCGATATTTCTTTTCTATTGTCTTTTTAATTTAAAGCAATAAGTAAATTGAATGAAATAGGAACTAATTTGAAAAGAATATCAGATAATTTATTAATAATATACAAAATGGAAGGTATTGTGTGTTGAGTTTAAAGAAAACTGATAGATATATGAAACAGTGAATCGTAAATGTACAATAAACGTCCATGTATTGAAATAAAAATTTATAATATATATTAAAGTGGAGAAGAAACGGGCGTCTATTGAAATTTGATTAAAAATAATTTACTCTAAAATTGAACATTTCATCGACAGTACGTTTACTCGTCGTTTAAGTATCCCTCATCGTCATCCACGTATCTTCCACCTCGTTCTCTACCCTAGCGACGTACACAACGTGTAATAGAGTACAAATTCGTGAAGTTAATGTAATTTAAGCGGATAGTGAAATATGGCGACATAGAAACCGCTCCGTTTAATGAAGTTTCGTCTTGAAGGTCATCGGTTCATAAACCGTACGCTGGCGCGTTGAGTAATTATAAACAATCCGACGCGAAGGACGTTGACTTCACGTCAAGGTCCTCCGTACGCGTGCCTGCGAAAAATCCATATTTCATCGAGTTATTGTTGTTACGATTGGTGCCCGACACAGAACTTGAACTGAATCGTGACATTTATGGACGAGGAACTTGCACGTTCGATATTCTTTTCTATTTTTGTCTTAGTTTTGATACATACAGAAATATGTACGTGTGCAGATTTTTCCATTACTTCTTTTTAAACGAAATTTATTCAGCAATTGATTTTTTCTGGTAACTCTTTCAAGAAGCTCTATCGAGGAGTACAATAAAAACTTGTATTTTACAAGTCAGTTATTGAAATATGTGTTTTATGACTCATTTTTTTGATTTTGTACGTTTTTTCATTTTTTAAAAAATAATTTATACTCCTTCATCATCAGTCATTCTTTATTCACAACTGGATAAAGACTTTTCCTAAAACTTCTCTTTTCTAGCCATTCAATGAGACATTTTCTCATATTTCTTTTTACGTATGAACATTTTATATAAGGTCATCCAAATGTGATGCCTAGATTTGTGTTTTATTAACAAAAACATGTGTATAGTTTCTTTTTAATAAAACACAAATTTATATGACTCTCTCTCAAATTATATATATTGTTTTCTAATAAGAATGTCAGAACTTTGACAGCTGGTGGCAGCCATGTTTCAATTTTTTGGGGTTCATTTTCCTCATTATGTTCTAAAAATAATTTTGCTCTATTGTACATTTTTACCTCTGATCTAATATTTATTCTCAAACTATGGTTGATGTATGATCAAAATTTCGAAATGTTTGATCCTTCTATGCAGTTATTATTTTTTCGATATTTCTTTTCTATTAAGTATTTTTAATTTGAAGCAAGAAGTAAATTGAATAAAATATGAACTAATTTGAAAAGATTCTATATATATATAGTGTTTTTTTTAAGCGTGATAGAATTTTCAATTGAATCCCTATTAAAAGTTCTACCTAACCTAAATAAAAGCACTTTATGTGTATGTATGTGTTTATATATATATATATATATATATATATATATATATATATATATATAATTCAATATCAAACAATACAATAAAATAGAATAATCGTTTTCGTAGACTTTTATCTATTTATAGAATCTTCATTTGATTCTCTTTTAAAATTTTATTATTTGTACTTCTACAAATCGATTTCCTATATTTTACACATACAAACACATTACACACACACACACACACACACACATATATATAGATAGATATATATATATATATATATATATATATATATATGCATATATAATGACATTCATACATTCGTTGTATTCAAATTTAATTAAATTTTTATCAGTAAAAATCTTTTTTACTATTGTGTTTGTGAGAATCTTTTTGATTCTTTATAAATTTTATTATTTATATTTAAAAAAAAATAAGTGTGTATGAGTATATATGTATATATATATATATATATATATATATATTTAGAAAGAGAGAGCGAAAGAGGGTGAGAACTGGAAGTCAGAGTGGGTGTAAAAGTGAGAAATTTGTACGTCTGTATATAGATTTCTATTCATTATTCAGTCATCTTATTTCGATTGAAAGACACGTCGACGAACAAAAAAGAGAAACGCGTTGAAAACAGACAGACTTACCAATCTCGCGAACAATGGATCGTACTCTGGTGTTCCGGAAAAGTGGATTCACTAAATGAGAATCACTTTCGGGCTCTGTCGACGCGTTCCATCGAACGGGTTTCGTTCGCCATTGTAAAGGATTTCGATGCTTTTTAAGGACATTCCTTTTCATTCGGTCGTCGTGTTCCCTCTTACTCGGCTCTTTATTTTAATACGACAAACATTCCGACGATGACGACGACGGTTGTGATCCACTGGAGACGACTCTGTTTCCAATCTGCGTTGTGGATTATGGAATAAATAGGATAGGATCGACATTGAGAAGTGGGATTCGTTCGAGGTCGTACTATTTTAGTACTCTAATTTTTTTTCTACTTGTATTTTATTTTTTTAAAAAACGAATTATTCGGCTGATTTCAAAAAGTATTCCATTTTTTTCACAAATAGTTTCAGTAACGAAGTACTGTCACACCTGAAACACTCTCGTACATTTCCATTCAAGCTCGCGCGTCGAGCTGTATCTCGAACTTTAACCTTTCGGTTAATTACCGTTCAGGCACGTTATCATGAATTCGTCGTGAACGCAGTTGCCGAAACGATACCTGCCACTATTCTTATATCACTGTTTCGTTAACCCGTGACCTTTTTTTATGATAATCACATGACGTGGCATTTATTATTATATTATTTTCGGCGTTCCGCGTGCACCCTTCGCGTGCGTAATCCTCCGTCGACAAGCGCAGCCTTATCTGTTTAGAAATTACACGTTCCGTTCCAAACGTCCGTATATTTAATTCGTTTTCATGTTTCCGTGAAAACATGAACGCTGATTAGAGAATTCGTTCGAAATGGTATCGATAAACGGATTAATCTGTGATGCACTGATTAATACTCTTCAGATAGAACGTAATCGATTAATATGTTTGTAAGTACACGATTAAAATTTATTATGACTTCATCATTTGTGAATATTTGGGATTTTAATTCACCGCGCTAAAACCATTTGCGTGATGGTGAGTACCTCTTCAGTTTGGCCAGGAATATTTTTTAAGCTGTTTTTTCTGGGTTATATTTACCTATATTCAAAGAATATTGTAGTATCTCTTCTTAAAATCTTTTTTTCATTTTTTCATCATTTTGGAAAAAAATTAGAAATTATAGTAGGATATATATATATATATAACGAGAGAAAAAGAGAGAGAGAGTTTCCTAATAAGCGCTTCAGAAATTAAAATGAAAATGAAACAAAAAGTATTTACGTAATTAGTTATTTTTATTTTCTTATTTTTAAGCATATTCTATGGCATTAATGATTGAACACAATTTCACTCATATGACCACTACTTACATTCGTTTAATCCAATTTTTAACCACTCTTTCACATAATTGTAGCCTAATTTCATGAATTACACGTTCAATATTTATTTTTAACGCTTCTGTTGTTTGTGGTTTATCAACATAAACCAATGATTTCACATTCCCACAAAAAATAACCCAATGGTGTGAAATCACATGATCGTGGTGTCCAATTGATGGGCCCATTTCGTGAAATAATGGACTCATTAAACTTTTGTTTCAGTAAGTCTATTGAAGTTTTTATAATTTCTAAGCGATATTGAGTTATTAAACGTTTCATGATAATTTGCTAAACTGTGCTAAGTTGAAATGTCAAAATGAGCGTGAAACAAAAATTCAAACATGATTGCCACCAGCTGTTAAAGTTCTGACATTCTTATT